>JAGFBZ010001826.1:0-47191 GCA_018398805.1 Hirundichthys speculiger
GTGGAGGGATTTTGGTGCATAAAAGGTGAGCGAGTCTTACCTGCACAGTTCTGATCTTCAGTCCCTCAGAGAGCACATCAGCAAAAAAAAACATCTTCACAGCTTATATTCAGGAAAACCTTTGTGGAGCACCAGTTACACTTTAGTGATGGAAGCATTCATGCAGAAACATTCACTGAGGTTTATAAAATGAAAACATTCACCTGTAAACCCAGATTACAGGTGTGTGGATGAGAAGGGAGACAGGTGCAGCTGCATTCATAGATAATAAATGTGACAATATAACTAAAAATCCTGAAACCACAATAGCAACTGGTAAAAGCTTGACTGTCGTGTAACTTGCAGGCCTGAAATTCAAAAATGAATGTATGTTAACAAAATTAATGTCATTGCTTGGAAATATTTTGGGTTCATACTGTCTGAAAAAAAATAAAAATGCAAGAATTTATTTATTTTTAACTTGGAGACTAAAACATTTACTGCAATACTGCAGTCTCCCCTAATTCAGCTGTTTTAGTTTTATTATTATTTTATCTATTTATTTATATAAAATGTGTGAGAGAGAGACTAATCAGACTCTAAACTGTTTAATATAGATAATAAAAAAAAAAAAAATCCAGTATTTTTTGTAAATGTTGACACTGTTTCTTGTTGCAGGAAGTCAAATTTCCGTTTTTTGGAACCCACTTTTAGGATGTGTTTAATCTGACGGGTACAGACGTCAAAACATTTCATTTCCTCACATTAGACTGTTCTTCATATAAAAAGGCTTCAACGCTGTTTGTTTGTTTAGATACCTAATGTTGGTGAATTGGTTTATGGGTAATATGTAGGTTTCAGTCCTGCCTGGTCTCTGATGACATAATCTGCTTAGTTCCCGCGCAGCTCTGAGCGCGTTTTAGGGAAGCAGATTTAGAGAAATAATCCTTCATTTCTCATCTGTGCTGCAGTTTCAGCAGTGAAGGAGGTTCACGTCAATGTGTCAGCGGCTTAATATGTCCGTTTGTGTGTGCGTGCACGTGCGTGTGTGTGTGTGAGAGAAAGCACATGTCCCGTCTGTGAGGTAGATAAATCCTGCAGGTCAGATGCACAACTGCTTTCACAACATTTTTCTTCTGCAGACGACTGTTCCATTCACTTTAGGGAGGAGCGATTATTGATGAGGATTTATCATTTCAGGCATTGAGACATTCTGAAATAACGTCTAAGATTTTAAAACACAAAGTCATATATATATTTTTTTTAGAAACTTTCTCACTATGGTAACTTGCAGAAATCACACACACAGAAATGAATCTCCAACATCTGGTTTCCAAACACCTGGAGCATCGTTTCCTCCATAAATCACTCATTCCTCTCATGTTTTCATGTCATATAGTCACAGTTGTATGTTGTGGAATTTAATTCAGTTTATTGCTAAAGTGCAAAGTCACAACAAGTGAAATCTCAAGGAACAGATTCAGTACAGCTACAATCTAAATCCGTCCAGTTAAATCTACTTCATTATAAGCCATTTCAGTCTCATTCAGGAAACCAACAGACTGAGTCTTCACTTTGACTCGGCCCAGTTGTGAGCACGTTCATAAAAAAAGAAACCTCCATCCAACAGAACCAGAGTCGGGACGAGCAGCCAGCTGACTGGACCCGACAGGAAACAGACACTTTAAGATCTGGACGCCCCAGTTACTAATGGAAATGCAAAAATAAAAACTGGTCACCTTCTTTCAGCACATGCACACACATCTCCAGTCGCCCTCTTTCCTCACAAAACAGATGTTTTTCTCTCATTTCTGTCTAGTTTCTTATCCACAAAAAATGTCACCATCCTTTATTTATGGGTAAAGATGTATTTTCAAGCGTTTTACGTTATATTTAATCATATACACCCCAAGAAATAAAAAAAAACCTGCATGCTGATGCAACAGTACGGCCAGAGCGTGACGCTTTAGGTAAGTAACAGACTGAATTATCTTTATTTCCAAAACTATTCACTCACCTGCGTTGACTCACATATGAGCTTTAGCTCCTCCCATCTCTAATCAATATGACGTGGCTCCATCTTTGCTGCTAGAACAGCTTCAACTCTTCTGGGAAGGCTGTCCACCAGGTTCAGGAGTGTTTATGGGGATCATTCTTCTAGAAAAACATTAGTGAGGTCAAACACTGATGTTGGACCAGAAGGTCTGGTTCTCAGTCTCTGCTCTAATTCATCCCAAAGATCTTCTATCAGGTTGATGTCAGGACTTAGATGTTTCTAGAAACAGTCTGCATGTCTAGGTGATTAATTTATCCATGGAAGTGACTGGAACACCTGATTCTGATCATTTGGATGGATGAGCAAATACTTTTGGCCATATCGTATATGCTCCAGTAATAAGGTTCTACGTATTGCATATAGAAATATGCATATCAGATACTATCTGTCTGCACATTTGATCCATTTCCATCAAGTCTGCTGTGGCGAGTCAAGAGGATCTACAGTGCAGATGTGTCATCTGGATGAGATGATGGCGGGAACGCTCCAATAAATAAATGAACAGGTCAATCCTGTCTGCATTCTCATCAATGTGTTTGATTTCAGAGCAAGGAAGGTAGACTGGAGAACATGTGGGGCGATCCTTGAGACGGGTCAGCTGGCTGCTTGGGTCAGACCAGAAGGGAGCTGTGCCATTTACCTTCGTTGATGTCAGGTGATGAGAAAAGGGAGGTTACGTGTCTTCATACAGGGTACGTAAACGTCTGCTTTCAACTAAGTAAGTAAGTAAGTAAGTAAACTTTATTTATACAGCGCCCTTCACAGACCATGGTCACAGATAGATGTTTCAGTCTTTTAGATATAAAACCCTGATAACAGAGCTTTACTGAACGTCTTATGGTGTAGAAGACTCTGCAGGACTGAGATGAGTAATGATTATTGCACCATCTCTGACAGTTTGGACTAAATAATGACAAAAGCTTCTCCCCGGCTGCCAGTATGATCGTCACGGCTGCCAGCTAAAGTCAGAATCCACTTGGTCGAGGCAGGGGGCCAGGAACTGTTTTTCTATTCTTGGCCTGAGTGTCTTGGTTACACTAAGTTTCCAAAAGATGTTTTTCGATGCAGTTTGAGAAGAGTGCAGCCTGTGAAACCTGTTCAGCTGAGTGTTTTTGCTGCAGTGCAGGGTGATGTGCAGAATACTAAGACCATGCAGAGTTTTTGAAGGAAGTTCGCCGCCACACAGACAGAAACGATGTAAAGCCTGGATGAGCTAAATCCACCGCAGAGCCACATCCTTTTATAACCAAGCAGATGAATGAGCAGCAGCCTATTATGCATGAAGACAACATCTACGACGCACCAGCTGCACACAGGATCCAGTCCAGACCCCCGAGCCGGCCGATCCGTGTCCCAACAAAGCCAGTCTCCATTGAACTGTAAAGACGTGGCGACTCAGAGGAAAACCCCTCAGTGACTCAGTTCGGACCGGAGCCACCACGGGCCTCCAGAACAGCTTCAGTTCTGCTCGGCACCAGATCAACACATCTGGGACAGATTATCGTTCTCGCAGTGATCGTGGCTCCGTGACGGTCCCACAGCAGCCCCACGTGGATCATCAGGGGATATTTTCATTCAGATACACACAGGGGCGAAAATCCCATTTCATTTGGGGGGGGGACAATAAACAGTAAAATTTCAAAGAGTAATTTCTGGGGGTGACATGAAAAAAAAATGCTCTCTCCTCCCCTGTTCCTCTCTGTCCGCAGTGTCCCTTATCTTTTCCCTCATCGCTTTTCCCTCATCACTATTCTACACACATCAGAGCCGGTTGGCTCTAATGTGTAGTGATGGTTCTCTACCAGCTTCAACAGAGCTTCAACCACCTATAGGGGAGACAGCAGACTGTTGTCTGATAGAGTTGTAATAAACCTTCATCTTTAAATACATCCATCTTAATAAAAAAGAGAAAAAGATTGCAGCATATGTTGAATATGATGATTTTTTTTTGTGACATTTCCAGCTTTAGCAGGTCCAGGTCTGTCAGATGTTCCATTCCTGCACTGAAATGTGGTCATTTTGACTTTTAGTAATATTTTACTTGTACATTTATACATGCAGCCTGTTTGTGAGACTACAGATCAACTAGTCACATGCAGGACAACTGAGCCAGTGGTTTTAACACAGTCAATATTACTGGTTAAAGGGATTATTTTAGTTACTTTCAAAGGTTCAAAACTGTAACTATCATATCGCCAGTACTCAGGCCCCAATATTTAAAATAAAGTACAAACATGATGTGAGTTGAGTATGAACTGCTTCAGACAACAACTGTACAGCAGACACTGCCACCCGCTGGTGACATTACTGTACTACAACACGTGGCTTTTCTGCTTTGGTCTAAATGTGTTTTGTATTTCTCTGGTTTTCTGAACAGTAACGACGACATCTAAACTGGATGTCAGAGATAAAGATGGAAAGATGGAAAAGACCTTAAATGATAATAGTTCCAGTCACTACCTGGATTTACTGAATATATAAACCTCACAGACTGACTGTTACAGTTCAGGAAGCTGGTTTCTACACCTGCAGACGGTTCAACACGTCGTCAGATCCTGTTACAGTCTCAGCTTCAGCTGTCTGTTACTAACAGAGACTATTTACATCAATGGTTTCAGATATAACTGTCTCACTGGAAAAAAAACAAAAAAACAAACCTGAACTGTTTAGAAAAGAATAATAGAATAGGGTTAGGGTAAAAATATACGACTCTGGAAAATCTGCTTTTGATAAAAAAATAAAAGTGACAAAAAGGAGGAAATACAGTGCGTGGTTGCAGCAGCGTTCATATACATGAAAATATTATAATACATGTAATGCACTAAAGGAAAGTAATGTCATATTATCACACACCTGATACTGAAGCACAACTTAGTCAATTAAACCTTATTTGTATCACACTTTCAATGTAATGTGTGCAACACCAAGTGCTTTAAAGAATTAATTAATGATAAAAAAAAAAACTCTCAACTTTGACCACCAAAACACATTAAAATAAGGTTAAATCCAAAGGTAAAAACACTGAAGAATGACAATTAAAATACATAAAACACTTAAGCAAATAAATGAATGAACAGGAACGTTCTAAGATTAGATTATTAGTAAAAATATATCGGTATATAATATAGGTAATAAAATATATATAAAATAACTCACAAATGAAAAATCAAAGGAAGAGTTTTGAAGTAAATGGAAGTGAAGGATATTTTTCTTGTTGAGAATCTTCCAATAATCCCGTCTGGAATAAAAACATCTCCGTCTTCCTGGACCTGCAGTCAGACTGGACGGTCCATGGGAGTGGTTAGGGCGTTCCACCTGTTAAACCAATCAGTGCATCAGCAGCCGTTGCCTTTAAGAGCAGGTTGCGCTACCCGCTAACCGCTATGGAGCGTCTTTTCATCCAGATCAGAGCAGCTCTCATGTGCAGCTCGTCTGGGACTCTGCTGTAGAGCTTCCTCCTCCTCCTCTGCATTGATAGATTGCATTAGCAGTTAGCGGAGGTTCCTAATAGGGATGTGCACAATTAGTCCTCTAAACGATTAAACGTCCGCTCACTTACTAGTTGGCACCAGAAATATTAGTCGTTTAAACCAATTTGTGTTTTATTCATGTACAAGGCCGCTTAACTGTCATACAGCCGCCCGCCACTAGTCGGGGCTACAGAGCCGTCAGACAGCAGTCCTCCTCTCCGCGGAAATGCTCGAGTAGACTGGAGTTTTAAAACGGTACGGTGGGAAGATGGTCTCGCAAAACCAGCGCGGTTTGGCGGAACTTTAATCTAGAAAATGAAAACAAGGTAGTAGGTAGACTGTGTCAGAGACAACTGGCATACAATCACTCGACTGGAGCAATGAGCAACCACATTCAACTCAAGCATTTGGATGTTAATCTGCACGAGACGACGGCTGATGATGTTAGCGGTGCTGATGCTAGCGGTGCTAGCCACATTCAGACCGATTTGACATTGTTTACCTGGAGACGTGTTCTCCCGTCCGGTCTGAGAGGATAACGCAGCTCCTTTTTTTTAGACTAGTCGACTAGTCTTAAAATTTTCGTTTAGTCGACAGGGAAATTAGTCACCAGGAACATCCCTAGTTCGTAAACCCGTAATTTGAGTGGTTAGTGGGTAGCGGCTAGTGTACAATTGGGGCCCAAGTGTATCAGCGTTAAACTCGGCTTTGTCTCACGAGAGCAAGAGGTGGGAGATGTGGGGACGCATGTCAGCCAATCAGCGTAGAGACCACCGACGCCACAGTAACGCCCGTCGTAGCAGCCAATCACAGGCCTCGATTTTCGTTCATGGGGCCTCCCGTGTCGGCTCTTGTTGCTTCCTGAGACTCGTTCTTTATGTGATGGGTTTCGCTTCAGCCTCGCACGCTTTGTTTGAATTCTTTTTGATTAAAAAAAAAATGTTTTTGAATATTTGTTTTTTCAGTTAATATTTTTGAAACCACCGCAATGTACTGAGACCGCGAACTGTGGGTTTACTGTATCTGATTTTATCATGTTATCACAAAATAAGTCTTTTACAAAATAATAAGATTTTCTTTAGAAAATGTGAAGTAAATACTCCATAAAAGAAGTCCAAACATGAAATGAGAGACGAGATCCTCCAAACATCTACCTGTGTGTTGTGTTTTTCCAGGTCCACAGTGATGGAGATGATGATGTGGTAATTAAGGTATGAAAACGTTGAAGACCAGTCTGCATCAATAAATCAGCTGTGAAAATACATCAATTCATTTAGGACAAACTTCCTTCAGAATGAATGTTTCATTGTATAACAAGGACTGGATTTAGTGATTTCTGTCTCATTTCCTCTTGTCTGCCCCGCTGAAATAACTCTTATTTCAATGTGATTGTTCCTCATTTTTATCAGGAGCTGGACTTTCTTTGTAGATGATGTAGAGTGAGTCTGACTTACTTCTGAGCATTAATGCGTATCTCTGCTGATTATACTGGAGTATGGAAATAAACATTCATGGAAAACAGTTCTGCTGCACTTCATCCACATCATTTTATCCCATTTAACATCAAATGGATCAGAAGTGAAAGTGAAGAACACAGGCCAGCTGATGAGTGTTGCTGCTAAATCTCAAACTAATGACAGTGGATCAGTGTGTTCAGATATATTTGCACCACAAACCTTTGAAGAACAAAGTGTGAAACTGGAGACATGAGTCACGGACCTGAACGCCGGCGGGAAACAGTTTTTGTCTTCAGGACGAGAAGAAAAGTCACCTGCTTTATTTACAGACAAAAAAGAAAAAAAAAGGACATTTCATCTGTTGCTCAGTTGGTCCAAATGTGTTTCATGATCAGAATTCATTCAATTTTCAGACATTTTACGTATGTTTTTAGCCATCAGCTAAATGGTTTCATGCACATGCAGCATTTTTTTTTAAATGTTAGATTTTCTGTCATTAATGAGAGTAAAGTACAGGGTGTCATTGGTTCACATGTGAGGCTGAATATGAAGAAATGATCTATTTCTTGAGTGTTTTAGAGATATTTTACTCTAAATCGTTTTAAATGTTGCTTTATATTATGGAGTAATTCCTGAGAAGAGATGGTCTTCCAGTCCATGTTGGTCCAGGACTGGTTTCTCTGTGGATGATGACTCTCTCTGACCAGATTCAGCAGCATCTTCAGCAGCTGTTCAGCTTTTGTTCTGGGGTTGATTCACACATTTCACACCAGAGCAGATTCATCTCTGCTACACAGAACCGTCTCCTTCCTGAGCGCTATGATGGCTGGACATTCCCATGGTGGTTCTACTGGTGGAGAACTGTTTGATGAGATGAACGTGGCACCTTCAGGCATCTCCAAACTGGACCCAAGGATGAACCAGACTGGTGCAGGTCCACAATCCTCTTCCTGATATCTTGCTTGTGATTAATTGTATTTTTATCAAAAAGCAATATTTGACACAATAAGTTAATCCAGTTTCTTTATTGAAATAAATTTGGGCTGACAACTGAATCAATATTTATATTTACCTGTGCATTTTTCATCTGTCTACTATATTAACAGATTAGAGCAAACTCAAAGTGAAATTATATCTATTATATTCAACATTTTAGGACGTTTTTGTGAATTCAAGCTCTAATCCATTCGCGATTCGCAGAAAAGACGCAGCCAGTGAATAACATGTCCAGCCTGTTTGCAGCTGGGACACCTGACAGTGTTTGGGACACCTGACAGTGTTTGGGACAGGGGAGGGGCTCACCGGAACTCCTGACAGTGTTTGGGACAGGGGAGGGGCTCACCGGAACTCCTGACAGTGTTTGGGACAGGGGAGGGGCTCACCGGAACTCCCGCCGCTCGCGAAGCGTAACCAGACCTGTCTTCACGTAAACGTCTCAAAGGGTCTCCAGATAAACTAAGAAAAGTCTCCAGATTCATAGCGAATAGCTTTTTTGAAATAAGAAAGGAAAAGTCGCTGTGAATATTCGTTAAAGCGACAAAACCTCGCCCCAAATTTGAAAACTCGCGAGAAAATAACGTACCTTACGCAATATCCGGTCAGTTGCTGAGGTTACGATATGCTCTTAAAATACGTTAATAGCTTTAAACAAGGCATTTATACCTTCCGGAGGATAAAGTTTAAAAAAAAGTTTTGAATCTAAATGTGTGTAATTAAAATACATAATATGTGATCACATGATTATTCTGTCATTGTTATTATTTATCACCTCTACGCATGCGTGATGATGGTTACGCGATCAGCTGACATTTGCGCAATTCCCAGTTTCATGAATAATTCCGTTTATGACGTCATACAGGCTGCGCTCTTATAAATACCACAGGAGAGCTATTTTCACTCATTTCACGAATCAGTTTGCAAGACTGGACATTTCTTTGAGCAGCTTTCCAATCCAGGTGGAAGAAAAAAGCAAATTATCAATGGAAGAATTAAAAGTAAAGACGTTAGAATCTGTCTTGGTCAAGGAAGAATATATTCGTCCATTTTTTGAGAAATACCTTAAAAGAATCTCAAATGAACAATGGCAGTTGCTGGCTGCTGGGACCATTGATTTGGGCACACAGGCTATTATTTCTGACATGTTCACAGAGATAATACAGACAGTCTCAGCGGACATTTTAACAATCTTTATTCCGCTTTTTCAGAAGGAGCTGACAAAAAATGCAGATCAGACTTCCTCACCTGAAAAAATGGTCTCAGCAGACCTTGGAGACGCCTTTTCCAAATCCTTCGCTCACATTTTTAGTGTAGCCGAAGACAATTATGAAGGTGTGAAAGAACTGACAGAATTGGCTCAGGAAGAAATTGATGAGAAAGTAAATTCTCTCCTAAGTGCTGCCACAAAAAGTGCTGTTTTGCCACCGGAGCCTTCTGTTTACGTCAGTGGCTTCACATCTAATATAAAACGTCTTGGTCGAATGGTGTTTCTTGCTGTCAGATGTCTGAGAGCGTGTATACAGAAGCTGAACACCACTTGCTGGAAAAAGCACGTGGAAAGTGATGAGTTGGAGTTAGTCCAGTCATCTGACAGCATAAAATCTAAAATCTCTATCGCCTCAACAACTGAGAGTATTAAAGACATCCTGATGAAATGGTCACCAAGCATCACTGAAGAGGCTGAAAATGTCCCCCCGTCTCTCGGCTCCTCGTCCATAGATGTTCAGACTACAGCGGAAGACATTTTAAAAACCATAATTGAAAACATGCCAAGTTCTGGACCTGCCCTTCAAGAAGAAACCGACCTCTTAAACAAACCTTGGGATTTGACATTAATAGCGGACAAAGTGAGCAACTTTTTTGTCAAACGCTCCACAAAGAAGGAGGTCACCCAAACAGAGGGGGATGAAAGAACAAAAAAAATGCAGGTTCTCCAGATATGTCAGCAAACGCTTTAACAAAATGATGAGAGAAATAAAGACATTTCATAAGACAAGAGGAAAATTCTTCCTGAGAATTGAATGTAAGCCAAGGCCATCAATCCCTTCTAATGAGGAACATGAGCTTACCATACCTGGTTCTGTCCCAGAAACACCCAAGCCTGAAGAACTGGACATCAAATCAGAGAGAACTTTTGTTGAAGTTGTGAAAGAGGATGAAATTACACTCGATAAAATCAAATTTGAAGTGGAAAATTTCATCTCTAAAATCACCCAGTCTGTAAAGACTGCAGAAGAGCTGAGAGGAAAACTCAGTAACATCAAAGACTGCAGTGAGCTGCAAACTTTTTCCAGGGAACTCGTCAATAAGATATATGCTCATTTGATAACTGGAGAATTTTATAAATTGCCCGTCGTTCCAGCTGGAAAGAGTTTCTCTGATTCTGTCCTTCCCAATATTCCAAAAGGGAAGAACGAAAGTCAGAAGGAACTTTGTCTGGAGGCACTCTACGCCCTGACTGAAGATGCAGTTGGAAGATTTGTGCAGCAAATCCTTCTGTGTCTGGTGAATGAGCTCGATGAGCTAATCATTCAAGGCAAGGACATTTCAGGTGCCCTCACTGACATAACTAACCTTTTCAAAGAATTAATTAGCTCACATGAAGATAGGGATGCAGAGTCCGAGTCTACAAAAAACATTGAGATGCCTTCAACATCACCTCGTCCTTCAGGTTCTGCGTCACATCCTGCTAAATCTGCTGAAACCTCTGTTGATCATGCAGATGACAGAAGCAGTGATGCCAAGTCTTCCCCTGAGATTCCCCCAAGCTCCTCACCCTTGGACAATCTGGACGAATCTCCTGAAGCACCAGAGCCAGTGGAAAAGTCTTTATCTGCACCTTTGGACAATCAGGATGAATCTCCTGAAGCACCAGAGCCAGTGGAAAAGTCTTTATCCGCACCTTTGGACAATCAGGATGAATCTCCTGAAGCACCAGAACCAGTGGAAAAGTCTTTATCCGCACCTTTGGACGATCAGGATGAATCTCCTAAAGTACCAGAGCCAGTGGAAAAGTCTTTATCCGCACCTTTGGACAATCAGGATGAATCTCCTAAAGTACCAGAGCCAGCGGAAAAGTCTTCATCCGCACCTTTGGACAATCAGGATGAATCTCCTAAAGCACCAGAGCCAGCGGAAAAGTCTTTATCCAGATTTATGATCAACAGCCTCATCTCTGCTCTACTCTTGCGCCTTTTAAGTAAATATAAACATAAAGGCGGGAAATATCTTCTCTCATCAGAGATAGATACAATAATTGAACGGCTGTCACGCATAATGATGGCTGAAGTGGACACCGACATAAATGATCTCATGATTATGGAAGACAACCTCCAAGATATTGCTGACGTCTTGGTTAAATCCCTCCTAAAAAAGTTTGGCTCACGGGAGGGTCTTCTTCTGGCTGTTATCAACTCAGATCCAAGTTTTGATGACACTATTCTTCAGTGCCTTAAAGTTGAGCTGAACGTCAGAAGTGAAACCAAAAAGAAGGGTAGAATTGCCAGGTTCTTTTCAGCAGTAGGGGATTTCTTCAAGAAACCTGTCTTGGCAATGCTTAGGAAACCCTAGTAATCATTTGTTTGTTCACTGCTCCTCTCTTTCTGAAGCAGAGCTTTGTCATTACCTGTCAAGTTCCATCTCTTTTGACTTTAATTGAGATTTGGAGGAGATTTACATGTTTTCATGTTAATTCAGATGACATGGCACAATAACCTCCTTTTAGGAAACTTTATCGTTAATAGCTTATGGCCAAAATAGTTGATTTTTGTCTTTAAAAAAAAAGCGGGATTATTAATACCCCCGCGGGTTTTCTCCAGGTGATCCGGTTCCCGCCCAAATTTTTCAATTTAGATGACATGGCCCAATGACCTCCTTTTAGGAAACTTTATCGTTAATAGCTTATTAGTACACAGGCAAATTAGTTTATTTTTTTCTCTTTTAAAAAAACCGGCATTATTAATGCCCCCGCGGGTTTTCTCCAGGTGATCCGGTTCCCGCCCAAATTTTTTATTTAGATGACATGGCCCAATGACCTCCTGTTAGGAAACTTTATTGTTAATAGCTTATTAGTACATAGGCAAATTAGTTTATTTTTTTTTCTTTTAAAAAAACCGGCATTATTAATGCCCCCGCGGGTTTTCTCCAGGTGATCCTGTTCCCGCCCCAAATTTTTCCCCTTCTTGAATCGCCACCTTATCGTGGTGGAGGGCAGGGGCGAAAATCCCATTTCATTTGGGGGGGGGGCAATCCATCCATCCATTATCTATACCCGTTTTATCCTTGAAGGGTCACGGGGGTCTGCTGGAGCCTATCCCAGCCGTCTACGGGCAAAAGGCAGGGGTCCACCTGGACAGGTCGCCAGTCCATCGCAGGGGGGGACAATCAACAGTAAAATTTCAGAGAGTAATTCCTGGGGGGGACATGAAAAAAAAATGCTCTCTCCTCCCCTTTTCCTCTCTGTCTGCAGTGTCCCCTCTCTTTTCCCTCATCGCTTATCCCTCATTACTATTCTACATACTGGTTTGAGCCTGTTAGCCATCATAAGCTAGGCTATTTGCTTACTGGCGTGCTGATTAAAAAAACAAAAACAAAAAGAGAGTTTCTGACCAAGCAAGAGAAATGTCACTTTCATTTTACAACCTTGAGCTTGTTAAACAAGCGGTGTGATAAATGACTTACAGGTTTTTCATTTTCATTTTCATACATCATACACGATCCTTTGCTCGCTGACACGCGGAGCTGCCGGTAGCCCCGCCCGTTAGAAACAGCATGTGGACCAAACCACTTTGAGAAATAGGGGGGTCTCAATGTTTCAACAATTAAAAAAAAAAGGTTTTTACGTTTATAATTTGCAGCGCTTGTGTTGTACCTTTATTGAACATGACTATATTATTATTCAATTGTTTTTGTGTGCTTACAATGATTTTTTGGGGGGGACAACTTTATGGAAGGGGGGGACACGTCCCCTGTGTCCCCCCCAGGATTTCCGCCTATGGATACACAATTTATAATTTAGTCACGTGGTAATACTGACTTGGATCATCTTGATGGGTGCACATTCAGTCGGCCATCTCTGAGGTGTTTGTGGGAAATAATCTGCTTCTTTCTGAGTTTGCGGCTCATCAGAGAACCACACCTGCTTCCCATCACGAACTGGAAACCTTGGACTGCACCGATCTCCTTCCAGAAGATGGAGAGAGGAACCCTGTAGTTTAAGGGTCATTACGTTTGTTTAATAATTGACATTGCTTTGTTAGAACGGTGAATTTTACCCGATGACGCTCTATACAGTGATCCCTTATTTTTCGCGGTTAATGGGGACCGGTGCCCCCCCCCGTGTAAATCAAAATCCGCGAACTGGAGCCGGAGCCCTCCGAGCCTAAATAATGTGTTTAAAATATGTTTAAAAACTGCAAAAAAGTATCAAGACACTGCAGCGAAACAAGTCAAGATTCAAGATTCAAGATTCAAGATCTTTATTTGTTACGTACACAATTATACTTTGTACATTGTGCAGTAAAATTTGTTATTGTACCCACAGGGCAAACGCATTCTTTTTAGAAGAAACAGGAAAAAAGAAAGAATTAAGTTTAAATAAGTAATAAATAATAAATAAACACACAGTGCAGGAGATGAGAAAAAGTCAAAGGCTCAACTGTGGTCTTTCTGTTTCCTTCACAGCCTCTGGTCTCTGAACCGTAGTAAAGAAACTGCTGGTATTGTGCTATTTTTGGTTCGTAATTAGCGGCTAACACGCTAACATCAACAAAAGAAACAGTCCGGTTTTCTCTGCATGGAACGAGCACTTTATTCTGGCACTGCAGGAACTTGTAACATCACACAGGTTGTATTGTTGGGCTCCTGTCGGTTAACAGAAAATGTAAATCTATACACGCTGGGCTGCTGTTTATGATCACTATACTTTTCATCTAATCTCATTTTCATTCTGCCGTCCCACGACACACACACTACATTACCCATAAGGCCACCTTCCTAAAGGGGCCAGGCGGGCTCACAGCATTTCTTCACTGTGAGAGAACACACACAACATCCTGTGATGTTTCTGCGTTTTCTTGATTTTTTTTAAAATTATATTATATATTTCTGAAAAATCCACTAATAACTAAAACCGCGGAACTTAAAGTGCGAATTGGCGAGGGATCACTGTAAATGTTCACCTTGTGGTCTTTTGTTTCTTTGACCTCTTTTATGGAGCCAATTTATAATTTGGAGAGTTCATTTGGACGTTTGTTCATGACTTTTATAAATAAATGCTGTCTCTCTGGTCCGTCGACAGACTCCAGACTCCAGCTGGACTGAAATCTTGATTGGGAGGTTTTGAAATGCATCTTGAGCTCATTAAATAAAATCAACAGGCACGTGTAAAAATACTGTTTATTTACGAGCTGTAAACTGCCCCATAACTGGCAAATGGTAAAAAAGAAAATGACATAAGTTCCTTGTAAAGTGATTATGTACAAGCTGGAGGTCTCTGAAGCAGGTTTAAATTAAAATAAACTAGTTTAACCCATTCAAATCTCAGGCCTCTTCTAAATCTAAGAAAATCAAAACCACTTCAGAGGTCAAACCTTCTTTTATTGTAAATTCCCAAGTTTGCACTCGTGTTTTAAAGCATGCTAATGTGTTTATTTGTACAGTTTTGTAGCAGACGTGTGTCTTTGAAGCGTGCAGGCTGGGAGGACAGAGCAGGAAGAGGCCGTCGGCTCTGAATGGGTTAAAGATCTAACAGCTGGAAACACGACCTCCATCTGTTTTAAATCTGTAAATTATTACAAATCACTTTCTCTTTCATGCTTAAAGAGAAATGAACAAGATGAGAACAATTTAAATACTGTACAGAACTTAATTTTACAGACATTTTAAAGATTTTGCAGCATGAGAAGTATCTTCAAAAATAGGGGCGACTGTTAAAACTTTTATTTTTAGTTTTTTTAAGCCTTTTAAAATATGTGTGGAAATCTCAGTAGCACAAGAGTGACAGATCAGGTTTTACAAAAATATTTAACATTCATCCCTTCATCGATTTATGGCCTGAATTAAAAACAGCAGTTAGAAAATGAAATGACTGTTTTAAAAGAAAAACCTCTGAGGACATGAACTAATACGAATCATGATTGAGGATAGAAAAGATGTTTGTGGATCTGAAACCTTAATATTTTAGAAGGATTTTCTGTTTTTGTCAAAAAAAAAAAAAGCATTTAACTTAAAAAGTTTGGGTTTCAGATCTTTAAGCTTAAAGTGAGCCTGTTGCCACTGAGATGATCCTAAAGTCAGACTGTCAGAGGTTCGTTCCAGTTTTTCACTAATTACTTTTACGTACGGATGTGTTCTTTTAGTATTTATTGGGCTGAGCAGGTTTAACAGTTTTAGTGAGTTAAAAACAGCTCAAGTTACATGTGAGCAGATTGTTATAGGCCACATCTGGACAGAGCTCCAGCTGTGAACCAAGACGTGCTGCCATCAGAACACACACACAAAAAAAAGAAATAACTTTTCCCACATGCAATAACAGTAAAATAACAGTTATTTTTCTGTTCAGTGGCAGAAAGAGAAGAATATTCCTTCTATCATTACAGTGCTTTGCTTCAAATCCTTCTAACCGCTCGCTTAAAGGAGCATTTATTTGAACTCTTTTCTTATGTCTGTTCGTTCGCTGCACCTCTTCAGTATTCCAGTCTTTTCTTTCCTCCCAGCGGCTGTCGCTATGCCGACGCGATGATCCCGGGTCACCGCCAGAAGCGGAAGCTGGTGAGGAGAGGGAGGTGGTCGGACGAGTGGTAGCGGTTGGGCAGACCGTTGACTCCCTGCAGCTCAGACTCTCCGACCAGCGCCAGGCGGCCCAGCAGCTGGAGACCACGGCCTCCGGGAACCGGGGGGTCGACTGCGACGGCTTTCAGAGAACAGAACAGAGAAAATGTAACTCCCAAAAGATCATGACAGAAAATACATCATATATCAATAATTCATCAAATGAGGCAAATGCTTTTATTTTCTGATTTAATGGTTAATGATTCAATGACAACAATAGCTACTACTTCTAGTTTATTTAGGGGATGATGTCAGAAAGTGTGAACAGTCAGAGAAATCTGAATGTGGAGGTCAGACCAGATATTCTACTGGTCTTCATCAGAACCCTCATCTAACCCTGCTTAAGTCCAAATATGCTCTGCTGCTCTTCAAACAGTCTTCCTGCTGTCACTTCCACTAATGTCCTGCTCCAGTTTGAGCCCTTTTCTTTGCTCTTGGATACAACGTCCTCAAAAACCTCCAGCCAGATGTGACAGTGACATGAACGCCTCCTGGTGGGAGCGCTTGTTTTACGTCACAGCGTTCCCTCCAGACTGGAGATGAAGCTGAACAGGGTCACTGCAGGTCTGAACGGGTGCGTGGCTCGCATCTCAATTTATGTTCAGAAAAGAAAAAAAAAAAAAGGAAAAATGGTTAACATTAAACTTAAATCCCAAATTCTACACAGCACAGACTTCTTTTCCACATTTGGCAAATCCAGGGTAGAAATGAGGCCCTAAATAAACACGTTAATAACACGTTAATGACTAACGGCACCGTCACGGGGCATGTGAGTGGAGGGACAGCAGTATAATGTCTGAGCTAGCGGTGCACGATAACTATCGGGCCGATAACAGGAAATTATGACATCATCCTGATAGGTCCAATATCACGACGAATAGTCCCAATAACATATATATATATATATATATATATTATATATATATATATTTAACACAGCAGTGCCTCGCTCCCTCTGAGTCTTGAATGACCAGCAGTGAATGTTGTGTTCAAGTGACGTCGGCATGATCAGAAAAACAATTACTCAGTAAGGAAAATCAAGAATACCCCCTCATGCCAGAAAACAACTTGTTAACTCGGTCATAATTTTGGTAGTTACTGACTTTGATTTATATTCGCAGTATTTTCCCACATGTTACACATGAAAAATAGAAAAAATAGATAAGGCAGAAAGAACGACGAGCAAACAAAAGAACGGAGGAATTTACGTTACACCTTGAATGCAGCATTGTGGAACTGCGCTGATAAAAACAAACAAACATGGCGGCGATGGTGTAGAACTTCAATAAAGTTTCAGAGGAAGATAGTTCGCTGGTTATTTGTGACAAATGCTCCAAGCGAAGGAGGGAAAAAAGCACAAGCTTTAATACGTCAAACCTGACCAGCCACCTGAAACACAACCGTCGCTTCCATGGAGTTTTGAAATCGCGCTAACGTGAGCTAACGTGAGCTAACATGAGCTAATGTGAGCAAGCCAGCAGCAAGTTAAACCCTCCCCTCCATCATCTCCATCATCTCTCATCTTAAGCTTCCATGAGATTAAAAAAAAAAAAAAAAAAAAAAAACTACTGAACCTCATTTACTTTAATTAAAAGCATTCATTTAAATGGAACCACAAGCCAAAATCCTTTAAACATTATTTCTTTGTTACTATGGAGTGCACTTTTTCAGTTTATTTACACAGACAAGTCTAACTTGTGTCAGTACATTATGACCTGTACATTATTTTTATTGTCATTGAGGAATGAATTTTTTCAGTTAGTAATTCTGATGCATGTATTTCCATCAGTTCAAGGAGCCTTTATTTTTTATATCAGTCAGTAATGCAACCTTATTTAAGTTAATGTGAGATATCAAATAGGTTTGTTTGATAGTTTTATGAAAATGCTTGAGAGGCTTGCCAATAGTTTTCCTAATAAAAAATAAATATCTGTTCATTTAAAGAGTCAAAACTGTTTTTGATTTTGTTCATAGTATTATGTAATGATCTTAGGTATATGTTTAAAAAAACAGTTATCGTGCATCCCTAATCTGAGCATGTTCTGAAGCTATACCACTGACTGAGTCAGCAGTTGTGGCTTTTGCAGACACAGACCATCATCTGTAAAAAAATAAATTAAAAACAAACCTGCAATGCTTATTCTAGAAGATTTTCAGTTCTTCACTCCTGCAGAATCAAGCTGCTTAAAGTCTGTTGATAAATTGATAACTGGTGTTTGAACACTGTGTGACACTGGTCACTACAGATAACTGATCGTTTGTCTTACGTCCTATTAATATTTTCAGCGGTGGGGGTGGGGGGCTGTGCTTGTACCGGACTGTTCTACTTTATATTGGGGTCAGGACTGTTTGGTGATGTGAGACAAAACTGTCTGTGTCTGTGTTCTTACTTAACAAGCTGCACTCTGTGTACTGACTTAATGCAAACAGGTTTAACGGTATATAGACAACATGGCGTATTTCAATAGTACAACTTATTTGTGTATTGTCTGATGTCATAATTAATGAAGGAAGAAAAACAGTAAAGCAGAAGACACATTTGTAAGATATTTCAGTCTGTTTAAAGTGTCGTATACCTGCTGAAACCTTTAACATGTGCACATATCTGTCTTTGATCACCTCAACATGTATTATACAATTTAAAAATTACATTTTTATATCAGGACAAGAGAAAACATATATAGATCTGTGAGAGATGAATATAAATGGTCTGTCAGCATTATAAACTAACATGCTGTCCTGCAGTCTGACCCTCTGACCACCTCAGTGTTGCTGCCCACATCTGTTTATATCCTCATCTCTGTAGTTCATGTACTAACAATGAACCAGTCAGATTATAAGTGCGTGGAATTCTTAGTTGTCCAGTTAATGGAGAATTATTATTTATACATTTTAGCTAGTACAGTATGGCCAGGATGTATGTGCCTCTCCTCTCTCTTTCTCTTTTCTTTCTTTACCTGGTTGGTCTTCATCAGGAAGGTCCCCCCATATGATCCAGGTCCTGATCAAGGTTTCCCCCTCTTAAAGGGGAGTTTTTCCTTGCCACTGTTTGGCCTAAAGGTTCTCCTGCTATGAGTTTTTTTTTTTTTTTACTTGCCTTTTTTTTTTTTTAAATTAGGATTTAATATTATAATTTTAGTTAATGATACTTGCTCGGGGGTTATGCTCTGGGTCTCTGTAAAGTGCAGAGACAACTAGCATTGTAATAGCCTATATAAAAAATGAGAGAGTATAAGTATTTTCTTCTGCTGGATAATGAACAATAACATGCAAGTTTTTTTAAGGGTAAGTAAGAGAGTGATTAGTGTGTGTGTGTATCAATACCAGGGCTGTACAGGATGTAATCCACCGTCAGGGCCGTGCGTGAGTGATGGGTGGTGATCTCCGGTCTGCCGTCAGGCCACAGCTGGTGTCGGTACGACGACTGCAGCTTCAGGCTGTGCTCCATCCTCCCTCTGCACAGACACCAGTGAGAGATGTCTGGATGTGTCTCCATCATTTATTACCACATTTTATGAGCCCAAATAAAAAAGAAAAAAAAAGCTGAGAATAAATTTAAATTTGGGGCTTTATTTAAATTCTTACATTTACTTTGACTTTTTTTCTTTAAACATAGTTTTCTCTTGCAGACACCACACGGAAAGTTTCAGGTGGACACCTTGGATCTCTGCTCCCACTGATGGAACGGCATTGAGAACCGTCATTCTTCAACAGTTCATGAAACCACAGAGGTAACGGACTAATCTGGGACACCTGGTCAGGGACAGGAGCTTGGAAGCATCTGGAATGGACCATCACACAGTCAACTGTTTTGGACCGATCAGTGCTTCAGATCTTATCTTATCTTGTATATTCCAGATCTAAGCCCAGAGTCTGAATCAGTGCCCTTGACAGGGCTCACTGATGGCAGCGTTCACCTAGAGGAGTATACTGAGACAGACACATGCTGCCTTCAAAGCCACATCTTTAACGGAGATGTTCATGCATTCTTCAGCAAGACAATGCAGTAAGAAGAGGTTTAGGGTGCCGGACTGTTCTAGCTGGACAAGAGAGACGTCGTGGATGTAAAGCAGCAGCAAAGTGGAGCGAGACAAAGAGGAAGTTTCAGTCATTCCCTCCCTTGATCATAACAGGGGACGTGAGATCTCAGAAATTAGATGGACAAGATTCCAGCGCTGACGAGGACCCAACCAGAGAACCAGGAATGCAGTAAAATGTGTTTCACCGAGACGTGGCTGCAGGAGTGCTAGCCCGACTCCCCCGTCTCTCTGCCTGGCTTTTAGACTCTGGGCAGAAGGGATGGGACAAAACCAAAACTCAAACGCCTCATCATTTGTCATCCTCGATGCCATAACACCTGTTAAAGGTCATGAACGGGAAGGGAAACTTTACAAAAGCACTAAACGCTTCACTGTCCCAACTTTCTTCAGACTGTGTTACAGGCCTGAAATATTAAAACTGATTTACATTATCAAATAAGAGAAGATAAATAAGATAAGGCTGATATTTAAAAAAAAAAAAAAAAACATCAAAGATGTTTTGATTCAAACTGACTTTGAGGATATAAAAGTCAAAGGAAATGTGTTCTGTAATTACGTATGGAATGTTTTGTTTTCCTTATTTGGGATCGTAACCAAATTACGACAAGGACAGATCTTTCCAAATAAAGACATTAAATGCAGTTTTATCTATTTATATTTGTGTACTCTTTTTTTGTAAGACAACAAATTCTCAAAAGTCGAGAAAAGACAGAGACGTTACCTGTCAAAACCAGCGGCGGCTTTAGCAGCAAGATCCTCAGCAGTTGTATTGGAGGTTGCACCTTCAACAGCTGACAGATAATTATTATTAAAGAGCAATAATGACAGTTTTAACTTGTTCCAAATACATGTATTTATTACCTGGAAACTAAATTAGAAACTAGTATGTTTCTGAGCTCATCTTTGCATGAACTTCAGCTCTAAATTGTTTCAAAACTAGGGCTGGGCAAGTTAATGCATTATTATTAAAAATAAAAAATAAAAAAATTATCGCGTTAACGCATTCATTTATTAATGCACCAACATTTATTTTATCGCGCGTTAACGCATGTTGCTCACGTGCTTTTGTTTTGAAAAGTCTGTTACTGGCTGCTGCAAACCGGAAGACAATTTGCTGGGAAATATAAGGTAAAGCTAAAACAGACATGTAGGACGGTAAAAATCTGTGAACTTTACAGTTCAGGTAGCAACTCAGGTAGAAATATTAACAATTCTGTCTAAAAAAGAAAATTCTGGACTGCAACAAAACTTTGTGGTCATTCCTCCATGTTCCATCAGATCTGCTCCATGTGTTCACTGTCCTGCTGTTCTCTAGCTGGTTACTGCAGTGCAGGCTCCATCTAGTGGCTCAGATGTGTAATGACAACAGAAAGTCCAGTCCTCGATTATAAAACTAATTCAGTTCTGTGGCCCGTTTTTTAATTTCGCATTTTTGATCGAAGTCTAAAATTGAAATATATAAAAAAAACAGGAATTTTGTTGTTTTTTTGTGTTAGATTAAAAAACAAAAAAGTAATAAAATGTCACTTTTTATTTTTTTTCTATTTTTGATTGACAATTGAAAATGGAAAGAATGAATGATACACGGATTGATAAAGTTACTGAACTTTAACATGGACATTTTCATTTTAAAGTTCTCCCAGACGGAGGATTCAACAGAAACAAGGTTATTTGTAACAACTGACAAGTTGAACTCCCCGTTAAAAGTTTCTGCTGTTACCTCAAAAATTACCTGTTTTAATGTTCTGATTGTGCTGAGACACAATCATTTTGTTGGATTTTGTATGTAGACTTTTTTTATTTTTTATAAAAACAGGATGACATTAATGCCCTGGCAGTGGCAATAAGCTTTATTTTATTTGACATTTTTTAAGATGAGATTTAAATTAAACATGTGTTACTGACAAGTGCCGATGTCAGAAGTGTTAAGTTATGGCACTTTAGTTCACATGGCAGCAGAACATTTTAATAAAAGTGCATTTCACACTGCTTTTGAATACATTATATGATTTTGTGTATACAATGTGATTAATCGTGATTAATCAGGGAAATAATCGCGATTAAAAATTTTAATCGTTGCCCAGCCCTATTCAAAACACAACATTAAGTCTGGAGTGACCTGTGCTGCAGTGAGAAATACGTCCAACAGTGTAGATGAAGTTTACCTTTTGGGACTGTGGGGTGGTGTGGAGGGTGGGGACTCACCTGCGGGGATGCTCTCATACTGACACTGATGGCTGATTCCCAAACTGTGAGACCAAATGGGAGACGTGAGGCGCCGCTGTCCTCTGGGACTGATTTCCTGACCCGACACCTATAGAGACGCACATTAAAAACATGGCCGGCCTTTAGATTTGATAGCTTTTTATAGCTAAATATCCAGAAATGAGTGGTGTCAAGTAATGTGTTAAGGGAGAGAAGCAGCCAACATGATGGTTTATTGAGCTGGAAACCCAGAGTGACTCAACCTGACGCTGCAGGTCGTGACTCACATGAAATCAACAGGCCTCACCGTGCCAATCGGCAGTCCTTGGTACTCTAGTGAGCCTCTGGTCAGGAAGCTGTACAGCGGACTCCACGGCACCGAGTTAAAATCGCCACACAGCACGAGCGGGCTGGCGGACCCGTCGGGGAGGCGGGACAGCCGGTTGATCTCAGCTAGGAGGATGGCCAGCTGGGCCAGTTTTATGTCCCCTCGGCGAGGGTTGTAGAGGAGGTGGGTGTTGGCGACGCAGATGAACGGGGAGGAGCCTGGCCGGCTGCTGTTGGGCTGCAGGAGCACGACCAGCCCCACGTTGTCTCGGTCAAGGAGGGCGTCGCCACGGCGGAAATACTCAACGGGATTGGAGGAGAGGAGGGAGAAGCGAGAGGTTTTGAAGGTGATGGCGCAACCGTCTGGTTTCGTTCCTGTCCGCCTCTTAAACTCACACTGATAACCTGCACGCAGAAACACAGGCTGGGTGAATGCGTGGTGCCGTCACACTCATGACATTTTCAGGGGTGATTCATTTACATGAAAATACTTTAACAAGGGATGTTTTAAAAAAAAACCATAACACACACACATACCTAAGATTATTACATCAATACTATGAACAAAATCAAAAATAGTTTTTGTCATGCTGCTGGCTTATGCACGTTAGCATTATCAGTTAGCGCCATTTCAAAACTCCATGGAAGCGATTGTTATGTTGTAGGTGGCTGATCAGGTTTGACGTATTAAATCTTGTGCTTCCCTCCTCGTGGAATTCACTCGGAGGATTCGTCACAAATAACCACCAAACTATCTTCTGCTGAAACTTTAACGAAGTTCCACGCCACCATGTTTGTTGTGATCAGCGCTGTGCTGCAGGCTGCATTCAAGGTGGAACGTAAATTCCCATGTTCCCTCGTTTGCTAGTTGTTCTTTTAGCCTTTTCTATTTTTTTCTTTTTTTTATGTGTAACATGTGGGGAAATACTGCAAATATCAATTCAAGTTAGAAACTACCAAAATTATGACCTGCTCAAGGTTTCTTCCTCTTAAAGTGGAGTTTTTCTTGCCACTGTTTGGCTTGAAGTTTTTTTTTTTACCTGCCATTATCCTTGTTTAGCATTCAATATTATATTTTTAGTTAATGATATTTGCTCGGGGGTCATGCTCTGGGTCTCTGTAAAGCGCCTAGAGACAATTGACATTGTAACAGACGCTATACAAATTAAATTGAATTACATTATGACCGAGTTAACAAGCATTTTCTGGCATGAGGGGGTATTCTTGATTTTTCTTATTGAGTAATCGTTTTTCTGATTATGCCGATGTAACTTGAACATAACATTCACTGCTGGTCATTCAAGGCTCAGAGGGAGCGAGACACTGCTGTGTTGACAGAAATATAAATGTTATCGAGGCTATTCGTCATGATATCGGACTTATCGGGATGACGTCATCATTTCCTGTTATCAGCCCGATAGTTATCGTGCACCCCTAACTTTAACCATTATTATGTTACTGTTATGGTAAAAGCGTAATAACAACTTATTGTAAATCAATACTGGAATGTCAGTAAATGAAATTTCAGTTTATTTGGGTAATCTGGTGGAATAGTGGACAGACCGATTTATAAACTAAACAACTGTACGGAGCCAGATTCAGTTTCAACTAAGTGAGGTGAAAGATGCTCTTGTTTGAATTTCTGGTGATGACATTTTGTAAGTATAGCTCTTTACCTACATAAACCTAAAAAAAAAACAGTCGTTAAACTCTAAAAGAACTGCTCCAAAATCTGTCTGAGAAGATCTGAAAGGATCAACTAAATGATTTCAAAAAGGTTAAACTCTTTCAGTCAGAAATCTCCACAAGGACCAAACTTCTTCTATTTGTCCAAACAAACAAAGAATAAGTACCTAGGGCCTGTAGAGCAGGTTTGATCTGGTTCTCATAGTGGTCCTCCTGCACTTCCTGCAGACACAGAACCTTAAAAAAAAAAAAAAAAAAAAAAGGTTAAGTCACGTAAAAGAAAACCAAATTACAACCGAAACAACAAACAGCACAGGACCAGAGGAGAACTGGAGAGGGAAGCGTGGGAGTTCAACTCCTCCTGACGCTAAACACACAGTTAAAATGTCATTTCAAGCCATCCGCTCACATCTGCATCGTGCTGCTGGATCTCAGTCAGCAGGTTGGGCAGCCGGTACTTCCAGGGCAGGACGCTGGGGTGACAGTGTTGGTACAGGTAGGAGTTGTCCTGCAGCAGCTCCTGAGACAGGATGTTGTAGGACATCACTGAGAAGTCAAACGCTGCGCTGTCCCCTGGAGGCCGAGGCTCAGAACTGCAGGTCTCCCAGTATCTCTGCAGAGCTGGAGAGGTAAAGATGAGGAAGACTGCTATGGGAACAGAAATCCAGTCTTTGTCCAGATAACTCGTGCTTTTTTTTATAACTTTCCTCTAATAACTAAAAATTGTGGTGAGAAGACTGCAGCTTCAGAACTGACAACCCGATTACGTGCAAGCTTATTAATTTTATCAAGGGTTACGTAAGTAAAAGCAAACTAAACTGTTCACCAGTCAGTCTGATAATGTCTCTGTAAAAAAATAAAAAATGAAAATAATCTTTTGAACTTGAGTATAATATGAATTGAAAAACCTTTTTTGAAAAAATGTCTTGAAGAAGTTTTATTTCCACAGAGAAGATTTAGTTTAATGTTGAACATAATAGCAGTTACCAGTCTTTTGTATTATTGTATGTGATCTCTGGATGGATGTACTGAAACCTGAATTTCCCCCCTGGAGTATCAATAAAGTGTATCTTATCTTATCTTATCAACCTAAAACATGCAGAACACTTCAAATGAGTCAAGCTAAATTTAATTTTGACTAAAAGAAGAGCGGTTTTACTTCTGGACACCTGGAACCTCTGGGGACGGTTTCTGAGCGATGGAGGATGACCAGCTCTTCCTCTCCTGAGCTTCAGCGTGAGGAAGGAGAGTTCTCTCCATCATTACCTGCGTCCCTCGGCTGTCCTGCGGGTCCCGTTACGTTCCACTGATGGCCACCGGGCTGCTCAGCACCCTTCCCTCTGAACCAGGGGTTGGATTTCTGAACCGGAGTCGGATCCTGCTCAGGTCTGAATGTGGGGGTTCCAGTCCTGGATCCTGGAGGTTGTGAGTGTTGACTTGGAGATCCAGCTCTACTGTCGTTATCCTGTTTGTCTTTCTTCCCGGTTTTAGTCCTTTCAAAACCTTTATCTCTGTTGGTTCCCCAGCTGACAGCTTTTTCAGCTTTTACCTGTTGGTTGGATCGAAGGCCATGATTATTTCTTGGACCAAAGCCATGCTGCTCCATCTTGGCCTCACCCTCCTTCGCCATGAATCCCGTCGCCTCTTGTCCTCCTCTATGTGCTTCCTTTTCCTCTTTGCTTCTCTTCCCGTCTCCACTCTTCCTCCGTTTGCTCAGAGGCTCTCTGTCTCTGTCAGGACGCTCCATCATGCATCCTGCAGAGGTGTGGAATGAACAGCACCTACCACGCGTGAAGTGGCCTGGGTTGATATTTTGAGGGCGTAAAGACCTAACGGCGGCGAGCTGATGGACAGTTGGCCGGGGGCGAGTTAGAGTGGGAGGCCAGGGTGGGAATCCTTGAACAGACCACCATGGATGAGGAGCGGGGATGAAGTGGGAGAGGCAGGAGGAGGAGGAGGAGGAGGAGGAGGAGGAGGAGGAGAGCGGCGTTGTTGCTCCGAAGGCCAGACTGACAGAGAACTGGGTGACCTCGAGGGCGGATGGAGGAAGTGAAGTTGCTCAATCCCCGAGACAACATGGGGTGGCTGGAGGGAGAGATTAAAAAAAAAAAACAACTTAAAAATTGAAATAAACATGAAGAACAAATGGAATGAGTCATTTTAAGTGAAAAATATCTGCGGTTTTAGCAAGTTTTGAGAATTTCAAGTCAAGAGCCAAAGCTTATAAATGTTCATTTCAAAATGTAAAAGTCTCTCAAAGATTATATTTTATTTGTCTTTAGTAACTGTGGAGAGATAATCCCACATCAGCACCACTATTTTACAGAACTAGTGATGTGAGGAATTAGTGCTGGGCAATATGACGATACATATCGTGGGGACAATATAAAAGTGTGTATCGTGCCATTTCTCTTCTATCGTTTCTAACCTAATTTTATCAATTCTTACAGCAAATATGTAATTAAATAACCTGCAATGATAAATTTGATAGAAACATATCTACTTCTACAAAGTAGCCTTTTATGTTTATACCTTTATTCATGGTTAATGCCTTAAACAGAGTTCTCTTCCACCCTGATGTTTACTTTAGACACTTTATATTGGTTTGCAAACTTTGTAAGGTAACAGATTTCAGAAAGTTGAAAAATAATTTGTGTTTATTTTTTACAGCTGAACTTCAGTGCAAAAATGTGTTTTTCCTCTCAGAAACTGTTGTGCACTTTAAAAAAAATGTGAAAGCTACTGTACCTCTGTACCTACCTGTTTTTGCTGCACTAAAATGTATGTTTGTGACAGTTCAGCTAAATGTCTTTTCAAAATAAAGTTGAAAAGTAAGCAATGAAATTTTTATCAGACTTTTTAGAGAATAACTGAAAACATACTTTATTATGGTATATCGTGATATATATCGTTATCGTGATATAAAATAGTCCATATCGTGATATATGTTTTTTTTTCCATATCGCCCAGCACCATGAGGAATCATGTTTGGTTTTTCTGGATCAGAAAACTGTTTCAAATTAAATAATGACCATAGAGCAAATTTGATAGAATCTTGTTTTTCTTGGCTGGTTCCAATTCAAAAACTGAGACGATCTGAATCCAATTATACTAAAATGAAATGAACAGCAATGAACTGGATAACAAACGGGTTTTGGTTTTTAAAAAGGGGATATAATTGGAATACAACTATACTCTTTGTATTGACCGTTCTTTCTGAAGTGTCCTGAGATGACTTCTGTTGTAGATTTGTGTGACACAAATAAACCGATTCTAACTTAAACTGAATTTTTAACTCTGTTTATTTGCTGAAACATAAATACAACAGCAAGTACAGGTAACCTCGAAGACACGGCTCACAATAACCTACCTCACTTCACGGTTAGAAGAGTCATCTTTTAGGCTAGGTTGCGTAGATAAAAAATATTTCCAAACATTTTTGAAGTTCTTTTAAAAACATATGATTTTGTCAAAACCAAAGCGCACTCAGGTCCCCTAACTATGACGTACGCAATACGTAAAATCTAAGCGCAGAATCCGGTGCTACTTTGTAGTTAATGTTTTCCATTTCCTAAAATAATTTTTAAAAAAAAATATACATTGACAAAGTAAGAAACTCCACCAAAAGACAAGGGGTCATTTATTCATAGTTGTTCAAACTGAAAATAATCAACCTTTTAGTAAAATTAATTTCTATATTTGTATTCAGTGGGTGTAATTGATTTCAGTTGGTTTAAACGGCAAAAGCAACTAAACGCAATGGCTGAAGCCACTTTTAACAAGTAAGCATATTTAAACATAGAATCTTATCTTCTGTTATAAGTACCTTGTCTTATATATTTTCATTATAGATTTGAAACCCCTGAGCTGTATGAATATTTCCAGCACTTACGAGGGTACACAAAGGCATCGTCGGTTTTACGTCCACTGTACCCCTCGTGCCGGAACTTGTAGTCTTTTCTTCCTTAGCTTGGCTTCAAAATATATGGCGTAAATCAAAGAGCGACTACAGCATTGTTGGTACGGCGACAAAAAGCGACCGAACTGAAAACGTAGCTCACCCATACAAGCACAGTTCTCAGTGAACCGTGTCGACATGTTGCGGCTTTTTAAACAGCAATGACCACCCGTAAAAATTGTAAATTAAAAAAATGTGACACTTTAGTATAGATTTTTTAAAATACGTTTTTTGTACACATAGATGCAGCTATTCATACAGAATGGTGGAATACTGTAAAGGTCATGGAACTTACGTAAAAGCGAACGTCCTCTCGGAAATACCGGTGCTGTTAAAAGCTGTTTGAAATTATGAAGTGTCAGCTTTTTTCGTGTTACATTTTCTCCTTTTCAGTGTTGTTAAAATATGAAGTGAGGCTGTTTGTGGCGTATTAATCGTTCGCTTCTTCGCTTAGCGGGTAAAGAAGGGGCAGGAGACAGAGGAGAGGGACGCCGGTGTTATGAAATTTCTTCCTACTCATAACATATTCCTACCCGAGTTCACTGCGCATGCGTATAGCAGCAACTTCGGAAGGCCATAATATTCTGCTGCCTGACCGTTGTCGCGGAAGAGAAAAGGTTAGTTTCTTGTATTTTTAATACTTTGTATGGACAGTATTTAATGCATATACGTTTGAGGGACAAATCAAATGCTCCGAATGCACAGTATTCATATTGCAAAGGTTTGACAGACAAATCAGATGAACGTCTTTATGATGCATATGCCTGTGTGTGAGTGAATGGCCACGGTTACATGATGTTTTTTAATTCGGTATTAATTATTCCGAATTAAATAATACAAAATTAAACTATTTTCCTTCGAGTTTACATGGAAATAGTTATTCCGAGATGAGGTTTACAAACTTTACATAGAAAACACGTTTGGTCGGCTTTATCCAATTCCGCTTAAGGTCTGGGGGTTGGGAAGGGTTCTGATTGGATACGGGGGCGGACGTCTTTACGTATTTACGTCTACCGGAAGAAAACAAACTTATTCGATTAGCAACAACATGGACAAAAAACACATTATTAGCGTCCTATTTGGATTTGTTTTGATTTTATTTTTGAAGTGGCAGCACGACAACATCATGTTGATGATTTTCTTTCGTGTGCTGAGTAGGGATGTAATGTTATTCAGTCACTTAGGAACAGTAGCGAGAGCTGCGTTGTGTAAATGGGAGATAGATGGAATCTTAAGCCACCTCCCCTGTTTAGAGACGGCTTCTCTATTTTAACGTAGTGGCCCCACTCACTCCTAACGACTGTCCTTTCACTGGTGTGGCTCTCCTGACCCAAACAAAGGCTCCAGCGAAACTGAGAACTGCGTTGAGACCTGATGAAGCCGCTTGGATAAGAGGCGAAACGTCTTCTAGACAAATCTAAGTCCACAATATCCACAGACTTAACGATATGGAAAATTTGATATCTCGATTATAGTGAACAAATTATCACGGTTTACGATATTATCTCGGTATTCTTAATTGCTGTACAAATGTCCAAAAAAGACATAATTCAAATAATTTCACAAAATCTTGTGATTTTCTTGTCATACTAAAACACCAGAAGCCAAAATCTCATCAAAATGAAACTTTCACATTGAAAGGCCAAACAACTGGTACAGAAAGAGATTTTATTTTAAATGGGTTTGTTTTACAGGGTTTGTCGTATATTCGTTGGCAAGACGATAAATCTCAAACATAATTGTAATCCATTACATTACGTGAGAAAAATGCGTAATTAAATTAGTGACTTATGATTACTTTTTAAAGTTACATCTGAACATTTTCTGCAAAAATCTTAAGCTAAATATTTCATTTTTGTCGCTTGCTTTTCTTGTGCAAAATCGTTTGATTGTATTCTGGTGCTTTTGATTGGTTCTCCTGTCATTTTTTAACTTGTTACATTGCCCGCGGAGTGCTCTGCGGCCTCTGGACTGGAGCACAGTCTGACCCAATAATGTCAGTTAAAATGCATTTCATATATGGAAACTGATATTCCAAATAAATCTCAGATACTTGCGCAAATAAAGTTGCGCATTGCAGAGAATGTTTGCCTGTCAAGATGCTGTCGACATCCAAGCACGAACCTCAACACACATATGAAGGTATGTAAGATACTGTAACGGTAGTAATTATTGATATGAACTATATAAATAGGCTAACACAAAAGCGTTATTAAATGTGGGGATATAATGTCCTCCTGTATGTTGTGTCTGTACAGAGAAGCTGCACCCCCGGAGAGAGGAGACTAGTCTAGTAGTAACAGCTAATATTAGCTTACTGCTGCTGTTTAATGCAGAAATAATGCTACTGCACTCCACTTCTATTTTGTATGAATTTTATTCTTCTACTGCTCTGCATAAAACACAACGGATCTTCCTTGGATGGATAGTTATTTGCTCTGCCAGCAAGCGAAGCGGCTGCTACAGAGTTTGGATGCTGTTTGTAACTATGATGAAGTTATTTTTAGGTTGGATATTTGACGTTGTTTAATCCACGATTGATATCTGAATATCTATCAATACCCAACCTTAAACTAACTTCACGAAGGGCTGTTGTGTTACCATAATCGTAAAGACAGTTGTTGTAGTTATTTGAAGAAACAAGATCTAAAAAATAAAATAAAATAAAAATGTTTAGTTTAATAAGTCCAATAAGCTACTAGGTAGGTAGGTCATCATCAGTAGTGATCCTCTATTGTTAAACTTATGACATGTGATAATAAAATATAGATTTTCAGTGATTTTATTTAATTATCTGCTTCCCTCTGTGTTTTGGATGGTAGCATATTATTATACACATTTAATAACAATAACTATCTGCTTCCCTCTGTGTTTTATTTCAATATTCTTAGATACAGTAGGGTTCATTTCAAAACATTAATGTCATAACTTATTACTTGTGAAACATGGGTTGTTGTTGAGTATGAAGGTAGAAAGTAAATTTCTTCATTAATGAAGTAGAAAGTAAATTCTTCATTAAATAATACCATAGCATACAGATGTACTTTACAAAATGCATACTTAAAATATATATTTAAAATATGCTCTTCTTTTTCATTACTAGTTGAATATACATGTGTATATTTATATGTCCCGAAGAAAAGCGTACTATTTCAAAACAATAATCTATATTGAAATCTAATTTTCAGAGGAAACATCCAAGGATTCTGCTGATGCCAGACACATCAAGTCTGCCAGATGAGAGGCTAAATAATTCAGCAAGTACCTCAACCCAAAGAGCTTCTAAACCAAGCTTTGAAGCAAGCAAGGATATCGGCAGGGTTCAACGTGTCACAGGTGTCTCACCTGGTTGGAGCAGTTGTGTGCCAAGAAGGAGGCGCCAAAGTCTAAACCATGGCTGCCACCCACCGATAGTCAACCAATCATATTATTCACACTTTTTCATACTAACGACTGTTTAATTCATTTATTGATGATTTTTTCTGGCGATTTCTAGACAGCTAACTGCTTGCAGATAGTGGATGAGACACTCAGAAAGATATTTGTACAAGATTATTTCAACAGTACTTTCTAAATAAATCTCTTAAATGAGAGTAGTTGTTTGTTATTATTTTATTTGGAATGACCAATTTTTAAACATGACAGATTGATGAATTAGGGCTGAAAGTTGTGAGGCAAATATTCACATGATCATTTTAACCTTTCTTTACAGAGATGGAAAGAAAGTAAATGGAAAGATGTACATGCTCTCCTGACTCAGGGTATATACCCCTCCGGTTACAAGAAAAGTCAGAGGCAAAACCTGAGGAGATATGCCTGTAAATTCAGAGTAATGGGTTAGTATCACAAGTCTATGCCGCATTTATTCAGAATACTGCAGGCTACATGGTGATAAAGCATTATTAAAGTAATGTATCATGAACAGGTGAAGAGCTCTGGGTTGGCAATAAGAGGGTGGTGAAAACCAGGGAGGAAGCCAGGAGACTCTTCACAGAGTTTCATTCGTCCCCAATGGGAGGCCACACTGGTACCCTGAAAACCTGGACTGCCATCTCAACCAGGTTTTACTGGAATGGCATGTCTGTTGACATAAAAAAATGGGTATGTTTTTTTTTTTTCCTAACTATGCTTTTTTTTGTCAAGTTGACACACATTCTTAATAATGTAGTGTACTGTATGTTTTCAAGGTCTCAGAATGTGACAGGTGCCAGAGAGTCGGGAAACCATTGACTGCAGTGGGAGAGTTGAAGCCAACAATGGTAATACACATTCAAAACTGTGCCTTTAACAGCTGAAATTAATTACATTTATATTAATTAGTGAAGCAATAAGTGTATTATTTACAGGAATGTCAAAAGAGAAACATGTACATGTAAATAAACCCTAAATTTAAATTTGTGGATATGGACAAGATGTTAACAGGCTACTTCTTTTAAGGTCATGGGTGTGTGGGAATTGGTCGCGATCGACCTCACTGGGCCACTGCCAAAAACTGTCAATGGTTTCCAGTATATCATGACAGCAACGGACTACTTCTCCAAGTGGGTTGAGGCATTCCCACTTAAGTCCAAATCTGCTGCAGAAGTGGCCAGATCCATTTGCAGTTTGATATACAGGCATGGCTGCCCAAAACGCATTCTCTCCGACCAGGGAAGAGAGTTTGTCAACGACGTATGTACAAGCATTCAAAACATCAGTACAGTTGTGTATCAACAATTGACAATCACCTTGTTAATGTGAATCAACTGGAATTAGGTAATTAGTTTGATATTTTTTCTTTTCTCTTTTTTAAAGCTCAACAACAGACTTTGTGAGTTGCTCTGCATAGAAAGACGTGTTACAGCAGCATATCATCCCCAAACCAATGGTCTGGATGAAAAAAACCAATGACAGCATCAAACGGTATTTGTATAGGATGTGTATTTTCTTTTTTTATGTGTATTTTTAACTATTCGTGAAGCTGGATAAAAGCTAGTATATCATATTGTACTTTTTCACCTTTGAATCTCAATTTGTATGACGGTTTTTGTGTTAATATGTTGTGTATGAATGAGGTCTCCTGAAGGGGAGATGGGGTGGGTCGTGAATTATGTTTGTAGTGTCATATTTGTGCTCAGTAAAAACATTAACTAATACAGTAAGTACAGGATGAGCAAGATATCACATTTGCTTGAAATAGACTTTTTCATAATTCTGATTTCTTTTTAGAGTCCTCAAGAAAATGGTTAATGACAAGCAAAATGACTGGGACGTTTTTCTTGAGGCCACCTTGTTTTCACTCCGTTCCAAAGTCCACACCACGACCAAGTTCAGTCCTTTTCTTTTGATGTATGGACGAGAAGCTGTGTTTCCGTCAGAGGTACCTGCTGAAATGCCGGTGAGTGTTAATGATATGGCCACTCAGTGCTTTAACTATGTGCTTAGCTGCTTAACTGTCATTTAGTCAGTGCAGTTAGGGAGTTGTCTCTATATTTTCTCTTTATGTGGGATTGCTTTTGGTAGTCAAAGTGGAAACTGCAAACAAGAATACATTTAGGGATAATGCTTTGTCCCTTAAGTGTCGCAACTGGGTTCTTAAATTGTTATGAAGAGGAGCTGAGTGTAGAATATAAATTATAAAATATGTCTGTTTAGTATTGTTTTCTTTTGTGCCATTAATTAATTACTCTGTATGGAATTGTTTCAATTACAGCTTTTAGATTTTGTCCAGGCTGCAGAAGAGAGGTACATTCAAGTAGTGGATCAAAAGACAAAAGCAATGACTGAAGTAAAAAATCAGGCAGAGGAGAACATTAAAAAGAGCCAAGACAAACAGAAGAAGGCATATTCAAAAAAAGTGCTGAAGAAGTACAAGAATGTGAGCAATCAAAATGTGGATGATGCAAATCATACAACGCAACAAACAGATGGATGGCAGCAGTTGCGGGGTTCTTGTGTTGAAGGTACCATTTCTCTACATATTTATTTATTTGAAGATTTAGCCAGTAGCATTTAATTGTAAGATTATGAATCCTTCTGCTCCTTGAACCGTCACCTTACCGTGGTGGAGGGGTTTGAGTGCCCTAGTGACCTTAGGAGCTATGTTGTCGGGGGCATTTTGCCCCTGGTAGGGTCACCCATGGCAGACTGGTCCTGGGCGAAGGGCCAGACAAAGAATGGTCCACTAGACCCTTCATGATGTTAAAGAACATGAGCACGTGTACCCGGCCCGGATGGTTACCGGGGCCCCACCCTGGAGCCAGGCCTGGGGTAGGGGCCCATGGGTGAGTGCCTGGTGCCCGGGCCCAGCCCGAACCAGAGACATGGGCCTAACCCTAACCACCCGCAGGAGGAACTGGATGGGTCCGGTGCTAAGTGGATCGGGCAGCAGACCAAGGCGGGGGCCTTGGCGGTCTGATCCCCAGCTACAGAAACTGGGCTTCGGGACAGGGAATGTCACCTCTCTGGTGAGGAAGGAGCCGGAGCTGGTGGGAGAGGTTGAGCGTTACCGGCTAGATATAGTCGGTCTCACCTCAACACATAGCTCTGGATCTGGAACCCGAGTCCTTGAGACGGGTTGGACTCTCTCCTTTGCTGGAGTTGCTCCGGGTGGGAGGCGGAGGGCCAGGGTGGCCTTTTTGGTAGCCCCTAGACTCTCTACCGGTACGTTGGGGTACACCCCGGTGGATGAAAGGGTTGCTTCCCTGCACCTTCGGGTCGGGGAACGGGTCCTGACTGTTGTTTGCGCTTATGCGCCAAACGACAGCTCAGAGTTCCCACCCTTTTTGGAGTCCTTGGGAAAGGTGCCGTATGGCGCCCCACCTGGAGACTCCATTGTCCTACTGGGGGACTTCAATGCTCACATGGGCAATGACAGCATGACATGGAGGGGCGTGATTGGGAGGAACGGCCTGCCCGACCAGAACCCGAGTGGTGTTCAGTTACTGGACTTCTGTGCGAGTCACAGTTTGTCCCACCGACACGTATTCCGGGGAGGAAACAGAGTCGGGGGAAGACTTAGGGAGGGGTCGTCTAATCCGAGGTGGTGAAACAACTCCACGGCGGCAGGGCTCCGGGGTTGGACGAGATCCGACCTGGGTATCTCAAGGCTCTGGATGTTGTAGGGCTGTCTTGATTGACACGCCTCCTTCAGGGAGGAGACCTTGGGGTCGACCCAGGACATGCTGGAGGGATTATATCTCTCGGCTGGCCTGGGAACACCTCTGGATCCCCCTGAAAGAGCTGGTGGAAGTGGCTGGGGAGAGGGCAGCCTGGGTTTCCCTGCTGAGGCTGCTGCCCCCGCAACCCGGACCCGGATAAGCTGAAGACGACGGACGGACGGACGGATTATGAATAATTATAAAGATGAATATGAGGATATAAAGGGTGGATAGAAGAGTGGGTGGTAGAAGAGGATTGATTAGATACATGTACACTGGGGTTAAAAAAGTTGATATTTTATCGTTTTATCTCCTTTTGTCATTCTGTGAAGTACAGTTAATATAATTTAAGGTGAAGAAAAAAGTTCAGGTGCATCTGAGAACTGTGCAGATTGTAATACCTGTATATTTTGTAAATGTCTCATATAATTACATTCATGATTCATTTACAGTATGCTGAAGAATTCCTTCGCAGTGGAAACCTCAATACCATCCAGACAACTGCAGAAGCCATAAGAGAATACCGGATGGAGATACCCTGTTCACTATTAAAAAAAGAAATGAATGTGTAGCCTGTATTAATGTACCACCACTCAGAATGCAGAGGGAAGCAGATAATTATGGTTATTAAATGTGTATAATAATATGCTACCACCCAAAACACAGAGGAGAGCAGATATATGTGCTGGTAGGATATTGTTATAATGTAGGAAAAAATTAGAGATGAGGCTATAATTTTCTGCTACGGTAGGAAGAAATTTCAGAACACTGGTACAGACTGTACTCTTCCTGAACTGAACGCTCCCCACATCATTTGACTCAATTCAGTTTGCTCCAGTTTGCATCATAATGAACAGAACAAACCCTCAAATTTCATTTTTTAACTCTACCCTATACGACCATGCCAAGAGTTTACTTGATTGTAAATAACTTATCGTCCACACATGGTAGACAGATATCTGACAAATGTCTGACGGGTTATTCGAGTCTCTAGCTCTCTTTATTTTATTTTATTTTAAGTAAGAAGATAAACTGTTAAAAGTAGGGACACAGTGGAACTTCAAAACCTTAAAACAATAGTTCCTAAAAACTATTTTGGAGGTAGCTAAACTGTTAAAGCAAAGCCAATTGCCTTGTGATTTTTGAAAGAAGTAATACACGTTTAGTTTTTATTGCTTTTACTGTTTGACTTATGTTTTTGGGAAAATCATGGTCATTTTTGCAGACTTCATTATTGTGTATTTTTAATGAACTAGTCTTTATTCTTTTGTCCATTCACTCATGAAAATTAAACATTTTCTAACTTTCAAGTCTGTGAAACAAAAACTGTCTTTTGTTTTAAGTGTCTCTTGGAACAGCTGACCAGTAGGTTCCTCCTGAGGTTGTTTGTTATTCTGAGAACTATTTCTTGTTTGAATAGTTAACAGCAACTGTGTTTTTAGAGTCACTCCCCAAATTAAGTCCATTTTTAAAACTCTATGTAGCTCAGTGAGAGGCAGCCCATGTACAGAGGCTGATTTCTTCCTGCAGGGGTCGTGGGTTCGACTCCTGGCTTCTGACTGTTTGCTGCGTGTCTACCTGGTTTCCTGTGTCCTCTTCACTGTAAATAAAGGCCACCAGTGCCAAAACATTTAAGACAAACCATGATGACAGTAATCAAAATTGGAAAGGCAGGGGTCCACCCTGGACAGGTCGCCAGTCCATCACAGGGCCACATGCAGACAAACATCCACTCACACTCACTCCTACGGGGAATTTAGAACCACCAGTTAACCTGACATGCATTTCTTTGGACTGTGGGAGGAAGCCGGAGAACCCGGAGAACCCGGAGGAAACCCATACAAGCACGGGGAGAACATGCAAACTCCACACAGAGAGGACCCTGCCGAGGTTCAAACCAGGAACCTTCTAGCTGTGAGGCAACAGTGCTGCAACTCAGACCATAACCCCATATTTATATTACACACTCCAGTATATTATATTTTTTAATGACTTGTTCATATAAAAAGCACCTGACGTCAACGTTAGATAAATACAATTCCAACTTTTCAGCAGAATTAAATAAATGGGAAGTTTGGTTAAAAATTTTTTTTTTTTTCTTTTTCGGTATCGAAAGATTTCACATCCATGACAATTGATTTTTATGATACACATCAGAAACATTTATATCAGGCGATGCGTATATATATATTAGGGCTGTGTCAGTCGATTAAATTTTTTAATTGTGATTAATCAAAAGAATTTCATAGTTAACTCGCAATTAATAACACATCAATCACATTTTTTTAATGTTCTGTTTATCTATCCATCATCTATACCCATTTTGTAATAAACAGGGTCATGGAGATCTGCTTTATTTTTTTTTTAAAGCCTTTAGTTTGAAACCGGAACTCCACCAATGCTGCCGTACTTTTTTGGGGCTTAATTCATCAGCTTCTTAAGGGTTGTGTTTACTCTTGCGGCAATGTGTGGCAGTTATCTTGTCACCGGTACGCCGCAGTTACTTTTGATTTATGCTCAATTTTGACGCACGGTCTGCGCTGTTATTCCACGCCACAACGCAAGAGGGACAATCACGAACTAGCTAAACTTACTAAACTTATCTCTTGTGTTTTTCCACTTCCTCACCGTCTCAGCCGTATCCAGACCCACATTCATCACTATCTCCCTCCATGAATTACTAGAATATGTGCTGTCTTTGTGGTGTGGAGAACCAGAATCGTACAGATGTGGGTATTTCCTAATTTCTTCGATGACGCACTCTTTTCTACGCGGATGTGAATTGACCAATCAGAGGCCTCCTTTCTCCTCTCTGTGACACTCTCTGCGGCACTGTCTGCGGTCACCTACAATTTTGGGGAGGTGCACCGGAGTGTCTACGTAGGGTGGGGGTGCATGTCTGTGACCTGATTTCCGAGTATAAATCAGGCTTTAGTGTATTTTGTCGGGGCTGCTGCTTGACTGCGGTAATTTGGTGACGGTCCCTAAGCTCCATGGCAGCAGCGAGGTGCTCAGAAGGACATTCAGCGCTGTTCCTTAGAGTTTTAGCCACACTCACTAAGCTTGGAGGGTTGATGACACTTGTGGAATGTCTGGCATACTTATATCTACAAAAAGATACCAACCAGGATGAAACCAGTACCGTTTTCATGACGCTAATAAAGTTTAAAGAGAAAAAAAACAAGCGAATGTCGGATGAAAAGCTAACTTTACCGCGTCCTGCGGTTGTAACTCAATTCACAGCAACAGTAAATACAAATAACCTTTTCTGACCCATTTGGCAGCACCTTAAAGCTACACTTCCTGTTCATAAGACCCTTTTCTGTCGCCATGTCTGTCCCACACATTGACTGTAAATACACTTATTGGTAGGGTTGTATTTAAAGAAAAGTGTGTGCGTTAATCTCGCATAAAAAAAAAATAGTGGTGTTAAACAGAATTTGCATTAACGAGTTATTAACGTGTAATTAATGCGTAATTAATGACAGCCCTAAATATATAAGACTGTCCAATCAGATAGCCATATGTCATTTGATGTGTTTGACAGCTAAACATTGGGTCTGTCATTAGCTGTACTGCTAGTCATTCCTGTCATCGTTTTTGCTACTTAGCATTATACTGACTTCTGAGCTGTGAAAAAAAAAACTGATTATGGTCATATTTTAGAGAATGTGTTTTGATGTGCTTGTGTGTTAATTGAATTAGCAGACCACTGTGGCTGACTGTGGTTGGTCTGAAAGGATCTGAGGAAGAAACCTAGCTTAGCTGTGCTAACCACAGCCGTCCTTTCATGTCGCCACCGAAACAGCATTAGAGACCGGAGGTCCCACTACCAGGATGATTTACTGCAGTTCTCAGCACAATTCCAACTGGAAGAGTCCTGAAATCATTTTCCCTGAGCAGCTCAGCTCCTTCAGCTAAACTGCGTACCGGTCCAAAGCGCATGGTTTTGGCCAAGAGCTCATCTCAATCTGCTCCCTCAGCTGATCTGAAGCCCATAGTTCATCCAGCGTTGGATGGGAAGCCCAGTTTGGCTAACGGAGCCCAGTTGCTCATGGAAAATCCTTTCAGAACTCTTCTAAGCAGAGTTCTAAACGGTCCAGGCTGGTTCCTCCGTGGTGAAGTCAGCCAAGCTACAAACATCTGGTCGTGTTCCAGTCAGCTTCTCAGTGCTGCTGGTCCCACCTCTTTGTAACATGGTGCTGTTCAGTTTGAGAAAAAACTGGCTTCAACTACTCTCTGTATAGACCTGTGGGTCAGGTGACCGGACAGATGGTCCATCGATTACACAGTCCAGGTGGTTAGCACTGTGGTCCTCAAAATTTAATGAGGTCCTCCACAAACAGCTCTGGAATGAAACCGGATACAAAACAACACAATGATGAAGAAGTCTGGAATTAACTGGATTAAATGAAATTATGTGTCTGCAATTATATGTGTGCTCTTGCATCAACTTAAATGAGTTTTACTGTGATGATGCTGACGTTCAGACCTTTACTGTGCCCGTCCTTCTCATGCAAAAATTACAATTCTTAACAATTCATGTATTTTTTTTATTTTCCCAAAATTTCTGGTAAAATTGTCCCAAGGACAGATTCTCAAACGTAGATGACACAGAGGAGTGCAGTGGTGTTTTGATAAATGTAGATTTTTTTGACAACATCTATTTTAAATTGTTTTCCCAGCCAATAGTAAAGATTTGTTTTAAAGTTATTTTTTTTCTCACTTTCCTTAACCAGCCATGAATAAAAACAAAATTGAAAATTAAAATTGGATTTTTTTTTTCTTAATCACATTTTAATAGTTCTTGACTGCATAATTGAGTTACAATATCACATTTCCTGAAGTTAATGAAATCCAAAGATGAAAACAGTCTTCAACAGCAGTCCTCAGAGAACCTGTTGGTTTGACTCGGGGGACGGGGGGGACGGGGGGGACGGGCCAGACTAAGAGCGATTCAGATGTATGCGTATGGACGCGTACATCTGAATCGCTCTCAGTCTGGCCCGTCCCCCCCCCCCGTCCCCCGTCCCCCAGTACCAATTTTCCGGGGCCAGTTGTCCCCAGCAGCATGGCTCCCAGGATCATTCAGGCACACAAACCTCTCCACCACGATAAGGTGTGAAGGAGAGGAAAAAATGTTTATTGTTTAAAGATTTTAAATTATCTGTATGAATTATGAATTATGAATTATGGTAATTATGGTATTTAAAATCTTTAAATCAATCTGACAATCTGACGTATTTTTTTTTTGCTATGGGATAAAACCCGAGAACCCGGAGAAAACCCATATGAATTTTAGGATTTAGGATCTGGAGCTTATTTTGTTTAGTTCTCCATTTTCAATCCTAAACCACATTTCTAAATGACAGGATAAAAAAGGCCTAAGGCCAATGGGAATTATTGGGACTGAGCATTAGAGGTCTTGCCCAGACATGAAAATAACCTCCTAAACCAATTCTTCTTCTTCTTTTTGTCCTTTTTCTCTGTGACTGTTTTCACTTCTTCCTCTAGTTTTACCATCTTTTCTTCTAAGTTGCTTTCCAACGGGTCTTTTTTTACCAGAGTCTGTTGAACGGCCATCAGATCTTCTGGTCTTTGAAGACCGTTTTTAATGTCGTTCATTTCTCTTTTGTGTTCTTCTACGAGTGCAGCTAAGGACTCTCTGGCTTTAATAAGCTCTTTTTCCAAGTCCAGGACCTTCTGCTGGGTTTTGGTTTGGAGGTCCTCAGTTACACTGAGTTTGACTTTCAACTCTGAGATTTGACGACAGTATTCCTGTTTGTCCTGAGCTCTGAGCTCGCTGATTTCTTCCATCTGAGATTTCATTCGACCGTTGGACTTTTCAACCTGGTCCTTCAGTCCCTTGATGGTTTTGTCAGCGTCCTGTTTCTCCTTCTGCAGCTGTTCCACTTCATCTTTGAGCTGTTTCCTGGTTTTTTCAGAGGCTTCTTTCTCCGTTTGAAGCTGTTTCAGTTTACCTTGGAGAATTTGACTTTCTTTTTCACAGATTCGTTTGTCAATCTGAAGCCGTTCCACTTCATTTTGAAGTGTTTTGCTTTCCTGAGAGTCCTCTTTCCCCACGGAAACCTTTGTGGAAACCTTTTCCAGCTGTGTCTTATCCCTCTCCATTTCTGATTCAGCCAAATTCAGTTTAGATTTTAGCTGAGTGATCTTTTCTAATGCTGAAAAATCTTTTGTTGACGTTGATGGTCCAGGATCACTAGAAGAGGGTTTTTCTACGTTGCTACGCTCTGCTCGCTCAGTGTTCTCAGAAGCAGAGCTGTCATCTGGATTATTCAAGTTTCCCTTCTTTTGGGAAACATGTACAGAAACAAGTACAGGATGACAACTGCCCTGCTGAGGAAGCTTAAGGCGAAGGTGAGTCTCCATCCTGTCCACCTGCTCTGTGATGTCATCACTGAGGAGAGAGGACTCCAGCAGCGACCTGTGCAGCTCTGCTGACCTGAAAGCAGTGCGAGTTCATAAAGGTGGTCACACTTTTTACATGTGTACAACTTTTGTTGCCAACTGTAATTAAGGCTGTACCGTGATTAATTTAAGATGTGCCAAAGAGTTTTTCAAAAATGCACCCACACAATATAAACACAGTATAAACACAATATATATACAATATATATACAATATATACACTATATACAGACCAGTTATTTGGCAGCTCTCTGCTCCTGCAGCTACTCCTCCAGAGACTTTCCCTGTGAGGCCGCAGGGCAGAAGGTGGCGCCTCCAAGACGGCTGGGGCCAAACTCCTTGGTCTTAGGCTGACCACACACTGCACACCTTTCTAAACATATTTCCTTTTGGCCGCTCCACCCTCCTCCTCAAGAGCCCGCCGGCGTCGGTTCCTCTCCATGAAGCGGGATACAGGAGCAGGAGGAGCAGGAGGAGCAGGAGGAGCAGAGCCGGAGGGAGGGAGGAGCAGGAGGAGCAGGAGGAGCTGGAGGAGGAGCTGGAGGAGCAGGAGGAGGGAGGAGGAGCTGGAGGAGGAGGAGCTGGAGGAGGAGCTGGAGGAGAGGAGGAGGAGGAGCAGGAGGAGCAGGAGAGAGCAGGAGGAGCAGGAGAGGAGCAGGAGGAGGAGGGAGGAGCAGGAGGAGCTGGAGAGGAGGAGAGGAGCTGAGGAGGGAGCAGGAGGAGCTGGAGGAGCTGGAGGAGCTGGAGGAGCTGGAGGAGCTGGAGGAGCTGGAGGAGCTGGAGGAGCAGGAGGAGCAGGAGAGGAGGAGCAGGAGGAGCAGGAGGAGCTGGAGGAGCTGGAGGAGCTGGAGGAGCAGGAGGAGCAGGAGGAGGAGGAGGAGGAGCAGGAGGAGCTGGAGGAGCAGGAGCAGAGGAGCTGGAGAGGAGCTGGAGGAGCAGGAGGAGCAGGAGGAGCTGGAGGAGCTGGAGGAGGAGCTGGAGGAGCTGGAGGAGCTGGAGGAGCTGGAGGAGGAGCTGGAGGAGGGAGGAGCAGGAGGAGCTGGAGGAGCTGGAGGAGCTGGAGGAGCAGGAGAGGAGCAGGAGGAGCTGGAGAGCTGGAGGAGGAGCAGGAGGAGCAGGGAGGAGGAGCTGGAGGAGCTGGAGGAGCAGGAGGAGCAGGAGGAGGGAGCAGGAGGAGCAGGAGGAGGAGCTGGAGGAGGAGGAGCAGGAGGAGCTGGAGGAGCTGGAGGAGCAGGAGGAGCTGGAGGAGCAGGAGGAGCTGGAGGAGCAGGAGGAGCTGGGAGAGGAGGAGGAGCAGGAGGGAGCTGGAGGAGCTGGAGGAGCAGGAGGAGCAGGAGGAGCAGGAGGAGCTGGAGGAGCTGGAGGAGCAGGAGGAGCAGGAGGAGGAGGAGCAGGAGGAGCAGGAGGAGCTGGAGGAGCTGGAGGAGCAGGAGGAGCAGGAGAGGAGCAGGAGGAGCTGGAGGAGCAGGAGGAGCAGGAGGAGCTGGAGGGAGCAGGAGGAGCTGGAGGAGCAGGAGGAGCAGGAGGAGCTGGAGGAGCAGGAGGAGCTGAGAGAGGAGAGGGGAGGAGCTGGAGGAGAGGAGCAGGAGGAGCAGGAGAGGAGCAGTGGGAGGAGCAGGAGGAGCAGGAGGGAGAGGAGGAGGAGGAGGAGCTGGAGGAGGAGCTGGAGGAGGGAGCTGGAGGAGGAGGAGCTGGAGGAGTGGAGGAGCAGGAGGAGCTGGAGGGAGGAGCAGGAGGAGCAGGAGAGGAGGAGCAGGAGGAGCAGGAGGAGCAGGAGGAGCAGGAGGAGCTGGAGGAGCTGGAGGAGCAGGAGGAGCAGGAGAGGAGGAGCTGGAGGAGGAGGAGGAGGAGCAGGAGGAGCAGGAGGAGCTGGAGGGAGCAGGAGGAGGAGCTGGAGGAGCAGGAGGAGCAGGAGGAGGAGGAGGAGGAGCAGGAGGGAGCTGGAGGAGCAGGAGCAGGAGAGGGGAGCAGGAGAGCAGGAGGAGCTGGAGGAGGAGCTGGAGGAGCAGGAGGAGGAGCAGGAGGAGCAGGGAGGAGCTGGAGGAGAGGAGGAGCTGGAGGAGCAGGAGGAGCAGGAGGAGCAGGAGCAGGAGGAGGAGCAGGAGGAGCTTGGAGGAGCAGGAGGAGGCTGGAGGAGCAGGAGGGAGCTGGAGGAGCAGGAGGAGCAGGAGGAGCTGGAGGAGGAGAGGAGGAGCAGGAGAGCAGGAGGAGGAGAGCAGGAGGAGCATGGAGGAGCTGGAGGAGCAGGAGGGAGCAGGAGGAGGAGCAGGAGAGGAGCAGGAGGAGCTGGGAGGAGCAGGAGGGAGCAGGAGGAGCTGGAGGAGCAGAGCAGGAGGAGGGAGCTGGAGGAGCTGGAGGAGGAGCTGGAGGAGGGAGGAGCAGGAGGGAGCAGGAGAGGAGCAGGAGGAGCAGGAGAGGAGCTGAGGAAGGAGCTGGAGGAGCTGGAGGAGGAGCAGGAGGAGCTGGAGGAGAGGAGGAGCAGGAGCAGGAGGAGCAGGAGGAGCAGGAGAGGAGCAGGAGGAGCAGGAGGGAGGGGAGGAGGCAGGAGGAGCAGGAGGAGGAGCAGGAGGAGCAGGAGGAGCAGGAGGAGCTGGAGGAGATGGAGGAGAGCAGGAGCAGGAGGAGCAGGAGGAGCTGGAGGAGCAGGAGGAGCAGGAGGAGCTGGAGGAGCAGGAGGAGCAGGAGGAGGAGGAGCAGGAGGGAGGCAGGGAGGAGGAGGAGGAGGAGGAGCTGGAGGAGCTGGAGGAGCAGGAGGAGCAGGAGGAGCAGGAGGAGCTGGAGAGGAGGAGGAGCAGGAGGAGGGATGGAGGAGCTGGAGGAGCAGGAGGAGGAGCAGGAGGAGAGGAGGAGGAGGGGAGGAGCTGGAGAGAGCTGGAGGAGCAGGAGGAGCAGGAGAGAGGAGCAGGAGGAGGAGCTGGAGGAGCAGGAGGAGCTGGAGGAGCAGGAGGAGCAGGAGGAGGAGGAGCTGGAGGAGCTGGAGGAGGGAGGAGGAGGAGAGGAGAGAGGAGGAGCAGGAGGAGAGGAGCTGGAGGAGCAGGAGAGGAGCAGAGGAGGAGGGAGGAGGAGCAGGAGGAGCTGGAGGAGCTGGAGGAGCAGGAGGAGCAGGAGAGGAGGAGGAGCAGGAGGAGCAGGAGGAGCAGGAGGAGCAGGAGGGAGCAGGAGGAGGAGGAGCAGGAGCAGGGAGGAGCTGGAGGAGCTGGAGGAGCAGGAGGAGCAGGAGGAGCAGGAGGAGCGGAGGAGGAGGAGGATGGAGGAGCAGGAGGAGCAGGAGGAGCTGGAGAGGAGGGAGGAGCAGAGGAGCAGCAGGAGGAGCTGGAGGAGCTGGAGGAGGAGGAGGAGAGGAGGAGGAGGAGCTGGAGGAGCAGGAGGAGCAGGAGGGAGGAGCAGGAGGGAGGAGGAGGAGCAGGAGGAGCTGGAGGAGCTGGAGGAGCAGGAGGAGCTGGAGGGAGCAGGGGAGGGAGGAGCGGAGGGAGGAGGGAGGAGGAGCATGGAGGAGCTGGAGGGAGCAGCTGGAGGAGCTGGAGGAGCAGGAGCAGGAGGAGCAGGAGGAGCAGGAGAGGAGGAGGAGCAGGAGGAGGAGCTGGAGGAGTGGAGGAGAGGGAGGAGGAGGAGGAGCAGGAGGAGCAGGAGGAGCAGGAGGAGCATGGAGGAGCAGAGGAGCAGGAGGGAGCAGGAGGAGCAGGAGGAGCGGAGGAGGAGCAGGAGGAGAGGAGAGGGAGGAGCAGGAGGAGCTGGAGGAGCAGGAGGAGCAGGAGGAGCTGGAGGAGCAGGAGGGAGCAGGAGGAGCAGGAGGAGCAGGAGGGAGCAGGAGGAGCAGGAGCAGAGGAGCAGGAGGAGCTGGAGGAGCAGGAGCAGAGGAGGAGCTGGAGGAGCTGGAGGAGCTGGAGGAGCAGGAGGGAGGAGCAGGAGAGAGCAGGAGGAGGAGGAGCAGGAGCAGGAGCTGGAGGGAGCAGAGCAGGAGGAGCTGGAGGAGCAGGAGGAGGAGGAGCAGGAGGAGCAGGAGGAGCAGGAGGAGCTGGAGGAGCAGGAGGGAGGAGCAGGAGGAGGAGGAGCAGGAGGAGCTGGAGGAGCAGGAGGAGCTGGAGGAGCTGGAGGAGCAGGAGGAGGAGCAGTGGAGGAGCAGGAGGAGCTGGAGGAGCAGGAGGAGCTGGAGGAGCTGGAGGAGCAGGAGGAGCAGGAGGAGCAGGAGGAGCAGGAGGAGCTGGAGGAGCTGGAGGAGCAGGAGGAGCAGGAGAGGAGCAGGAGGAGCTGGAGGAGAGGAGGAGGCAGGAGGAGCAGGAGGGAGGCAGGAGGAGCAGGATGGAGGAGCTGGAGGAGGAGCTGGAGGAGCAGGAGGAGCTGGAGGAGGAGGAGCAGGAGGAGCAGGAGGGAGCAGGAGGAGCAGGAGGAGCTGGAGGAGGAGGAGCTGGAGGAGCTGGAGGAGCAGGAGCAGGAGAGCAGGAGGAGCAGGAGGAGCAGGAGAGGAGCAGGAGGAGCTGGAGGAGCTGGAGGAGCAGGAGGAGCAGGAGGAGCAGGAGGAGCAGGAGAGAGAAGGAGGAGCAGGAGGAGCAGGAGGAGCAGGAGCAGGAGCAGGAGGAGCAGAGGAGGAGGAGCATGGAGGAGCAGGAGAGGAGAGGAGCAGGAGGAGCAGGAGGAGCAGGAGAGCAGGAGGAGAGTGAGAGGAGGAGCAGGAGGGAGCTGGAGGAGCTGGAGGAGCAGGAGGAGCAGGAGGAGGAGAGGAGACTGGAGGAGCTGGAGGAGCTTGGAGGAGCAGGAGGAGGAGCAGGAGAGGAGGAGCAGGAGGAGCTGGAGGAGCAGGAGGAGGAGGAGGAGAGGAGCAGGAGGAGGAGGAGCTGGAGGAGTGGAGGAGCAGGAGGAGCAGGAGGAGCAGGAGGAGCAGGAGAGGAGCAGGAGGAGCAGGGGAGGAGCTGGAGGAGCAGGAGGAGGAGCAGGAGGAGCAGGAGAGGAGCAGAGGAGAGCTGGAGGAGCAGGAGGAGCAGGAGAGGAGCAGGAGGAGCAGAGAAGGAGCTGGAGGAGCGGAGGAGGAGAGGAGGAGGAGCAGGAGAGGAGCAGGAGCAGGGAGGCAGGAGGAGGAGCAGGAGGAGGAGGAGGGAGGCAGGAGAGGAGCAGGAGGAGCAGGAGGAGCAGGAGGAGGAGCAGGAGGAGCTGGAGGAGCAGGAGGAGCAGGAGGAGCAGAGGAGCAGGAGCTGGAGGAGCTGGAGAGCTGGAGGAGCAGAGAGGAGCAGGAGGAGCAGGAGGAGCGGGGAGGAGCAGGAGGAGCTGGAGGAGGAGCAGGAGGAGCAGGAGAGGGAGCGGAGGAGGAGCTGGAGGAGCTGGAGGAGCAGGAGCAGCTGGAGGAGCAGGAGGAGCAGAGGAGCAGGAGGAGCAGGAGGAGGGAGGAGGAGGAGGAGAGGAGCAGGAGGAGCAGGAGGAGCTGGAGGAGCAGGAGGAGAGGAGGAGCGGAGGAGCAGAGGAGGGAGGAGGAGCAGGAGGAGCAGGAGGAGCTGGAGGAGCAGGAGGAGCAGGAGGAGCTGGAGGAGCTGGAGGAGCAGGAGGAGCAGGAGGAGCAGGGGGAAGCGGAGGAGGAGGAGCAGGAGCAGGAGAGGAGCAGGAGAGCAGGAGGAGCAGGAGGAGCAG
>JAGFBZ010001827.1:0-103963 GCA_018398805.1 Hirundichthys speculiger
TCTGCACTGGTCCTGACTAGAACCAGGAGATACGACCATATAGTCCAGTCCTGAGGTCTCTGCACTGGCCCTGACTGGAACCAGATATTAGTCTCCTGAGGTCTCTGCACTGGTCCTGACTAGAACCAGGAGATACGACCATATTAGTCCAGTCCTGAGTCTCTCTGCACTGGTCCTGACTAGAACCAGGAGATACGACCACATTAGTCCAGTCCTGAGGTCTCTGCACTGGTCCTGACTAGAACCAGGAGATACGACCACATTAGTCCAGTCCTGAGGTCTCTGCACTGGTCCTGACTAGAACCAGGAGATACGACCATATTAGTCCAGTCCTGAGGTCTCTGCACTGGTCCTGACTAGAACCAGGAGATACGACCATATTAGTCCAGTCCTGAGCTCTCTGCACTGGTCCTGACTAGAACCAGGAGATACGACCATATTAGTCCAGTCCTGGGGTCTCTGCACTGGTCCTGACTAGAACCAGGAGATACGACCATATTAGTCCAGTCCTGAGGTCTCTGCACTGGTCCTGACTAGAACCAGGAGATACGACCATATTAGTCCAGTCCTGAGGTCTCTGCACTGGTCCTGACTAGAACCAGGAGATACGACCATATTAGTCCAGTCCTGAGGTCTCTGCACTGGTCCTGACTAGAACCAGGAGATACGACCATATTAGTCCAGTCCTGAGGTCTCTGCACTGGTCCTGACTAGAACCAGGAGATACGACAATATTAGTCCAGTCCTGAGGTCTCTGCACTGGTCCTGACTAGAACCAGGAGATACGACCATATTAGTCCAGTCCTGAGGTCTCTGCACTGGTCCTGACTAGAACCAGGAGATACGACCATATTAGTCCAGTCCTGAGGTCTCTGCACTGGTCCTGACTAGAACCAGGAGATACGACCATATTAATCCAGTCCTGAGGTCTCTGCACTGGTCCTGACTAGAACCAGGAGATACGACCATATTAGTCCAGTCCTGAGGTCTCCACACTGGTCCTGACTAGAACCAGGAGATACGACCATATTAGTCCAGTCCTGAGGTCTCTGCACTGGTCCTGACTAGAACCAGGAGATACGACCATATTAGTCCAGTCCTGAGGTCTCTGCACTGGTCCTGACTAGAACCAGGAGATACGACCATATTAGTCCAGTCCTGAGGTCTCTGCACCGGTCCTGACTAGAACCAGGAGATACGACCATATTAGTCCAGTCCTGAGGTCTCTGCACTGGTCCTGACTAGAACCAGGAGATACGACCATATTAGTCCAGTCCTCTGCACTGGTCCTGACTAGAACCAGGAGATACGACCATATTAGTCCAGTCCTGAGGTCTCTGCACTGGTCCTGACTAGAACCAGGAGATACGACCATATTAGTCCAGTCCTGAGGTCTCTGCACTGGTCCTGACTAGAACCAGGATACGACCATATTAGTCCAGTCCTGAGGTCTCTGCACTGGTCCTGACTAGAACCAGGAGATACGACCATATTAGTCCAGTCCTGAGGTCTCTGCACTGGTCCTGACTAGAACCAGGAGATACGACCACATTAGTCCAGTCCTGAGGTCTCTGCACTGGTCCTGACTAGAACCAGGAAATACGACCATATTAGTCCAGTCCTGAGGTCTCTGCACCGGTCCTGACTAGAACCAGGAGATACGACCATATTAGTCCAGTCCTGAGGTCTCTGCACTGGTCCTGACTAGAACCAGGAGATACGACCATATTAGTCCAGTCCTGAGGTCTCTGCACTGGTCCTGACTAGAACCAGGAAATACGACCATATTAGTCCAGTCCTGAGGTCTCTGCACCGGTCCTGACTAGAACCAGGAGATACGACCATATTAGTCCAGTCCTGAGGTCTCTGCACTGGTCCTGACTAGAACCAGGAGATACGACCACATTAGTCCAGTCCTGAGGTCTCTGCACTGGTCCTGACTAGAACCAGGAGATACGACCACATTAGTCCAGTCCTGAGGTCTCTGCACTGGTCCTGACTAGAACCAGGAGATACGACCATATTAGTCCAGTCCTGAGGTCTCTGCACTGGTCCTGACTAGAACCAGGAGATACGACCATATTAGTCCAGTCCTGAGGTCTCTGCACTGGTCCTGACTAGAACCAGGAGATACGACCATATTAGTCCAGTCCTGAGGTCTCTGCACTGGTCCTGACTAGAAACCAGGAGATACGACCATATTAGTCCAGTCCTGAGGTCTCTGCACTGGTCCTGACTAGAACCAGGAGATACGACCATATTAGTCCAGTCCTGAGGTCTCTGCACTGGTCCTGACTAGAACCAGGAGATACGACCATATTAGTCCAGTCCTGAGGTCTCTGCACTGGTCCTGACTAGAACCAGGAGATACGACCATATTAGTCCAGTCCTGAGGTCTCTGCACTGGTCCTGACTAGAACCAGGAGATACGACCATATTAGTCCAGTCCTGAGGTCTCTGCAGTGGTCCTGACTAGAACCAGGAGATACAACCACATTAGTCCAGTCCTGAGGTCTCTGCACTGGTCCTGACTAGAACCAGGAGATACGACCACATTAGTCCAGTCCTGAGGTCTCTGCACTGGTCCTGACTAGAACCAGGAGATACGACCATATTAGTCCAGTCCTGAGGTCTCTGCACTGGTCCTGACTAGAACCAGGAGATACGACCATATTAGTCCAGTCCTGAGGTCTCTGCACTGGTCCTGACTAGAACCAGGAGATACGACCACATTAGTCCAGTCCTGAGGTCTCTGCACTGGTCCTGACTAGAAACCAGGAGATACGACCATATTAGTCCAGTCCTGAGGTCTCTGCACTGGTCCTGACTAGAACCAGGAGATACGACCATATTAGTCCAGTCCTGAGGTCTCTGCACTGGTCCTGACTAGAACCAGGAGATACGACCATATTAGTCCAGTCCTGAGGTCTCTGCACTGGTCCTGACTAGAACCAGGAGATACGACCATATTAGTCCAGTCCTGAGGTCTCTGCACCGGTCCTGACTAGAACCAGGAGATACGACCATATTAGTCCAGTCCTGAGGTCTCTGCACTGGTCCTGACTAGAACCAGGAGATACGACCATATTAGTCCAGTCCTGAGGTCTCTGCACTGGTCCTGACTAGAACCAGGAGATACGACCATATTAGTCCAGTCCTGAGGTCTCTGCACCGGTCCTGACTAGAACCAGGAGATACGACCATATTAGTCCAGTCCTGAGCTCTCTGCACTGGTCCTGACTAGAACCAGGAGATACGACCATATTAGTCCAGTCCTGAGGTCTCTGCACTGGTCCTGACTAGAACCAGGAGATACGACCATATTAGTCCAGTCCTGAGGTCTCTGCACTGGTCCTGACTAGAACCAGGAGATACGACCATATTAGTCCAGTCCTGAGGTCTCTGCACTGGTCCTGACTAGAACCAGGAGATACGACCATATTAGTCCAGTCCTGAGGTCTCTGCACTGGTCCTGACTAGAACCAGGAGATACGACCATATTAGTCCAGTCCTGAGGTCTCTGCACTGGTCCCTGACTAGAACCAGGAGATACGACCATATTAGTCCAGTCCTGAGGTCTCTGCACTGGTCCTGACTAGAACCAGGAGATACGACCATATTAGTCCAGTCCTGAGGTCTCTGCACTGGTCCTGACTAGAACCAGGAGATACGACCATATTAGTCCAGTCCTGAGGTCTCTGCACTGGTCCTGACTAGAACCAGGAGATACGACCATATTAGTCCAGTCCTGAGGTCTCTGCACTGGTCCTGACTAGAACCAGGAGATACGACCATATTAGTCCAGTCCTGAGGTCTCTGCACTGGTCCTGACTAGAACCAGGAGATACGACCATATTAGTCCAGTCCTGAGGTCTCTGCACTGGTCCTGACTAGAACCAGGAGATACGACCACATTAGTCCAGTCCTGAGGTCTCTGCACTGGTCCTGACTAGAACCAGGAGATACGACCATATTAGTCCAGTCCTGAGGTCTCTGCACCGGTCCTGACTAGAACCAGGAGATACGACCATATTAGTCCAGTCCTGAGGTCTCTGCACTGGTCCTGACTAGAACCAGGAGATACGACCACATTAGTCCAGTCCTGAGGTCTCTGCACTGGTCCTGACTAGAACCAGGAGATACGACCATATTAGTCCAGTCCTGAGGTCTCTGCACTGGTCCTGACTAGAACCAGGAGATACGACCATATTAGTCCAGTCCTGAGGTCTCTGCACTGGTCCTGACTAGAACCAGGAGATACGACCACATTAGTCCAGTCCTGAGGTCTCTGCACTGGTCCTGACTAGAACCAGGAGATACGACCATATTAGTCCAGTCCTGAGGTCTCTGCACTGGTCCTGACTAGAACCAGGAGATACGACCATATTAGTCCAGTCCTGAGGTCTCTGCACTGGTCCTGACTAGAACCAGGAGATACGACCATATTAGTCCAGTCCTGAGGTCTCTGCACTGGTCCTGACTAGAACCAGGAATACGACCATATTAGTCCAGTCCTGAGGTCTCTGCACTGGTCCTGACTAGAACCAGGAGATACGACCATATTAGTCCAGTCCTGAGGTCTCTGCAGTGGTCCTGACTAGAACCAGGAGATACGACCACATTAGTCCAGTCCTGAGCTCTCTGCACTGGTCCTGACTAGAACCAGGAGATACGACCATATTAGTCCAGTCCTGGGGTCTCTGCACTGGTCCTGACTAGAACCAGGAGATACGACCACATTAGTCCGGTCCTGAGGTCTCTGCACTGGTCCTGACTAGAACCAGGAGATACGGCCATATTAGTCCAGTCCTGAGGTCTCTGCACTGGTCCTGACTAGAACCAGGAGATACGACCATATTAGTCCAGTCCTGAGGTCTCTGCACCGGTCCTGACTAGAACCAGGAGATACGACCACATTAGTCCAGTCCTGAGGTCTCTGCACTGGTCCTGACTAGAACCAGGAGATACGACCACATTAGTCCAGTCCTGAGGTCTCTGCACTGGTCCTGACTAGAACCAGGAGATACGACCATATTAGTCCAGTCCTGAGGTCTCTGCACTGGTCCTGACTAGAACCAGGAGATACGACCATATTAGTCCAGTCCTGAGGTCTCTGCACTGGTCCTGACTAGAACCAGGAGATACGACCATATTAGTCCAGTCCTGAGGTCTCTGCACTGGTCCTGACTAGAACCAGGAGATACGACCATATTAGTCCAGTCCTGAGGTCTCTGCACTGGTCCTGACTAGAACCAGGAGATACGACCATATTAGTCCAGTCCTGAGGTCTCTGCACTGGTCCTGACTAGAACCAGGAGATACGACCATATTAGTCCAGTCCTGAGGTCTCTGCACTGGTCCTGACTAGAACCAGGAGATACGACCATATTAGTCCAGTCCTGAGGTCTCTGCACTGGTCCTGACTAGAAACCAGGAGATACGACCATATTAGTCCAGTCCTGAGGTCTCTGCACTGGTCCTGACTAGAACCAGGAGATACGACCATATTAGTCCAGTCCTGAGGTCTCTGCACTGGTCCTGACTAGAACCAGGAGATACGACCATATTAGTCCAGTCCTGAGGTCTCTGCACTGGTCCTGACTAGAACCAGGAGATACGACCATTTTAGTCCAGTCCTGAGGTCTCTGCACTGGTCCTGACTAGAACCAGGAGATACGACCATATTAGTCCAGTCCTGAGGTCTCTGCACTGGTCCTGACTAGAACCAGGAGATACGACCATATTAGTCCAGTCCTGAGGTCTCTGCACTGGTCCTGACTAGAACCAGGAGATATACGACCATATTAGTCCAGTCCTGAGGTCTCTGCACTGGTCCTGACTAGAACCAGGAGATACGACCATATTAGTCCAGTCCTGAGGTCTCTGCACTGGTCCTGACTAGAACCAGGAGATACGACCATATTAGTCCAGTCCTGAGGTCTCTGCACTGGTCCTGACTAGAACCAGGAGATACGACCATATTAGTCCAGTCCTGAGGTCTCTGCACTGGTCCTGACTAGAACCAGGAGATACGACCATATTAGTCCAGTCCTGAGGTCTCTGCACTGGTCCTGACTAGAACCAGGAGATACGACCATATTAGTCCAGTCCTGAGGTCTCTGCACCGGTCCTGACTAGAACCAGGAGATACGACCATATTAGTCCAGTCCTGAGGTCTCTGCACTGGTCCTGACTAGAACCAGGAGATACGACCATATTAGTCCAGTCCTGAGGTCTCTGCACTGGTCCTGACTAGAACCAGGAGATACGACCATATTAGTCCAGTCCTGAGGTCTCTGCACTGGTCCTGACTAGAACCAGGAAATACGACCATATTAGTCCAGTCCTGAGGTCTCTGCACCGGTCCTGACTAGAACCAGGAGATACGACCATATTAGTCCAGTCCTGAGGTCTCTGCACTGGTCCTGACTAGAACCAGGAGATACGACCATATTAGTCCAGTCCTGAGGTCTCTGCACTGGTCCTGACTAGAACCAGGAGATACGACCATATTAGTCCAGTCCTGAGGTCTCTGCACTGGTCCTGACTAGAACCAGGAGATACGACCATATTAGTCCAGTCCTGAGGTCTCTGCACTGGTCCCGACTAGAACCAGGAGATACGACCATATTAATCCAGTCCTGAGGTCTCTGCACTGGTCCCGACTAGAACCAGGAAATGCGACCATATTAGTCTAGTCCTGAGGTCCCTGCACTGGTCCCGACTAGAACCAGGAGATACGACCACATTATTCCAGTCCTGAGGTCTCTGCACCGGTCCTGAATAGAACCAGGAGATACGACCATATTAGTCCAGTCCTGAGGTCTCTGCACTGGTCCTGACTGGAACCAGGAAATACGACCATATTAGTCCAGTCCTGAGGTCTCTGCACTGGTCCTGACTGGAACCAGGAGATACGACCACATTAGTCCAGTCCTGAGGTCTCTGTACTGGTCCTGACTGGAACCAGGAGATTTGACCATATTAGTTCAGTCCTGAGGTCTCTGCGCTGGTCTTGACTAGAACCAGGAAATACGACCATATTAGTCCAGTCCTGAGGTCTCTGCACTGGTCCTGACTGAAACCAGGATATACGACCATATTAGTCCAGTCCTGAGGTCTCTGCACTGGTCTTTACTAGAACCAGGAGATACGACCATATTAGTCCAGTCCTGAGGTCTCTGCACTGGTCTTGACTAGAACCAGGAGATATGACCACATTAATCCAGTCCTGTGGTCTCTGGTTTCCTGTCACTCAGAGAATAGACTTTAAATAATATTGTTGAGAAACCCTCAATAAGACTTTAAAACAGTCTCTTCATGGCCCCAAAGTCCATCTCTGACATGTTAGTTCCATATGAACCAATCTGGACTCTGAGAACCTCAGGGAGTGGTCTCCTGCTGGTGTCCAGAGTCAGGACCAAACAAGGTGAAGCTGCATTTCACCTTTATGCTCCTAAAAGACAATGTGAGACAGGCCTCAAGTCTGACAATGTTCAATTGCAGGCGGAAAACAGTTCTGTTCAGCTGTGAAGATGACAACTGAAAGGATTTTACTGCACTCTTCATTTTCAATTTCATTATTAATTTATTTTAATGCTCTTATGCTTGTATGGAATGATTCTATTTGCCTTCTTGTGATTTTATGCATCTGTAAAGCACTTTGAATTGCCTTGTGTATGAATTGTGCTCTACAAATAAACTTGCCTTGCCATTTTATTGAAAATGGCTGTGCATCCTGGCAATATGACCTTCTCGGCAATCATATGTGGCTTCTTAGCGTTTACTCGTGACCCTCCAGCGCTTTCTCTGACACTTCTGTACACATTATCATCACTTGCTCTTGTCAGTTGTCTTGACTTTTTAGATGAATAAAGTTTTCTGCATCACTCACTGCTTAGTGATTTGTTGTTAGGTGTCTCTTAAGTTTGCTTGGAACTGTTGCTTGATTTGACAATTTCATACCACATGCCAGACCCACAGGGAGAGGGAATGATAGATCCCTGGTGGAGACGAAATCATACGATACTTAGCTGTTATCGTGCTCTTTTCTGTGTCTTGCTGCCAGCCTCAAATGCCTTTGCTGCTGATCTTTGACTGGAAGTTGGAGTCGATGGCTCAGGTTCAGAGTTATCAGATTCCTGGAGCTTTTCTCTTCAAACACTGTTCCATGTTTTTTTTTTTTTTTTTTTTTAGTGTTTCATACAGCTCTTGTCATGCATGGCACCAAAAAACAAAGTAAAAGCCCGTTATATTTAACATGACTCATGCATACCAGCAGATACATGAAGACGTGAGTGCAGATTTAACAAAACAAGAAGAAAACAGTGTTGACCACACTCAGATTGGGGAGTTTACGATAAAAATACACATTGTGTACATTTTTGCACTTAGCCTCAATCTGTGGCTTGTTAAAGTTGTTTCTAAACTTACAGATTCACACATTCTTCTTGGATCTCAAGACCTTCAAGTAAGTTGATAATCTCTGAGGATGAAGGAAAACCGCGGGCAAATCCACTAACGGTGGGACCCAGACCCGGACAGTTTTAACCCTCAACCTCATTTATAGTTTGCTGTTTTTTAGGGGGAGAAAACAGCACGACTCATCTCGGCATTACATCTGGTATCTATGTGTTCCAAATACCGTATCGATGCAAATATAAGGCTTTTTTATCCTGTCCTTGAATATATCTGGAAAAGTTGGGTCAATTTATATTCGTGGTCTAGACTTTTACACACCTGCTCTGTTCCATCTGCGGCTGCAACTGAAGATTTAAATGTCTCAATAGTTCCAGGAGGTTTTTAGAGGCACAGAAACACTGAGAGGTTCCGAACAAAGCAGCTGAAAAGCAAATGAGAAGAAGCTTGTAATGCACAGCATCGGTGAACCTAAAAAAAAAAGACTGTTTATAACTCGAGGTGTGGCAAAAAATCGATTCGCATATGAATCGTGATTCTCATTTGCTACGATTCAGAATCGAAACAACCCAGAGGAAAAGAAAATTCAAAAAGAGTTTTCAAAAATGTTTCATTTACTTCTCCTAGACAACTATGAGATCTGTGTGACACCAAACTGAGACCAAGGGTTATTTCTCCTGTGTCTCATCTTTTTCTCCAGAGCAATAAGATGCACTAAATCTCAAGTTAGTCTCCTTTTGAGTTTCAGAAGAGATCTCAACAAGCTCTAATATAATTCTCAGAGTTTCTCAACTTTTGTGTCTCTCTGTGATCTCATGCAGAGAAATCAGAGAGCTCTCTCCATAAACTCAATCTATTCTCATCCCAGCATCAGTTTATCCATCTCATACTAAGCTCAGGCAGAAGAAATGAAGAGCTCTCCACAAGCACTCATTGATTTCTCAGACTTAGATCAATGTTTTGGTTGTTTTTAAACATGGTGACTTTATTGTAATCCACGTGATTTTTTGAAATGATGTATTACTGTACTCAGAATGAATTGATTGAAAATTTATGTTTGTAGGCTGCATAAGACCTTCTGCTTTTATATTAATTATATTTTCGTTGAATAACTAGTATTTCAATGCACGTTATTCAGGTCTTTTTTCATGAACCACATAAAATGTAAAATAAAAACAACAGTAATTTATTGGTAATTTGGGAGAAATAAAGTTACTATTTCAAGAATGTCCAGTATCATATCTTTTTATCACTTAAAAATACTACTACCGCTACCATTACCTCCAATAGCAAACACATTTGTGAAAATAGTTAGGAAAATAACAATCAAAACAGTAAACAGAAAGCCACACTTTTTGCATTTGACATTTATGGAAATTTATTTTACAAAATGCCAACAAAAACCAGTATAAACAATATGTTTTACATCTCTGTAAAACTGGATGATCTCCAGTGTTTGTAGGGCTTTTGGGTTCTGTTCCCTCCTCTTGAGGGAACATCTAAAGTTTTCCATTCTTCAACAATTCAGGTAGGTGATCAACAAATGTATTTAGTTTATGTTGAAAAGGCTGTTTCAGGCTCTGATTCAACATTAAGTTTTCCAGAGTGATGCATCTCACTTGTGTGTCCATTGCACTGGGATGTATGGTTGGTGTTATGGAGGTCACGCAAATTTGTGATCGAAGAGTCTTCCTCCAGATCTGCAATGTCATCAGCTTCCAGATTAGCGGAACTGGTCTCTTGCTCAGTGCGGCAGTCGTCTGACCTCAAATTGTTGATTCTAAGAAAAAAAAATCCTAATGTATTTAGCAAATTTGTTTTCTCGTAGTAATGACTCGTTTACACCAATTGTTGAAAAGCAGTATACTAGACTAGACATGTATATTTTTCACTATACTTCTGCTAAAAACACATTACTAATAAGTAGATTATTAAAGTGTTAATCATATATAATCACCAATTTATCTTCACATTATTTCGTTATTGGGGTATTATAAGGTTATTTAATGAAAACAAAATCATGTAGAAATAATAAATGTAAAAATAATCGGGCCACTCAATTAAAAAAAATCTAACTAATTAGAGGCTTTGGAATTAATTAATCAAAATTAATCATAAAGACGTAAGTAAACGTATTGTTTTGAAAACGTGTAGTTTTATATACTCACCACTTACAGCAGCCGCATCTTTGGTTCCTTCAACGAGTTGCATTTGGCCAAACAAGTTTGTGAACTTTGAACCCAGTCAATGATGCAGCCCCAAACGTCAACATTTCATTGGCAGAGAGCGCCATCAATCACAAATACTGCATCATGATTGGTCAGTTGACATAGGTCCGACTGACTTACATTAACGGTTTGGAGTGCAGTGAGATGCAGGACGAAGGAGCTGCTACCGAACGACATAAAAGACGGTAAGCGACATTTTTGTCGAGCGTTTAATTTGGGTAAAAAAACTTTGTTTAAAATTTAAGTTGGCGAGTTTTAGTTTATGTTGTTTAGGTTTAGATACTTTTTTTTTGAAGAAATTGGTCGGCATATATGGCAAATAGTGACGCTAGCTAGTAAGGCTATATGCCTGGACCACATGTGGCCATGAACTTGTTATGATTATCAAACGTTAACTGGTAACTTACTGCTGTAATATATTTATGTAAAGAATATGCACTTTTTTTTTTCACAATTAGTGAAGTGACTAAATAATACTGAACATTGAAAAAACTTACAAATTAACACAAAATATGTGCCGAATTACATTGAAGTCATTAATAAATGTGTTTTTTCAGTATTATCCATGTTGTTTATACTAAGACTGCTCTAAACAAGGCTTGTTGTAAATGGTGTATGTTTATAAGGGAGTTCTGCAGGCAGCTGGACAGAGTTCAGTATCTCCAGCACACACCTCCAGCGTTTCAGAACTTAAACATAATACAAACACAATTTTATTTACTTATTCAGGTGTTAATTCTTCAGATTTCTGTGCGTGGTTAATCATATTTCATTACAGTGATCCCTTAGTTTTCGCGGTCAATGGGGAAATCCGCAAACTGGAGCCCGAGCCTAAATAATGTGTTTAAAATATGTTTAAACACCGCAAAAAAGTAGCGAGGCACTGCAGCGAAACAAGACAAAGGCTAAACTGTGTCTTTCTGTTTCCCTCACAGCCTCTGGTCTCTGAACCGTAGTAAATGCGTCTCGGCCAATCAGAGCTCAGATTCTAGAGTTCTGGACCATCTGCATTGCTTACAGGAGGCTGTGACTCATCGTTTAATATTTCGTGGCAGCTGCGGCCTCTCGTCTGCTGTGGGGTGGATTTTCGCAGAATTTCAGTGATTATGTCTTGATTTTTTTATTATAATATATTTCTGAAAAAAATCCACGAATAACTAAAACTGCAACTCAAACTGCGAAGTGGCAAGGGATCACTGTATGTATGTGTGTATATATATATATATATATATATGTGTGTGTGTGTATGTATGTATGTATGTATATATATATATATATATATATATATATATATATATATATATATATATATATATATATATATTTATATATGTATATGTGTGTGTGTGTGTGTGTGTGTGTGTGTATACATATATATCTATATATCTATATATATATATATATATAGATATATATGTGTGTGTATATAGTAAGCGAATAAGACAGCAAGTCTGATTTGGTTTCCAGAATCTGGAGAGCCAGTTTTCAGTTTGCCTGAATCAAGAGAAGACAGATCGTGGAAGCCATGCATGGCAGAGGTGGAAAAATTATTGGAGGAGAAGGCCAAACTGCAGGATGTGCTGTGCAGTATAAGTAAGTACATTTTGTCTCTCTGTTGCAGTTAATTGTTGACTTAACGCTATTACTTTTTTCCCCATCATGAGATCTCTTTTATTTTTTATTTTTTATTTTTTAACTAGTCTCTTCTTTTTCTTTAGTTTATTTTTGCTCCTGTGTCCCTGTAAGGTAATTCATATTTTGTGTCACAGGTGGTCAAAACCTCGAGGCCCTAAAAACCTTCCTGGACAAAGTGGAACAGATCCAACCTCAGGCTGATGTTGGGGTTCCAAAACAAAGATCTGGGAAGCAAGAGCTGTATCCAGAAAGTGACATGTTCGTGTCTTCTACCCGCCTGGCTGCAATACATGCAGAAGCAAAGAAGGACTGCCTCAGATTGTTCCATCTTCTTTTGATGAGTTTTTTACTGCAGAGGAGTGCCGAAATGCTGTGGCCTTTGGGAAGCATGGGAAGGTGCCAGATGGAAAGACAATCCTGGATAACATCAAAGTCAGTAGGATTCTGAGTAAGTGCATTGCTTACAGTTTATGGAAATATGGAAAGGTTGTAGAAATCCATCCATAAAAATACATAATGAAATGAGTTTGTTATAATTATCTTTTTATTTCCAGATTGTTTTCCCCTCTTTCTTCTGCCCCTTCTCACATTCATCACAATATCTGGCCAAATTTGGCATAGGTTCTGATGTGTTAGAGCCCCACGTATCACATAACTACATTTAATGTTTTGATTGTTTCAGCGACCTCACAGTTTTACTTAATTTTCTCGTGTGAACCATAGAGATATTTCAATGTGATTTTTGTGACATCGGGATAAAAAACACTCTCATTACTGTCATTGTAACTGCTGTTACATTATGAAATTTGTAATTTGTGCTTTCTTTTCTCTGTTTTTTTTTCTTGCAGCTTACATCATGCGCTGTAGTTTCCTTAATGGATGGACACCAGTTGAGAAAAGTAAGGTTAAAAAAGCCTTTATAAACAAATGCCGCATCAGGGCCAACAAGCTTTAAAGAATTTCATGCAGCATACTGTTGAAACCTGTTGAACTGTTGACCGTGTTCAAAAAAAGCTGTAAGTTATAAAATGTTGTGCATGTTGTGTTTTAAAGTTGTACTGATAGTGCTTAAAGCACCATTGGAGATGTTACTATTTAAAAAACATAGTTTTATTTAAAAGAAACACATTTATTGTTCAGGTTTCATAATGATGTGATGTCATAATGTGAGAATAGCTTTTGCTGTCTTTCTTTCTTTAACTTTATTATAAACATTATTGTTAACATCATTATAGCTACTTTTAAATAAAGATGAAGATTACTTCCAAAAGGGAAATCAATTTGTCTGTCATCTCATTTAATATACAATTATAAAGCCTGATGCCTGTGGGTGTGTCTGTAAATATATATATATATATATATATATTTACACACACACATATTTTAAGTGTATAGTTAAGTTGCTGCCGTATTTGTAAGGTGTGTGTGTGCGTGCGTGCGTGTGTGTGCGCGTGTGTGCACCATATTGCTCCATAGTAGCTCCAGTTTTGCTCATTTTCTTCTCCAAGGAGAAATAAAGGAGCCATTAAAAACACTGAATTGAGATTAGCAAGATATCTCCCTTAAGTCTCAAGTATGACTCCCTCTATTTACTCTGTCTCACCTATTGCTCCTAGTGAATTTTAGGAGAAACATATGAGAAACATTTTAGACAAAATAGAAACTAAAATGAGGCTGAGATGAGAATCTCAAATTTGTCTCCTGAGCTATAGAAGAGCAAGCTTTGAGCATTAAAATTTTCCTCTGGGAAAATGTCTCAAAATCGATTTTTTTTTTTTTTTAAATGCGGGACGTCCTGGCGGCACCACACAGCCGGTTCTGGAACGCACACACGGAAAGCGCCAAAACAAAGAGGAAATAACAAAGATAGGGGAAAAGGAGATCCAACCGGCCCGTTTTCGCTAAAGGCTAAAATTTGGCGTAATTTCGGTTTTTACCAAAGGCCCAGAAACACCGAGCTGGACTAACGCACAGAGTGTGCAAACATTGCAAAACTAAGATCAAGTACTTCAGCAATACAACAAATGTGCGGGCTCATATTACAAGGAATCACCTGGAGATCTAAGACATGGGGCAGAGTCAGCCGCCAGCTGCAGACCAACGCACACTGCAGTGCTTCATGAAGCTCTCTGCCAGCTCCGAGCGGGCAAAAAAAAAAGAAAAAAAATCTGTCTATCACCTGCTTCATCGCCAAAGACCTACGGCGTTACAGTGTGGTGGAGAACGAGGGGTTTATCTGCATGTTGCAGACAGCAAAGCCAAGGTACGCCATACCGTCCCGTAGGTTTTTCACTGAGACAGCTGTGCCACAGCTTTACCAAGAGACTAAAAGAAAGGTGGCCAGTGCCCAAACCAGAACCACCGGAGTGGCACTAACGTGATGCATGGACGTCAAAAGCAACCCAGTGAAAGTGATTCTCCGTGATCTTTTATCTGGTGCCATTGACGAGACTACAAAACAAAGGTCAATTTAGGAGTTTCATTCAATCATGAATACAAAGATTCAATATGCCATGCAGAATATTTTAATCGGTCGATGGTGCATTGCCTTAACCGCCACAGAAAGATGCCAGGGAATGCACACCAATGTCAAATTGTCTCCGTTCTTAAAAGATCCAGCGGAGGCGGATCCTCGCTGTTCTCCTAAGTTTTATGGCTCTTTGTCCTCAAAAATCCAGATGGCCACCGGCTCTCGAGTCTTACAGTCCGGGTTAATAAACGAACTGTTTATCTGGGAGTCGCAAACTGTTGGGGGTCAGGGAGGATGTTCACCGCTCTCACTACACGACTGATACATGGCTGCTCGAATCCCATGTTTTACAAACTTATCTCATAACTAGCTACCTAGCGTAGCAGTTAAGGACCACACACTGTTTTTGGTAAAGGCACTTTCCTCAGAAATTAAAAGGCAGCATTTTTAACTGCACTATTTTTTTTTTCAAATATAGAGACACTTTAATTTTTGTTACTGAAGCAGTATGTGATGACTGTATGTAACAGTTGCAACAATTCCATCTAAGCATGGATAAATGTTTAAAACTTAATGAATGTGAAAAAGATACTTTAATGTCCTCATTTGTCATTCTGTCTTGCAAAGCAGATGGTAGTAGATCATGATTAGAAATCATCCATCCATCCATTTTCTATACCCGTTTCATCCTTGAAGGGTCACGGGGATCTGTTGGAGCCTATCCCAGCTGTCTACGGGCGAAAGGCAGGGGTGCATCCTGGACAGGTCGCCAGTCCATCGCAGGGATTAGAAATCATTATGAATAAAATTGTTTTGAATCGAAAATTGATTTTGAATCGAATTGTGGCCCCAAGAATCGGAATCGAATTGAATCATGAGATAGTAGAAGATTCACACCCCTACTTTTAATGGTGACAGCTTAAAAAACCAGCCACTTCTGTGAGACTGAGCAGGGGGTCACTAGTATGGGTCTTTGTCGTTTGAAAGCCTGGGAATCACCAGAGAGCTGAACGCAACCACCAGCAAGTCTAAATCCAGCCTCCGCTGGTGCAGATGGATGTTGAGGCGCAGCGGCATGACAGGTCTCTCCAACGGTGGATCGGGGAATTTTCTAAGTAAAGGGCCATTAAGGGGCCCCATTTTTCTTTGGCAAGCTGTGTATCCAAGGTGCATTTACAGTCTAATTTATAAAACATTCAAGTAGTATTCTTACAGTATTGAGTATTTTTATACTGCCATTATTTTGACCACCTCAGTGTTGCTGCCTACATCTGTTTATATAGTCATCACTGTAGTTCACGTTCTAACAATGAACCAGTCAGAATAGAAGAACCTGGAATTATTAGTTCTCCAGTTAATGGATAATTATCATTTATATATTTTGTCCTATATAGTATTGCCAGGATGTATGTGCTCTCCTCTCTGTTCCCCATCCTCTCTCTGTCCTTTCTCCCTTCTTTTTTCTTTCTTTACCCAGTTGGTCTTCAGCAGGAAGGTCCCCCTTTATGATCCAGGTCCTGATCAAGATTTCTTTCTCTTAAAGGTAGGGTGGGAGATCTTTTTTTGCAGCATTTTTTACAATATTGCCTGAAAACCTTTTCACATTCCCATTGCAACCACTGAAATAGAATGTTTGCAAAAAAAGAAACTAAACGTTTTGGTCCAGTCTAGAGGATGTAATCAGAGGAAAACTCTCATCTTTACATTTATCGACTGCCTAATACGTCCATCAAATATCAATGCACTCCCACCCACCCACCCACCCCTCCCTCCCTCAGCTCTGGCAATCAGGTGAGCGGACACAGCGTTGCTATTTGAAAGCCAGAAATCAAGTTAGCTCGCACAGATCATTTCGTTGCAACAACGGCAGAGAAGAAGACGTCAACCGGCAGCAAAATCAAAGGGAAAACTGTTGTTGAAAAAGCAACAGCCATGCGGAAGCTAACCGAAGAACGAAACAAACCAGAGTGGTTATCGGTACGGCTTTCCAGCGCTGGCGCCAGCTAAAAAATGAAAAGGGGCTCCAGACCGACGCCAAGGTGGCCCAGTTTCTACTGGATAGCTAAGATGATGCCGTTCTGATTATATAGTATTTCAACATACTGATTGGTTATGAGTATTGTAGGCCTGTTCACCCAGTCAGAGAGAAAATGAAAGATCATGACAAAATTATTGTCCATCGAGAGACATGACGAACATATTCCAGTATCCATATCCAAGTTAGCCAGACACTCTGATTCTACTTGTTGTTGGAAAATCGACGTGAGTGCTCGCGAATGCTCGTGAACTTCCGTGACCGCTCGAGACAGCGTGCGCGTTCATGTAGCCGTGAATTGTGTGAAGGCGTGATTTCGAGGGGTGGGCTGAAGAGGAGGAGGCGGAGCCTTTGGGAGGAGGGAGGGAGTTTATATTTTCAAAATCCCACTTAAAAAAATCTCGCTTTCTTCCAACTTTTGCTGCAGCCATCACTGCTGATCACTTTAGTTTTTTGTTTTGTTTTTTTTTTGCGGTTGTTGTTGTACGGCGGAGCAAAGTTAATAGATTTCATGTAAATCCCAAAACTTAAAAAAAAAAAAAAAAATTCCGAATATGAAACAAACAAAATGTTCTTGATATTATTATAGTTAATTTTAGTTTGTTTTAAAAACACATAATACAGTTTCAGTTAGTTATCATTTTTTGAAAAACTCTCATTTTTATTTTATTTCAGTTAACGAAAATGTTTTTTCAATTCTAGTTTTCATTATTTCATTCATTTTCGTTAACTATAATAACCTTGGTCTGTATGAGCGTAACCCAGCAACCCAGGTAAACTGACATTTTTTACCTCCGCCAAGGAGGTTATGTTTTTGCCGGCGTCTGTCTCTCTGTGTTCAAGATAACTCAGAAAGTTATGGATGGATTTTGATGAAATTTTCAGGAGTTGTCAGAAATGTGAAAAGGAAGAACTGATTTCATTTTGGGTGTGATCTGGAGGAAATCCTGGATTCTGGATCACTTTCAAATTTTCTCTAATTGTTGCGCTTGGTGGAGGTCTGCGCTCTCCGAGTGCTTTTCTAGTTCTAACATGTATTTCTTACAGGTTTTTATGTCATTTCATGTATTATTTATAATTTATTTAAAAAATTATGTTCGAATTTTGGGGGGTTTGGAACAGATTAGGGCATTTACATGGAAAATGCGTCTCTACTTACAAAATTTTCAGGTTACGAAACTACTTCCAGAACCAATTAATTTTATAAGTAGAGGTACCGCTGTATATTAACTGTCAACAGCAACAAGAGGTAAAAATGTCTTCAGTCATAAGAATCTAAATGCTGCCAGAGTATCTGTTGAATATATCTTGTGTTATTCCAATTCACCAGAGCCCCAGAATGACTTATAAGGTCATAAGGTCGTTACTGACTGACATGACGGGTTGGTTCTTGTCTCATCATCTCTGATTCTCAGCATGGACTTCTCTTTGTTTCCAGATTACCTCAGGATCAGACCTCCAGCGAGGATCTCCAGGAAAACAGGCTGCGAATATTGCTGATCTGGAACGATAATGCTCAGTGCGCGTGTGTTATAGCAACCTCAGACTTTTGATGCGTAGCAGCTCCAAATTAACTGTGTAGACTCCACAGGTGCTGCCTCTAGAAAGCAACAAATACTCACCTTCTGCAACTCTTTTAGCACCTTTGTTCAGTAGATCAACCTTTGAAGGCACTGATCAAACATTATAATTAGAGCTGGGCAACAATTAAAATTTTGATTCACGATTAATTGCAATATTTCAATATTTACATAATGTATTTTCAGTATTTAAGTATTTACATCAAGTATTTACATCTCTACTTTTAATTTTGATATTAACTGGGTAGAATATCGCAATATATCGTGATTGGGGCTGGGCAACGATTGAAATTTTAATCCCGATTAATCACATGATTTCCCTGATTAATCACGATTAAACGCATTGCATACGCAAAATCAAATAATGTATTCAAAAGTGGTGTAAAGTGCACTTTTATTTAAATGTTCTGCTGCCATATGAACTAAAGTGTCATAACATTTGTTGTTCAAACACTTTTAACGTCAGCACTTGTCAATAACACATATTTGGTATAAATCTCATCTTAAAAAATGTCAAATAAAATAAAGCTTATTGCCACTGCCAGGGCATTAATGTCATCCTGTTTTTTTTATGAATAATAAAAAAAAAAAGTCTACCAACAAAATCCTAACAATCTAGAGCAGGGGTCTTCAACCTTTTTTAGCCCAGGGACCCCTTGGATGAGAGAAAAACAGAGCAGGGACCCCTGCCCCTGGCTTATTATAACTTTTAGCTGTATTTTATTCTGCTTATTTCACCTTATTAACCAATTCCTGACTGGGTTATTAGCCTACATGTGTTTATGGTTAATAAAACTTTCATGCATATCATTATTATTATTATTATTAGTTGGTAATGAGACAATATTTTCTATTATTGTTATTTTCCAACAATGAACCGTTTAACTTCAGGCAGTTATATATTTAGAACTGCCTGTATATATATATATATATATATATATATATATATATATATATATATATAGATATATATATATATATATATATATATATATATATATATATATATATATCTATATATATATATATATATATATATATATATATATATATATATATATATATATATATATATATATATATCTATCTATATCTCTATACTATATATCTATACAGTCATGGAAAAAATGATTAGACCACCATTTTTTTCTTTACTTTCTTGTTCATTTTAATACCTGGTACCACTAAACATCATCATGTGACTAAAACAGACAGAAAAGAAAACACTGAATGCATAAAAGCAGTGTTTTTGGCAGTACAACGCCATAGCTATTGATGTAAAAACTTAAGTGATTTAGGTTATAATCAAGAAAACCATGGAAAATGGTAAGATATCAGCTCTTAAATAAAACTCTTATGAGCAATCTTTGTGGTTATCGTTATGTTTGTCCAAACAAATGTACCTTTAGTTGTACCAGGCATTAAATTGAACAAGAAACTGAAGAAAACAAGGGTGGTCTAATCATTTTTTCCATGACTGTGTGTATATATATATATATATATATATATATATATATATATATATATATATATATATATATATATATATATATATATATATATATATATATATATAATATATATATTTTAACTCTCAAATTATTTTGGTTAAAATTGCCTTTATTTCTTTTTAAGTTGGAGGACCCCCTGCAGTACCTCCACGGCCCCCCTAGGGGTCGCGGATCCCCGGTTGAAGACCACTGATCTAGAGGCCACAATCAGATCATTAAAACAGGTCATTTCTGAGGTAACAGCAGAAACTTTTAACGGGGAGTTCAACTTGTCACTTGTTACAAATAACCTTGTTTCTGTTGAATCCTCTGTCTGAGAGAACTTTAAAATGAAAAGGTCCATGTTAAACTTCAGTAACTTTATCAATCTGTTTATCATTCGTTCTTTCCATTTTCAATTGTCAATCAAAAATTTAAAAAATTAAAAAGTAACATTTTATTTTGTTTTTCATTTTTTATTCTAATGCAAAAAACACAAAAAGATGCCTTTTATATATATATCTATATATATATATATATATCAATTTTAGACCTGGATCTGAATTTGATTTTAATATTTAATTGTCCGGTTTACGTGACTCTGAATGTCTTTGTGCATCAGTTCAGGTAGCATGGCGGCGCTGGAATCACATACTATAATATTTGCAATATTGTGTAAATCTGAATGAAAACTCAGCTCATATAGAGATGCACCAAAGCCTCTCCAGCTTTGCGTCTGACATAAATCTTTTTTCCTCAGACCATAATGAGCACAGAATCTTCAAAATCATTTCCAGCATTGCAGGACACCCATCTGCTGCTGAATAAGTCCTTGATCAAACTACCGTATTGGCCCGAATATGGGACGATATTTTAATCTGGAAGTCATATTCTCAAAAATGGGGGTCGTTTTATAATTGAGGACGAGACTTTCTGTTGTCATTACACATCTGTGCCACTAGATGGAGCCGCACTGCAGTAACCAGCTAGAGAACAGCAGGACAGTGAACACATGGAGCAGATCTGATGATAAATAAAGGAATGACGTGATCGTCTTGAACAAAGGGGTTTAAAAGTTTTGTTGCAGTCCAGAATTTTTTTTCCAGACAGAATTGTTAATATTGCTACCTGAGTTGCTACCTGAACTGTAAAGTTCACTTATTTTTACTGTTCTCAATGTCTGTTTTAGCTTTTCCGCATGTTTGCCTGCAAATTATCTTCCGGTTCTGCAGCAGCCAGAAACAGACTTTGCAAAACAAAAGTATGTGAGCGACATGCGTTAACTTAACGCTCGATAAAATAAATGTCGGCGTTGTTTAATGTTTCTACACATGGACAAAACATGTGCCAGCGCTGCCTCATTGGCTGGATCCGTCATGTTAAGAGTTTCTCTGAAATAACTGTTGGATACAGAGTTATCAGCATTTAGTCAGTCAGACAAAAGAATGAAAAAGAAACTGAATTCCAAATGATGTTAATGTAGTAGGGAATTTTATTTTACAAGCTTTGTGTCATACAGTCATCATACACACCGTCATTATGCGATAGTGTGTGAACATAAAGCAATACAGGAAACTGCTCGATCATATAGATTTTCTTAATGCATGGCAAAAGCTCAAAGAAAGATAAAAACTTGTCTTAAAACTTTTTGTTTGTTAATTTCATAGCAGGTTGCGGTTCAGTAATGATCACTGTGGTGCAGTCTTTTGAAATAAAGTGCTTTGATGCTGTGAATTTTGTGCAAAAAAAAAAAAAAAAAAGCAAACTAAGGGCAAAAGGTGGATCACCTTTCACCCCGTTCGCTGCAGGCGGTTTGCTTTAGCGTGAAGTTGAGCTCTGTGGGGCTGCAGCCGCCCGTTCAGCAGTGGGGGTTGCCCATCCGGCAGAAACACACCGTCCTGAAGAGCCGACACTGGCAGAAGGCGCAGTAATCGCAGCACACGTTGCCTGGAGATTTACAGCTTCCTCCCAACACGATGCAATCCGGGGGAGGAGGGGGGCGCTTCTTCACGCTTGGTACCTTGCTCTGAGCGGAGGAAGAGGAAAGAGGGCGTGAGCCGATCGTACCAGTTTGCTTAAGAGGCATAACAGAGGACATGCACGCATCGAAATATTTGAGAGGTTCAGATGTGCAGGGAACTGTGACATCATAAACCCTGACTGGAGTTATTAATACTCCTGTCTTTATTTCTACCTCTTTCCACATCTTGCCGTATTTGCTGTAACCTGTAATAATTATTCATATATTTTTTTTTTAATATGGCAATATAAAAATGGCAGCACGGTGGCTTAGTGGTTAGCACTGTTGCCTCACAGCTAGAAGGTTCCTGGTTCGAACCTCAGCAGGGACCTTTCTGTGTGGAGTTTGCATGTTCTCCCCGTGCTTGCGTGGGTTTCCTCCAGGTACTCCGGCTTCCTCCCACAGTCCAAAGACATGCATGTTAGGTTAATTGAGTAATTCTAAATTGCCCGTAGGTGTGAATGGTTGTTTGTCTGCATGTGGCCCTGCGATGGACTGGCGACCTGTCCAGGGTGTACCCCTGCCTTTCGCCCGTAGACGGCTGGGATAGGCTCCAGCAGATTCCCGTGACCCTTCAAGGATAAAACGGGTATAGATGATGGATGGATGGATTTTTTTAAAATATTTCTGGAGCTCGCTGCTGTGAACGCAGTTTTAAACAAGGTTGAAAAGTGGCGCTTTTGCACCAGGTCGCTGCGGTATTCGACCAAAGAACGTCTCAGACTAGTGCTGGGCGGTAAACCGGTTCATACCAAATACCAGTGTTTATTTTTCTTATGATATGATCAGACTTCCTTTACTGAACTCTAGAAGAAGTTTCACTTTGTAAGGTGACATGTTGATTTATCAACTGAGAAATTTTCCAGTTGCGATGAGAATCACCATGACCTGGATATTTTACACCGTGCCGACACATGCTGCAGATGTTGCAGATGTTTCTGGAAGAAGTAAAACATCCGGATGTTTCTGGCGTGCAGCGGCTGAGATTTCAGTGCTTTGGCTGGTAGCGAGGCTCGTTTTGTTCCTTTACTGCCAAAATAAAATAAGCCTCACCTTTTTCTGCTTTTTTGATTTCTCTATCTTCTTCGCAGACTTTGCCAACTCTGAAAAACACATGAGTAAAGAAGACAGTTACACCGACCCGTGAAGAGGATGTGAAGACGCGAACGCCGCAGCTCACACTCACCTACGATGACAACGGGGGGCGGGTTTGCTTCTAGGCTCTGGGACAAAGCGCTGGACACCACCACTTTATTGTTGGCGAGTCTGTCGTCGAGGATCATGTGGGCTGAACAGAGGAGGTACTGCGTCGCAGCGAAGACGAAGCAGCTGAGCAGCAAGGAAGCGTACATCTTTCTCTGCAACAGAAGCAACAAGAGCAGCTGTTAGTTGTGACGTTTGTCGTGACTCCAGATTCACCAGCATCACTTAAAAATACGTTTCAAATATATATAATAGGGCTGGGCAACGATTAAATTTTTTAATCGCGAATAATCGCTTGATTTCAATGATTAATCTCAATTAATCACATTGTATACGAAAAATCAAATAATTAATTCAAAAGTAGTGTAAAATGCACTATTAAATGTTATGTTATTTAAATGTTCTGCTGCCATATGAACTAAAGTACCATAACATTTGTTGTTCAAACACTTTTAACATCAGCACTTGTTAGTAACACATACTTTGTGTAAATCTCATCTTAAAAAATGTAAAATAAAATAAAGCTTATTGCCACTTTGTTGTAAATTCCCTGCTGTTGCAGATTGTTGCAGGCGCCTGCAGCACATCCCAAAAACCCGTTGGTGAATAAGTATTTCTACGTTTGTTTTAACCGCGTTCCATGTAACTTCTTTCCGCCCCTGCAGGTAACTCCGTTGGCTTTGAGCTGAATCTCTCTACTTCGTAGTTATTGGCAGCAGCGAGGAACTAACTCAGTTTTTAAATTGTCTACATGTGTCTCCCACCGTGTTTTCTTTGACTATCCCCTCACCTCAGCTGCTCGAGACAGATGATCTTCCTCCCTGAGTCGGCTTCTGTCTCCCCATAAAAAAACTATTTTACTTCCAACTTGGAATAATACTGATTTATGGAGAATGCCCTGGGATGGATTAGTGCTGTGAATTAGGACGGCGTAAATCAAGTGAACAGTAAAATTCAGTGAAAGAGAGCTGAAATGAGCTGGATGAGGACATGCAAAGACTTGATGAGGATGTCTCGTGGGATGCTTTTGGACTTGTTTTTAGGTGGGCAGGAGACCTTGGTGTACATCCAAAATAAACATACCATTTGGCACGAGGACGTCCAACGTCCTTCAGTTGGTGCTGAAAAACAATGAACAAAGGAGCATCTGGGCTACATTGCTTGGCCTGCTGTAACCATGAATTTGAAACAGAGTTTCGGCAAAAATGGATCAGGACATAATTAAGATTCATTACCATTAGTCAGTCGGCTCGGATCACAGATGGGTAAAGTGTGGCCCGGGGGCTGGAAGTGGCCCGCAGCCCATCTCAACCCGGCCCCCCTGAGATGAAAGCAGCACTCATTTCTACCTCTCTCCTAAAAAAGCTGCGAATTAGAAAGTCGGCGGTCCAGCCACGCAAACGACCGCACACGCTCTCACTCATCCCTGCTGGAGACTTCCAACCACAAGTTAACCTGACGTCCATGTTTTTGGACTGTTGTAGGGAGCCGAAGTACGTGGAGAAATCCCGCGTAGGCACGGGGAGAACGTGCAAACTCCACGCAGTTTCCTCCAATTAGAAGATGTTCTTCCTCTGATCAGCAGTGTGATATTAGTTTTTATCCTTTGCTTTAGATTACAGACAGTTGATATCTGATCTTTTTTTTTTTTGTTGTCCTTGCATGTTAGTTTGGATTTTTTTTTTTAATTAAATTCTTGAACAGTTACCATCTCAGTCAACTCTGAACCAAAATTGTTCACCACAACCAGTCGGTGTTAAACATTTATTTCATGCAAATGATCTAATTTGAGTATGTGTATATATATATATATATATATATATATATATATATATATATATATATATATATATATATATATATATATGTAATATTAATAATGTTTATTATTGTAATCACTGATATTGTTATTATTATTCACCTTTGAATTTTTCAAATAAGATCATTTGCAGGAAATATACATATAACATATATATAATTAATTATAAATAATCATAATAATAATTCTTATTGATGTGATTGATGTTCATGTTAGTATGAAATTCATTAATCTGTACATTTATTTAAATTTTAGAATATTAGTCATGTTCATTTGACCTTTATCAGACACATTAATTTTCAATTATAGTTCTCTGTTTTTTTTTTGTTTTTGATTTTTTTCATGAGGTTGATTTTATAACTAATATATTAATTCATTTATAACCGCTCACTGCCATCAAATTCAACATTATTTATTTCTTAAGATGGTACATTTCATCAGATGTAGCTGGTTTCTTTGTTCTACAGGTTTATCAGACCTGCGTGTTTAGTGTCCTGTCATTTTAGGAATTCGGTTTGTTCATGAAAAAACAAACGCTGTCGATCATTCTGAATCGGTGAAAACAGAGTCGACGGTGTTTCCTGTCTTTCCTCGTGACGACAGCCGGTTCCGTTTATGTTTGGTTTGAACAAAAAAGAGAAGAAGAACAAATCTCTGCCCGTGGGAGCTCACTGACTCACTGATCAGAGGCCTGAAACTGAGGAATAAATCATAAACGTTCACTCAAAGTTGGCATTTAACCTTGTTTCGTTCCAAGAGTCAACAACACCAGACCAACTCAACATCTTTATGACACTTTCTGGGTTTCTGCTGAATTATTATTCCCTCTTCACGCTATTTACTCTGTGATACATTATTTTAATTCCCGCTGTGTAACCAAGCGTGAGCGTCGCTCGAATCACACATAAGCTGCACATATGTTGTTTTTCATGCTGCAGCTGTCCTCCATATTTATCCTGTCACTGGGAAATAGAAAATTGTACTAAAATGACTTGAAATTGAAGGCTTTGAAGGAATCTTTTCATTCCATTACATCCGTCGCCACGTTGTTTGACGGCCTGCGGCTCAATTTTTAATAATCATTTTCACATTTGCGGTTGTAGTACTGTTTGTAAGATTTTTGTTTTACAAGTTTCTTTTTTTCTTTATTCTTCGTCTCTGTGATGGCATACTTTGCTTTAAATCTGGAAGATATTTTCTCCTTTAATGCAAATCATTTGTTGGTCGACAAAAAAAAAAAAGGAAAGAAAAGAAAAGGAAAAGAGACGGTATGGGAGGCACTCGGTTCTGAAGATTCCACTTCAGTTTCCAGTGTAAATGCAATGTAAGGTGCAAACGACGAAAATGAAAACATACGGCTTTTAAGAAGTTTTGAGGGAGAATTTGTCTTCACTGTTCACTGCATGTATACCGACTCAAGGGACTGAAACTTCATCCTTTTAGAGGCCGACTTCTTCGCTGAGGTTCTCGCTGGGATTTTGAACGCATGGTTGTGTTTTTATCATTTACATTTATTTTTAAAAACATCACTTGTGTTTTTTCATTAATATTTATGATGCAAATTCTTCTGTTTTTACCAAGATTTGAAAACTTGGATCTGAAAATGTGTGATTTATCTTGTTTTCAATACAATTTACTCCTTGAGTCTGTGGAATATACTTGTTTTTTTTAGCATTCAACATTGAATTAAACATCAAAAGTCTAATCAAGACATTTAATAAATTAACTGGCCAGGAAATCTTCAATTTTTTTTAATGTACTGTAATTTATTAACTTACTTTAAAACCCAGACTTCCAACTTTTATCTTTCACTTTCAAGATAAAATCCTTTTTCAAAAAACCACATAAACATACTTATTTGTTTCTTTCTGCATTTCAAAAAGAATACTGACTAAAATGTAAGAATTAAACTAAATTCTGAGCGAAAATGTGTTTTGATTTCTTCTCTCTTCTGTTTTATTTGCTAATTGATGTATTAATTCATGTGCTTTTTAAATTTATTTTTTTTACATGTATTTTGTATTTATTTTATTTGTCAATTAATGTATTATGTGTTTTATTTTTATGTGTTTACTTTTTTGCATGTATTGTGTTCATTTTATTTATTAATTAATGTTATTATTCCTTTTTTCTTTTTTGTTTTATTTTATTTGTTAATTAATGTTCTTTATTTTTATTTCCTCTTTTTTTACACGTATTTTGTTTTATTTTATTTATTTATTAATGTTCTTTAAAAAAAAAAAAAAAAAGCCCTTACTACAACCACTACAGCCACTACTACAAAAAAACTACAAAGTATTTTTCATTTGATTTTATTTCTTTTTTTATTTAATTATTTTTTTCTTTTTCAAGTATTTTGTTTAATTTTATTTATTAATTAATGTTCTTTATCTTTATTTCCTTTCTTTTCTTACATGTATTTTGTTTGATCTTATTTTATTTATTTATTAATGTTAATTAATATTTAATTCTTCTCTTTTTTCAAGAATTTTGTTTTATTTTATTTGAACCTTATTTTACTTATTTTTATTTAATGTTTTTTATTTTTATTTCTTCTTTTTGACATGTATTTTGTTTTATTTTTTTTATTTATTAATTTTCTTTAATATTTAATTATTCTCTTTTTTTTAATTATTTTGTTTTATTTCATTTATTAATCAATGTTCCTTATTTTTATTTATTTTTTGGATGTGTTTTTTATTTCAATTTTTAATTAATGTTCTTTATTTTCATTTTTCAATTTTTTTTTACATGGATTTATTTTATTTTAATCTTCCTGGACCTTCATTTTTCAATCAGAATGACTTATTTGCTCGTTTTCAGTGTCTTTTACAGGTTTCTACGCTGCAGCAACCCTGATATAAAAATCAGCTTTTTTCTCATCTCAGACCCTTTAACTTCTATCATCTGAGGTGGATGCATCCACCTCCATACGGAGGAGTCTCGGCACGTCCAACCAGGCGGAGATCATTGCGTCTTGGGCCTCTCTGCTTCGCCTGATACAATTCAGATTTGTGCAAAGCCAGTTCATAAAAGCAGCCCTGCTTAGGGACCCAACAGACTGCATCCAATCTTTACGAAGTAAAGTACGAAGTAACACAAACCGCACCGGAAATACAACAACAGAAAGTCTGTGTTGTCAAGAGTAGTGACTTAGTGACTGAGTAACGTCTAAGTAATAGATAGATAGATAGATAGATAGATAGATAGATAGATAGATAGATAGATAGATAGATAGATTATTGACCTTCTGAGACAGACGGGCAGAAACAATTTCTTCTGCAAGGTCATTGCTGATGTCTTTCCTTCTTGGCACTGTGTTGTGACACGTTCACAATTGCTGATAACTAATCAACTCTCTTCTCGTTCTAACTTTGGAGCAGAAACAGTTGATTTCTCTTTCATATGGCTGTTTTGTCATAAGGCGCCTCGGACCACCTTTCATTCCTCGCCTGCAGCATCTGGTTGGCTTCACGAAGTTTGCCAAACTGTCCCTAAATGCTTAGACATATTTCTAAGTCAGGTGATTTAAAGAGGTAAAGCGATAAGAGAAAACACACTTGGAAATTTCTACAACAAAGAAATCCCAAAAATGTTTGCAGATGTGCAGGACTGAATATGAGGTGTAAAGTCTGGTTGATCTACAGGAAGCTCTGGAGATACCGTTAAGCTCCCCTCTGGACGACAGTGGAGGAAGTTTATCACTGGAACACTTTGATGGTAGAAACATTTATTCATCCCAGGTTAACTGACGGTGAAGTTGAGTTACGTAGGAAATATTTGTCCAGTTATATATAATACTCTATGTTTTATTCTTCAAGTCAAATATCTTTATCATATTTCACCAGTTTTTCCTGCACACAGAATTGAAAATGCTTCTCCTTACAGCCCTCGAGCCCCGAGACTCTCCTCCCCTTAAAGGACTGAAGTCCCATGTTTTCCCGGCAGATATGTGGCTTCCAGACGGCGGGAGACTTACTTCTGGTTTCCAAACGGAGGATGAAAGGTAGGGGACCTGCGTGGGTGCCCAGGGGCATCCCTTTAGTCATGCTGCTGCAGCCCTACACTGCTGATGGCTGCTCCTGGTTCATTAGCTGTTCGTTTGTCTCTTTTCTGTCCACTGTCACCTCATGCTTGCTCAGGTCCGATCCGGTCTGTTCCTCAGCGAGGCTGTTTTTAGGAATTTGAATCTGGACTCTGTATAATGAACCGAGGCGCACAGACGACACAGACTTTAGTAGAGAGTAAAATTTTCGCAAACCTGAGATCAACCAGATCTGCTTTCTTTTCTTTTTTTTGTTTGATTTAATTAGGTGTCGGAGAAACCGAGGGTGTAGTTTTCACTTCGTGTCGACAGATGTAATTGGCTTTTATAAGAAAGAGCACAAACAGCTATTTAAAAATGAAGGTTTTACAGCATTAAAATTGAATAAGTAGTTCAGTGACGACCTGTTTTCTGAGCCGGCTGGGTTTTTAACTTCACAGAATTTGTGGGGAAAAAAAATAAAAAGAACAGCTGTTTGAAAAAGAAGCACTTTTTTTTTTCCTTCATTCTTTACCATTTCCCTCCAGAGCCATTCGCAGCAATCTCGACTCTGACTGCAACTTCGACGTTACTCAACCGCTCCTCGTTTTTGGCTTCGCCGTCCGGTGGGGATGTAACAGTATTGAAAATCTGATATTTCGATTATAGTGACCATATTATCACAGTTTACGATATTATCGAAATATTCTTAATTGCTGTACAAATGTCTAAAAAACATACATTTTAATAATTTCACAAAATCTTCTGATTTTCTCGTCATATTAAAACATCAGAAGCCAAAATCTTATCAAAATGAAACTTTCACATTAAAAGGGCAAACAACTGGAACAGAAAGGTTTTATTTTTAAATGAACAAAATAAGTAACAGGAACAAAGCTAAACAACCCATAGTAGGTCAAAATATGCAAACAATTATCAGGAGCAAAAATTATAGTGCAAGTTCAAATGAAATGCACTTTGGACTTTAAGCTGAACCTTAAATAAGTATAAATGTGCAAATAAAGAAACAGTTGTATAGGAGCCAAATATGTTGTTATGAATTGAAGTTCACTCTGTGTGTCTGTAGGTGTCGCTGTGTTGTTACCTGAGGGTCAGGTATAAAGGTAGCTGCCTGTTATTGGTTAGCTGTTGGACCCGGAAGGGCAAAAGGTCTTTGACCGCTGTGGCGCTAACTGCCGGCGTTATGGTTGTCAGATCAGTTGCACATGTGGGCCAGAGTTATTTAGTCTAATTTGTTATTCTTATATATTTAATTCTTGGTAAGGTGTAGTATTTAAAGTGTTAATTTACTTATTTTATATGTAGAGTATAGTTGTTTTTATAGGATGGAGCACTGCAACAAAAGAATTTCCCGCAAGGGATTAATAAAGTATTTTCAATTCAATTCAATTCAATTAAATTCAATTCAATTATTGGAATAAATAAATATTTTAACTGCATCAGAAGAACATCATTCCAGTCATTTTACAATGTCATTTTTCAATGTCCTGTGTGCTATCACCACTTTCCTCTATGCTAACGTTATGATGCTGATGTTACAAGCTACAAATTCACGCGAGATACAGTCGTGAGTCACTCACAGACTTGAATGAGGCTGATATTACATATGCCGGTAATCGACCACGATAATGAGAGTAAGTCAAACATAAACGGTAATCGTTATCACGTAAAATTTTACCGCACTTTACCGTAATAACCGTTCCAACCCTACCATCCTGCAGTGCTCGTATAACTCACGCCGAACGGTCGATCCGGACGAGGAGCGAGTTTCTCTGCAGACACACGGAGGTGCGTTTCAAAGTTGAGGTGAAAAAGAACGACAGTAAGCTTAACAGGACCGCTAACGAGCAACGGGGAGGTGTGCTGACGTAAGCGTCAAATATAAAGCGCAAAGTCTTGTTGCGCAACAGAATTTTTCCTGGGGTTTGTGCTGCAGATCTTTAACACTTGTTAAATTTGAGCTAGATTAGATGGACATTTTTCTGTTTGCAGTTGGTCCAAATCATTTGCTGATTTAACATCCCCTCGATGATTCAGCAGCTTTCACATCCACCTTTTTTTGTTATATATTTTTTTAAAGCAGTAGCTTCTGCCTCCAACTTTACGATGCAGGAGTGTCGCCCACGTCCTCCTCTGTCACTGCGTCGCCTCCGTCCATCCCAGAGGCTGGTGGCGTTATGTGCAAGCTTTCCTCCTGGTCACGGCCGTTCCAGGTTCTTCTGATGTGGCTTTGCAGGTGTGGTTCAGGTCGCCGTCGGCCCCTGGAGTACTCTGGAGGGTACGAGGCGGTTTGCGGTCCGCCGTGACACTCAGAGACGCCGGTATACAGACACCGTAGATCCTCTCTTCACAGTTCCCTCTCCAGCTTGTGCTTTCATAAAGCGCCGTGGTGCGCCGCGGTCCAAAGATGGCCCCTTCCCTCCACTTTTCAGCTCGGCACGGCACAGTTTTGAACAGGAGGCCCTGATCTTTGTCTTTCCCTCCTGGCATTATGTTACCACAGATGCAAACCTGCAAACTGCCACCGCACGTGCTCCGGTAGAGGTTTTCACTCCAGTTAATCAAGGACTGATGAGTAGCAGCATCTTGCCCTCCTCAATCCCATGGAAGCAGCAATTATTTTAGTTTTTATTACTTTTGCTCCAAAAACAAAGACTTCTCCAGATGACTGAAAGTACTTATTTGGCTAAGCATTATCTTGTAAAAGGCTCGTTCCACCAGTGTGTTATATTTATCCTCAGTTACAAACTAGATTTGGTCTTTTTTTAAGATTTCAGTCAAGTTATTACCTTTGAACCACGTGGTTGAAACATTTTCTGACGCTTGAGAAATCTCCTCAAACGTGCGCTCTGCTGTTTCTAGTTGGTCTGTGACCCAGCGGACAGATAAAATCTGAATTCAGCTTTGAGCTCTCCTGTCGTCCACTGACGTTCGGATCTTAGATGGTCAAGAAAGCACTTTCGGTTTGAGAAAAAAACAAAGAAATACAGTGAACCTTTATTTTTCACTGCGTAAATCAAAATCCGCAAACTGGAGCCGGAGCCCCCCGAGCCTAAATAATGTGTTTAAAATATGTTTTTAAACCCCAAAAAAGTAGCGAGGCACTGCAGTGAAACAAGACAAAGGCTCAACTGTGGTCTTTCTGTTACCTTCACAGCCTCTGGTCTCTGAACCGTAGTAAACAAACCGCTGCTATTGTGCTATTTTTGGCTCGTAATTAGCGACTAACACGCTAACAACAAAAGAAAAAGTCTGGTTTTCTCTGCATTAAACGAGCACTTTATTCTGGCACTGCAGGAACTTGTAACATCACACAGGTTGTATTGTTGGGCTCCTGTCGGTTAACAGAGAATGTAAATCTATACACGCTGGGCTGCTGTTGATGCTCACTACACTTTTCATCTAACCCTGTTTTCACCGTCCCACGACACACACTACATTACCCATAAAGCCACCTTCTTAAAGGGGCCACAACATTTCTTCGTTGTGAGAGAACGCGCACAACACCCTGTGATGTTTCCGCGATTTAAAAAATTTTTTTTAATTATATTTCTGAAAAATCTGCGAATAACTAAAATCGCGGAACTTAAACCGCAAATTGGCGAGGGATCACTGTACACAAATAGAACCCCTTCACAGCGAAAGTTACCTCACATTTCAGAAGACGAGGACGTGCTGTGATTTTAAAGCCTCGCAGCAGCACGGTTCGACACGTTCCTGACCGCGAAGTTACGCTGCACGTCCTGCTTTGGTGTCTTGACCCTGCTGCTCGTTATTTTGTCGCTCGTTGTGTAATTTATGTGCAAACCTCAGTTTTCAACGCACAGGTGGTGATGCACCCTGACAAGAACCGAACTTTTTTCCCTTTGTGTCACGTGGACGCTCATAGTAAAGACACATGAGCGTACGAGCACACAGAGTCAGAGTCCGATGAACTAGTCCTCTAAACCATCTCACCTCAGTTCTGTTACCTGCATCTGTTTATGTAGTCATTTCATTCAGTCACTTGTGTGCTCTCCTCTCTCTGTCCTCCATCCTCTCTCTGTCCTGCGTTAAGGACTGTGTTAATTCACTATTTTTCTGATGTGTATCATCAGTGTTAATATTATACTATAATAACGCCATGGTGAAATATTGCTGCTGGGGACCTACAACAGTGACTCGAGGTGTCCAGAACGTTTGGAGGGACATTTTTATTTCCTTTCCCAAGCCAAAACAAACGCTGGAGAATGCAGGCTTTGGTTCAGTTATGTGTCCGTCCACACAAACAACTGAACGTGGGGAAAGTTACAAAACACACCTACATTTACTACAAGGTAAGTTTACTTTGTTTATTAGATTATTGATTTAACCACGTTTAGTAAAAGTAATAATATGATTTAGCAGCAGGGAGGGTGATGAGTTCTCTGTTAGCATTAGCTCTGGTCCATAGGTCTCTTCCACACCAGAGCTATGTTAGCATCAGACAGTCGCAGCATTGTATTAATATAATTAATAAAGTGACGTTAACATCACTAGCCTCACCTTATATCTAACAAAATAAATATCCAGGGCCATATATATTTGTAGACAACAAGGCAGGCTTATAGGTGGCTAGTGAGCTAGCCAGAATGCTAACGGAGAGATGTTTTCACTCATCACCCTCCCTGCTGCTAAATCATATTACTTTTACTAAACGGTGGTTAAATCAATCATCTAAAAAACAAAGTAAATTTACCTAGGAGTAAATGTAGGTGTGTTTTGTAACTTTCCCCACGTTCAGTTGCTTGTGTGGACGGACCCAACTGAACCTACAGCTGCAGATTTCCAGCGTTTGTTTTGGTTTGGGAAAGAGAATAAAAATGTCCCTCCAAACGTTCTGGACACCTCGAGTCACTGTTGCAGGTCCCCAGCAGCAATATTTCACCATGGAGTTATTATAGTATAATATTAAAACTGATGATACACATCGGAAAAATAGCGAATTAACACAGTCTTTAACGCAGGAGCAGCAAGTTTGTCCGACCTAGCAACAGTAATTAGGAAGGGGGCGGTGCTTACCGAAAGATCAATTGACATTGTAAAAGACGCTATACATATAAAATTGAATTGAACTGAATCAAATAGAAGCTGCTTCTGGTAAAAACTGAAGTGAATCTGAATTGATTGGCAGTTTTGGAGAAGATCAGTGACATTGGTCCTTTTTTTCTCCTCTTACAGGCTTTTATTCTGTTCAGCTGAACTCAGAATACAGGATGGCTCGCTAAACAGGCGTTAACATACGACTTCCTGTCAGGGATCGATGAAGTATCACTGAGTTGAGCTGAATGGGTTTCATCTGCTGCGTATATAAATAATCTTCCCTCACAGTCAAGTCGCTGGCAGAACGAGTGAGAAGTATCAGTAACATTTCTAACCGAAATGAAGCAGACAATTTGAGCAAGGCCAGTTCTGACATCAAAGAGTATCAGATCTCTTTTCTGGCTTCAGCAGGACTGAACATCTGACTCGCACCTCTTAAACATCAATCAGACGATCGTATTCTTCGCCGGGCCCATCCGAGCACATGCACACACATATTTATGAAGAAACATGTCTAACAAACTGTCATAAAGTGGCTGGAAGAATAACATCAGAGCGCCTGGTTCTCATTTAGAAATCATTTTCAGTGATTTCCACCGACATGGCGGTTGGCAGTAAATGCATCGGGCTGCTTTGATTTGCTGTGCTGCAGAGGTCACTGGCTTTACTTTCACATGCAGGCTTGCATCGTTTCTTTGCTTTGTAACTGAGGGTAAACTGTTTTAATGTAACATTTAATATGTGTTGCCATCAGAGGATGCCTGCTTTGCACATCTTCAAGGGTGTTTTTTTAACAGTCAGCTCGGTCTTGGAGAGTCAGGAAAAAGGCCTGATGCAGCTTCGTCCCTCCTCACGGACTCTTGTCAGCCCTGAATCTGCCGTTCAGGCCGCGTTTACGGGCTCAAAGCGCTTCTTATCTCAGCGTTGTTTCCCTGCAGCTGCAGCTCAAAGCCCCGAACCGAGCATCTGCAAACCTTAATGAGCTGCTCCTGTTAACGGCTTTGAGAAGGAGGTCGTTAACTTTCAGTCAAATGATGGAGCAAAGAGAGGAAGCTTGGAGACAAACGGCGGACATCTGCTGAGGCCAGTCGGGATGGAAACTGAACCCTTTTCCAGAGGGTTTTTTCTTTTTTTCTTTTTTTTAAAGAGTGAGGAAGTGATAAAGTTCTGTCGGACACTAAAAAATTCAAAGAAAACTTTATAAAAAGTGAGGAGTTATTTTCAGCCTGTTTATTCTGGAGTACTGTAAAATGACTTCCAGTTGAATGTGACTATTAACAGACTGCTTTATTCATATTTACCAGCACAAATAACACGTCTGCTTGTATCCAGTTCATAATAATATTGATTATTATTTATAATAAATACTGATACTACTACTAATAATAATAATAAATTATCCTTGTTAATATTATTATTTAAGTCTAAATTATTCTGAAATGTAATTTTCTTTTCTTCATTTGAACAATAAAATACCTACAATTTTTAAAGGAAATTTTTATGCTTTTTTTTTTTTTTTTAGAATTAATTACATTACAATTACAATTGTTCTCCTGTTAAAATTTGAAAATAAATTTTATATCAGGTCTTTCGCTTTAAAAGATTAATGATGTAAAATGTGATTTAAATGGTTATAATGTAATAAAAACCCATCAGGAACGTGATCCACAGATGATAATAAAATATAATTAATAATTAAATGTCAACAGACCCAGTTAGACGCTTAAATAATAAATCTGTTAGAATCTGCTGACACTTTAAATGTAGCAACTTAACTTAAATATATGTATATGTATATAAAAAGTAATTTTCTGTATTTTTATCAATACTATAATAGAAAACACAATGATTATTTTTATTCAAATTAAACAAAATAAATCAAAGCTTATTTTGTGTTTGTATTTTAATCAAAACACATTTTTGACACTGTCTTCCACACAATAATTATTTGATAAAAATCTAATTTTCTGCCTTTTTCAAGCTTTATGTTGTGCTATTTAATTCCACAGCGGACCATCGGATCATCATCATCACGTTGTGAAGTCTGATGACACTAACGATCCTTTTTACAGGATCATTTAATGGTGTGACCCTTAAACAGGCTCTTTAAAATAATAACCCTTTAAAAACAGACCGTTTCCAAACTTCCAGGCTGAGGCTCGATGGCTTTTCTATCACATTTCTCAAATAAAAAATACACGCTCCATGCTGTTGATAATTTCATCTTTCAGATGTCAGAGTTTGACCAAGGGAACTGCCTCCGTGGCGGCGGGAGACGTTTTGTATGTTTGTACTTTTTCAAGACACGTGAACGCTTAGATTTGATTGAACATGAATTAAAGCTGCAGTTTTAGAGGGATAATATTTTTTTTCTTGAATATCATTAAAGGCAGGGTAAGGAATTTCTGGATGATGTCACAGCTGTTGTTTCATCCTCAGATCGCCCCCACATCAAGTCCACAAGCACGACCAGGCTGTTGTTTTTTATAACAGATATTCGCTGTCCTCGGTGGTTCAGTATTATCGAGTAATTGGGGTCCCCTTTTTCTGTGGAGGCCTTCCTCTCACAAACAGGCCAGTCCCTTCTCAAGACCCAGTAATGTCCCTTGCAAGGAAGCCGTGGATCATTGCTCATCAAATAACAAAAATGAATCCTTATTCTATATGGTATTGCAAGAAATTACTAATAGATGAGAAGAGTAGATGAAGAGGATGTGATGGGAGAAGTTGATTTCAAATCATTTGATGAAATCAAAAATGAATTTAACTCGGATTTCGGGAGAAATCCTTGCAAACAGAGAACATATTCAGCACGTCTTAACCGTGATTCAAGAAATTTCATATAGAAAAGAAGACCAGAGGGGCTACAAGATTCTATGAACTTATTAGAAATACTCAGGTACCAAAACTGGGTGGTTTGAAACGTTGGGGAGCAGATCTGGCTCAGGACATCCGAGGAGATGACTGGGAAAAACTGTGTAAATCACGGTACTGTTTCTGAAGCACGGCTCATTTGTTATAAGATATTGAATAGATGTTATTGGACTCCTGCCAAACTGGCTCGACTGAGGCTCAGGGACGGGGATATTTCCTGGAGATGTGATGGAAAGGCGGGATCTTTGCTGCACATGTTGTATGAGCGTGATAGAACCAGTGACATGCGGACTGCTATAGTTTCCTTTTTGAATAAGGTGTTGGGCATGCAATTAGCTTAGAACCCTTCGTTATGTCTTTTGGGTTTACGTCCAAGTAATATTCAGTTGTCCAAAAACATCATGGTGTTGTCTAGCTATGCTGACAGGATGCAGGATAAATTTGATACTGGAAATCGGTCATCTTGTCCACTTTCAAAGAATGGGTGGAGGTTTTAAGCTCCATGGCCGAGTCACCTATAGACATCTGGAAAGGAGGATCTGTTTAACGAAGTTCGGGGCCCATTTCTAGCACATTTATGGGATATGAGGGTCTGACACGACCTCTCTCTGCAAACATTTTTCTTAAATTTATTGCATCTGGTAAAAGTAGACTTTCCAGGGTGTCTTGTTTTTGTATTTTCACTGAATGTGACCAAAAAGCGTTCTGGGTTAATGATCACACAGAATTGCTTACCGTGCCTTTAAGTCTGAATAGGTATACTTTGTACATTGCAGCACTTGTGTGCACATGTGAGATGCTGCATCCATCTGGAGGTTGTTGCAACAGGAGGTGGTCTTTACTGGAGGGCTCCAGATGCTTTCAGGTGAGGAAATACGAGCTCCAGCCGTCTGTGATGTGGTTAAAGGCTCAGATACGTTCGTTCTGGGTAGCTAAGTCGTTGCTTTTTTTTTTTAATTCCCCAAAGCCAGAAACTAATAAATACCTCTGGACTTATCATTTATGTGTTCAGTGAGGTGTGGATTTGTCAAACAGCAGCATGTGGTTATCTTGCCTTATTTACTAAGTCAGTATGACATTGTAAAATGGTCTGAGACACTCAGGAATTTAATAAAAGCAAAAGTTGAAGTGAGCTGGTGTCCGTCTCTAACCCCACCTGAGGGGAGGCTTATATTCTCAGACATTCAGCATCACCAGAATAGTTCAGTCTCTCATGAGTCACCTTACCCACATGTGGCCGCCGATAATGAAGTGATCTGTAAAGGTATATGAGCTTTTTAACGGATCCACTCTGCAGTGTTGGCAGCAATAAATGAGGAAATAAATAAGCCAAAGGCTTCAAATGCGTCTGCAGTCCTGTTCTTGTAATATCTTAGAATATTTGATAATTCATTGCAGCAGTAAAAGTGAACTAACGATGACAACGAGGCACGTGTTTTATATTTAACGAGTCAGGAATAAGATGTTCATAAAGATGGGCCAATAAAAATAAAAATGGCCGATCACTGCCCAGATGTGGACGACTTTTTAAACGGTGAAACTGCTTGGTTAACGCCTCCACCTGCCCGTCTCTACGGAGGGTCACGGGCGTCAGCTGGAGCCCGTCCGGCCGTCTTCAGGGGACCCGGTGCTAATTAGCTGCACAGATTAAATAAGACCTCGTCAAATTAGCGGCCTTGTCTCCAAAGCTGCTAAAATGGATTCTTTCTTCTTTCTTCCTGTCATTTAATTTAAGTTTCCCCAGTTACTTGACGAGCACTAAGAGCCGTGAACGAGTTCACAACTTTGACCGCCGAACTCGTCTTTAGTCCCTTTTGCATCAAAAGCATTTCAGTGCCTCTGAGAATGGTGTTTATTTATTATCTAATCATTATTTATTTGTTAGGACTGATAGCTGCCATTTGTGATAAATTTCCACCCGCTTTTTCCTGCGCAGGGTCACGGTTGTGCTGCGTAGCTCCAGGAATCTGTCCAAGCGTTACTGGGCACGGATTCACGGCGGTGAAATGGAGCAACTGCGTGTTATTTTAATGGCGTCAGTAAAATATTTATCTTGCAACGGTGTGGTGCATTTAAGAGAGTTTTATTTCGATCTGACGAAGCTTTATTGGTAGTTACCGGCTGCATTTTATTGTCATTTCAGAGAAGAAGTTTCAGTTTAACAGCTTCTCGACCATTTAAGAGGAATCAGCGGCGTCTCAAAGAAGTCAAATAAACTCTCGCGCACCGGGAATATTTGGCTCCTCGTTAACTTTTTAACTCTTTGTGTCTGTGACTCAGTTCATGCAGGACTTTTATGGAAGAGTTTGACTTTGAGAAGATCATTTTGTGAATGCTCTGATGACAGTGATGACATCATAATATTCATAACAGATACAGTTTTTATGAATCAGAGAAAAAAAAATTTGCATCATTAGCAATGTTAGCAATTAGTTTGTTTCTAGAACGTAAAGAATGAACTGTGGAGCTAAAATGACCCCGAGAAGTAAATGTTAATGGAGCATTTTTTTCATGAATTTAACCCATAAAACGAACATTTCTCTCTCAGCAGCTTCCACTCAACAACCAGAAAAGCGTTGCAGCTGATCCAGTCTGATGAGGCCGTGGACCCACCGGTCCCGTACCTAATGTTGCATTATTGTGCCGGCGTTTTTGCGGCGAGCTTGTGTGGACACCTGCGGTCCTCTCCCACAGATTTACAGCCGGATCGATTCGGTCCTGCCGTTCGACCGGCGACCAAGCAAAAAGCGTGCCACCTGAAGTAAATCCAAGCATCGAACACGAGACTAGACAGCAGCTCCTCGCTGACTCACCAGGCCCCGATTCCTGATTTTAACGAGACATGAATCATACCTGCAGGTCTTCACGGGCCACAACTGGAAGTTCATTTCTGAGTGACTGGCAGATGAGGAAAACATTTGACGTTTCCTGACATGCAGAGAAGATCATTTCCACTGAAATGTGCCTCGTGTTTTCTTTCTTGTAAGGTACGTTTAAGCTTCAGATGTCCGGATGCTCCGCTGTCTTTTAGTGCTCAGACAGCATCCTGGAACAGTTTTAGGAGAATCGAGACAGACAGGAGTTTTGTAATCCACTTACCTGCAGATCCGGCGCCAGCTGTCCGACAGTATGTCAAAGCTCTCAGTTTTTCGCTTTCACTCGGCTGTTTAGGCAACCGCCCTCCGCTCTTCTTCTCCCCTCTTCTTGGTACGAGTCTTGATGTCACCGCTCTGCTGTCCTGCGCCGTTCCCCTTTCACCACAATTCACCTCTGACTCTGGCTTTCTTTTTAACTGGGTATCACTTTTTCCCTCTCGCCGTCTCTGTTCCTCCTCTTCTGGAAAGGCTTTTTTTTTTTCCCCCTCTTTCTCCAGAACCTCTTTTCATCTCCCGCTCCTCCGTTTCCTCCTTTATCTCTGCTTAAGAAGGAGTACCTTCCCCTGCTCTTGATAATGAAGACATACTGGGAGGTTTGTGCTGGAGGCGGGACCAGTGCCGCGGAGGTTTGAGGAACGGGTAAGGTCAGATTATGCAAAAGGATGGACATTTAAATGTGAACCAGAGCCTCCAGTGAAGTTGCTGTTATTTGTAAGCGTTGCTGCGATATCCCTTCCCAACTGTTATAAAACACCAGTTTCCTCTCAGATCTGTTATGTAACAGCCGTACCCGAGTCCTGAGACGCCAACCCAAGTTTCTGAGCGCACAAAAATGCACCATTCTGGAAATGTTTTCTATTTTCCGAGCGAAGATTACCTCCACCTGAGCAAACCAAAGTCTCTCAATGTGGGTGAGGTGTCGCCGCCACTGTCCGGACTAAACGACGGCCAGCTTGCATGCAGCCATGGCGCCCCGGTTTCATGCCGTTCTACATCGGATGTTGTCCTGTGGTGCATCGCCACAAATTCACCGCTGCTGGACAGTTGGAGCAAAAAATAAAAATAAATAATTAAATAATAATAATAATTATTACATATATATATATATATATATATATATATATATATATATATATATATAGTCGTTGCCCGGATGACGCCTGGCATGGAGGCTATTCGCTGCTGCTCAGGGGTAAGGATCCCTGCGATGCTGGACGCTGAACGCTCCAGTTTGTGCCCGGTTTGTGGTGATCTGCGGTCGGATGTCGAAGGATCGGTCTTCTTGCGGCTGGTGGAGACCTGCCGCCACGGACATGGACAGGTGTCTCTGGAGGCCGGTTCGAGAAAGCTAAGTGGTCCTGAACTGCTACCCGCGGCAACCACCGCCACTGGATCCGGGCTGCAGCGTCACTGAGCCGGGACGGGAGCCCCCAACGTAGCAGCGGCGGCGTGGCCATGACCGGCAAACAGCTGCTGCCTTTGTCCAGCAGTCTGCACGCCAGATGGGTCATCTGACCTGGCAAGGGTCGTCTGGTGACCTGGTGGGGCCCAGCACCGCCGGGGGAGACAACAACAGCCTGGTCCTGTCCGCGTGATGAACCGGGCTCTGGGACGGTCGGCTCCGTCGCTCGCTGGACTGAAGGAGCTCAGTCTTCCCAGAGGAGACGGTCTGGTTCATCGGTGTTTCCTCCTCTGACCTGGAGATATCTCACTTGTCATCATTATGGAGATATACTGGTTTTAACGGCTGTTAACTGTTTTGAACGGTTGTTAACTGGAGTTAGCACTCGGACCACGGGACCTGGCATGAAAAGGAGCGCTGGACGCCGGCAGCTGAAACCTGAAACCTGAATTTCCCCCTTGGGGATTAATAAAGTATATTTGAATTTGAATTTGAATATATATATAGCCGGGGCGGCTGTGGTTCAGGTGGTAGAGAGAGTTGTCGGTTACCGGAAAGTTGCCGGTTCAATTCCCATGCTCCCCTGGCTACATGTCGAAGTATCCCTGAGCAAGATACTGAACCCCAAGTTGCTCCTGGTGAGCATGTGGCACCCAGCGTGGCAGCCTCGGCCACCGGTGTGTGAATGTGTGCGTGAATGGGTGAATGTGAGGCCAATTGTAAACCGCTTTGAGGGCACCTTGGTGCTGATAAAGCGGTATATAAGTGCAGTCCATTTACCATATATACCATATATATATATATATATATATATATATATATATATATATATATATATATAAAAGGTCCGGTGTCGTGGAGGAGCGGGTTTGTGTGTCTGAATAAACCTTACAGCTGTGTTGTTGGGGGGGGGGGTATTGTCCCTGGTTGGGTCTCCCCAGTCAAATCAGCCTTCAGGGACGGACCAAAATAAGAGCCTTTTCTGATCTGACCCTCCATCACCGAAACCGGACCGACAGAATTGGCGCTCGTGCGCCGACGCTCCCCGCTATGCAGCGTGCAAGCCACGGTGGCCGCGGCAACGACGAAAGACGGCAGACATCTCTGCCCGCTGCTGTCGTTTAAATGCACGTTCGCAAATCCAGACACTCACCAAGAAGATCCGCAAGCTACGTCACCTTTACAGAAACATCCATGTTCCTCGTGTAAAAAAGAAGAAGAAAAAAGGCTGGTGCGTTAATGTGGCATACCTTTGAATGAGCAAGAAAGACTAAAGGGTCGCCATTTATATGTGGTCCGTTTACGGCGTGAATTTAATTCTCACAAAACTTTATATGTAGCCATAAAATACGTTGAGCCCTGAAGTTCAAGAAATGTCAAAGTTTTTGCAGTTCTTCCTCAGGAGGGACACGTAATCTGTAAAAACTGCCGTTAAAATATTTAATTTGTAGCTAAACACATCAACCTGTTGACAGAGCGAGAGGCTCTTCCTCTGTGGACAAAAAAAGAAAAAACCCTACAAATTCCAGCACTTTCCGTGTCATGTCCATAAAGACAACAGTCTGGAAGCAAGTGCTGCAACATGTGGAGTTGAAATAGAAAAATCCTCTGATGTCTATTCCTGAATACCATCGCATTGCCTTTTTAACCTTGTCGAGGGTCCACAGAGAACTTTACAATATGTTTTTCATTCACTCATTCACTCACACTGAAACGGCACATCTCGATTTAACCCCTTCATGCTCTGCCGTCGCTAAAGCGAACGCCGATCTGGGAGCCATTTTCTGGCGAGGGCGCGGGTTTGGACGGTCCGCTTGTGTCTTCGTCACCTCGGTGAACACTGGGGACCCGTGACACGTCCTATCTATTCAGTGTACTCAGAAGAAAGAGCCTCCTCAGTTAAATGTATTTTCTTTCCAGTTGAAAGCTAAACTCCATGATAAACATGTTGAACAGCTGTTACTTTTTCTTTTTTCATTCGTTACACTTGAAGGGAAAAATGCTGTTCTGAGTTTGCCGTCGTGACTTTAGTGGACGCGTCGGACATATAATCATCAGTCAGATTTTCACGTTTACAAACGCTGCACAAAAAGACACACATCCTTTTGTTTTCTTTTTTTTCCCTCCCTGTCCGACATTAAATCAGACTAAATGTTTCATGTTAGGATTACCGAAATTGTTTCTATATGCGATATATCAAGGAGAGAATTCTTTTGAGAATTTTATTTACGACTTTCTTCAAAGTCAGAAGCCTCTATCATCTCCTCAATATCTGGTATCGTTGTCTCTAAACTGTCTGTCTTGGGTCTAACGTTCTGGTTTCCTTTCAGTAGTTTCTTTCAGCAGATTTCTGAATCCTGGTCTGTTCCTCCTGAAGAACTGGAGGAACTGAGTCAGGTTTGGAGGTCAGTATCACCAGGACTAGAGTCACCTGGACTAGTGCCACTTGGACTAGTATCACCTGGACTAGAGTCACCTGGACTAGTGGCACTTGGACTAGTATCACCTGGACTAGTCACTTGGACTAGTGGCACTTGGACTAGTATCACCTGGACTAGAGTCACCTGGACTAGTGGCACTTGGACTAGTATCACCTGGACTAGAGTCACCTGGACTAGTGGCACTTGGACTAGTATCACCTGGACTAGAGTCACCTGGACTAGTGGCACTTGGACTAGTATCACCTGGACTAGTCACTTGGACTAGTGGCACTTGGACTAGTATCACCTGGACTAGAGTCACCTGGACTAGTGGCACTTGGACTAGTATCACCTGGACTAGAGTCACCTGGACTAGTGGCACTTGGACTAGTATCACCTGGACTAGTCACCTGGACTAGTGGCACTTGGACTAGTATCACCTGGACTAGAGTCACCTGGAATAGGGTCACCTTGACTAGGGTCACTTGGACTAGTATCACCTGTACTAGAGTCACCTGGACTAGTGGCACTTGGACTAGTATCACCTGGACTAGTCACCTGGACTAGAGTCACCTAGAATAGGGTCACCCGGACTAGGGTCACTTGGACCAGTCACCAGTAAACTGGACTAGTATCACCTGTACTAGAGTCACCTGGACTAGTGGAACTTGGACTAGTATCACCTGGACTAGTCACCTGGACTAGTGGCACTTGGACTAGTATCACCTGGACTAGTCACCTGGACTAGAGTCACCTAGTCCAGGTGACACTAGTCCAGGTGACCCTAGTCCAGGTAACTCTGGTCCAGGTAACCCTAGTTCAGGTTACTCTAGTCCAGGTGACCCTAGTCCAGGTGCCTTTAGGTAAGGTGATACTAGTCCAGGTGACCCTAGTCAGGGTGACTATTCCAGGTGACCCTAGTCCAGGTGACACTAGTCCAGGAGACCCTAGTCTAGGTGACACTAGTCCAGGTGACCCTAGTCCAGGTGACTAGTCCAGGTGACTCTAGTCCAGGTGACCCTAGTTCAGGTTACTCTAGTCCAGGTGACCCTAGTCCATGTAACTCTGGTCCGGGTGACCCTAGTCCAGGTGCCTCTAGGTTAGGTGACTCTAGTCCAGGTGACTCTAGTCCAGGTGACCCTAGTCCAGGTTACTCTGGTCCAGGTGACACTAGTCCAGGTGACCCTAGTCCAGGTGACACTGGTCCAGGTGACCCTATTCTAGGTGATTCTGGTGATCCAGGTGCCTCTAGGTTAGGTGACTCTAGTCCAGGTGACCCTATTCTAGGTGATTCTGGTCCAGGTGACCCTAGTCCAGGTGATACTAGTCCAAGTGACACTAGTCCAGGTGACTAGTACAGGTGATACTAGTCCAGGTGACTGGTCCAGTTGACCGTTGTCCAGGTGATTCTGGCCCAAGTGACTCTAGTCCAGGTGACTCTAGTCCAGAATCACCTAGGTGATTCTGGTGATCCAGGTGCCTCTAGGTTAGGTGACTCTAGTCCAGGTGACTCTAGTCCAGGTGACCCTAGTCCAGGTTACTCTGGTCCAGGTGACACTAGTCCAGGTGACCCTAGTCCAGGTGACACTGGTCCAGGTGACCCTATTCTAGGTGATTCTGGTCCAGGTGACCCTAGTCCAGATGATACTAGTCCAAGTGACACTAGTCCAGTTGACCGTTGTCCAGGTGATTCTGGCCCAGGTGACTCTAGTCCAGGTGACTCTAGTCCAGGTGAGGCTAGTCCAGGTGTCATTAGTCCAGGTGACGCTAGTCCAGGTGACACTAGTCCAGGTGATTCTAGTCCAGGAGGCTCTGGTCCCTTGAGATGAGGGATACCTGTGTTTCCAGGAGCTTGGACGTTTCTTTCAGATTCCTCCGCTGGAACCACGTTTAAGACATAAACAGAAACAAACAGATTTCCCACAATAATCTTTCAAACTTGGCTACCTAATTTGTCAGCTTCCTGCTGCAGAAAAACTTCCGAAATGCATCTTACAGTCTCACTACTGCTGCAGTACTTTCATTGACCCGATGTACTTCGACGAAGTCACTTCGTCTTTCGTGTGCGTCACTTCATAGCAGGAGCCAGGTCACCCTGGAGTCTGATATTGTTGCCTTATTTCTCAACCGTGGCATGAAAAAAAAAACAGTCGACTGTTGTGAGATTCCTGTTGTCCATGTTGAAGTTTTTCTTCAAAGATTTCAACTTACCACACTTACCTTTACCTTTACCTTTAAATATGTTTTTAGATAAGCCAGATGGCAAAGTATCTAAAGGCCAAACGATAAATCAAAAATTGTAAAGACACAAATATTAGGTAGCCAAGTTTGCAAGATTACTGCGGGAAATGTATTTGTTTCTGCTTATGTCTTGAACGTGGTTCCAGCGGAGGAATCTGAAAGGAACGTCCTGCACTTCCCACGCTTGCTGACAAAACCTTCAAAAATAAACGTGACTAGAGAACACGCCCACCTGAACAGAAACTGGCCCGTGCATCCCAACAGTGCAGCGTGAGGAAGGGACCGGCACAGATGGGCGAGAGGTCCACTGAGGTCGGATCTGGTAAAAACTCAGCTCACTACGGATCAAACAACTATGTATGTAACAATTAGCATGCAGGCCGGCAGTGTTAGACTGTGTTTTTGCTTGTCAGACATGAAATTACAGAAGCAGGTCCCAATTATGAGACACACTATTAACCTGCAGTCTCGGCAGGTCACATCTGGGATTCATTGTTAAGTTATGGTTGAGCTACTGAGCATCTAGTGCTGGATAATAACCACATTCCCCTGGAAATAAGTGGAGGGGGGTCGAGGGGCAACATGCTCACCCTCAGGATGTCAGCGAGGAATCACAAACTGACTGAAGTTGCTGGAATATCCTTAACGATGCCAACTCATTAGAAAGCCATTTAAATGATTTCTAATTGCTTTGCAGAATTAGTACACCCCAGGTTCACACTCATGACAGTCGTCGCCTGGTGGGCGACGTTCACGAGACCCCAGCAAATGGGATCTGTGCGTCGCCTGAGTGTCTTCCATAAGCATCCATGGCTAAGACCTTAATCATCATAGAAGGGGAATATGAACTGCACATAAGCATTTATGACTTCTGTTGATTTAGCCCTGGGTCCTAGATTTTATGTTGTTCATGTTTATGAACAACCAATAAATTACGAGGGTTATTGAGTCTCGTTGCTCGCAGCATCTTAACAAGTCACCTCGTTCACCTTCTGTCAGTCACGGAGGAATGTTGGATAAACCTGCTCATGATCATGAATGTCTTTTCTTTTTGTGAGTAATCCCATATTGGTATAAAACTATCAGAGGTCAGAGGTCAGTTTTAATCTCCTCGGCAGCATGGAAGAAAACATTGCTTGTGATTTATCCTCATTTGCAGACGATCCCAGGAGAGGTCAGACACCGTTTCCTACTTTCTTAAAATGTTAGATTTTTGTGAGGAATTAGGGAATGCCCTCTTTCCAGAAGCCTGGACTGGAGTTATTTATGCCCAGTTGTGGAGCAGCTCCAGACACTGGATAATAGTGACAGAGACATTGAAACTGCTGCCGGGCTGATTTACGCCCCCAAAGCTGCCGCCACCTGCCCCCTCCATATCTGCCGACAGTCTTTATTCCTCCTTTATTCTTCCAGGGAGAAACGACAAACAGAAGTCTTCTCCAGCTGTCGCACTCCTGGGTTTTATATTTGCAACGTCAGTGGACCAGAAGCAGCGTGCACGACCTTCAGCATCACAACCGTCAGTCTTTTCTTCAGGAACTAAATGGACTAAGTGACCTTCGCACTGCAGTCTTGTTTTCCTCTGTCCTCTGAGTTTTTTTAATGTCTTAATCATCATCAGCGGGAATGCAGAGCTTTGTAACTCGCTTGGTCGGGAGCTTTCAGGTGTGTGTGTGTCAAGGCAATGCCAACAGGGAAAGACGTGAGCAGTGGCCTCAGACAACCAACTGCTGCTGAGCATCAATCTGAACAGCGTCATGAAACAATTTCCAAACAATTTGGGGTTGAACGTTTCGGAGTGAGAGATATTATTCACTTGTGGAAACCATTCAAGAGGTTTCTCCAGGAGTGGACGTTCCAGATTATATAACCCAACTCAATGTTGAGTTCCTTGGTCTTCTTCTAATTCCAATCGGAAGAAGATCAAGTGGGCCACGGTTTTTCTGGAAGTGTTGCTCGAAGAAAAGGGCACGGACATACGACTAAGGTTCACAAAGTTGCAGCTACAGACCAAAGCACCTCTCGAGCACCAATGTCCTGCAGACAGATGAGACTAAAGCGCGGTTTGGCTGTAATCCCCAGTACCATGTTTGGCCACAGGACCGGGACACCTTGCAGTCTCTCAGTCGGCCTTGAACTTTTCTGAGGCTGTCGCACAGCACAGCAGCTAATCTACACCAGAAGGGTGAAAAAAGTAACAGTCAGGTTTTGGAATGGCCTCGTAAAAGTCCGGATCTCAACCCCACTGAAAATAGTAAAAGGACTACACTTATATAGCGCTTTTCTAGACATCATGGTGCCCACCCCAAAGGCACTGCTGCCATGCAAGGCACTGCCAGGCCCATCGGGGGCAAGTGAGGGTTCAGTGTCTTGGGTTGTTGCAGGTCCTGAAAAGACACGAAAAGCAGGAGAAAGTACAGAAGAGGAGGCTAAACGGGCCTAAATAAAAAAAAACCCCACCAGCTTTATGGTGGTTTACACTCCACTCGGAGGGCTTTCTAAGCGCAGACGATGACGTAAGAATCGGATCACATGTATAAACTGCAAATGACTGGCGGCCCATTTGTCAACGAGGAAGAGGAAATTCCCCGCTTAGCTGCCGAAGAGGTGGGACCCATTCTGAGGGACCGGTCCGCGTGCTGCTGGGGGCTCAGACCGGCTTCACGAAAGTCTGGCTTCCAAAAGACGGGACGGGACCAGACTTGAGTCTCGTCCGAACCTGAGACGTCTCACCCGTGAAACGGGGGCTCATATTGGAAAACACCTGCAAGCAGTCGGGGCTGAAGCCCAAACTTCTTCAAGCGTCTATTGAGATAAAAAAAAAGAGAAGAAAAAGAAGCAGAGCAATATCCCTGCAAGCAGAGGTTTCTTCAGTCAAACTCTCATTCGTCACATGATCAAAACATGACCCGGTGATCACGTTGCGTAATACTTGAAGCATCTTAACTCAGCGTCTTTTCTGGGGGGGGTGTGTCTTCTAAGACTGCTGTTACACCTTGGTGGTGCACGCTTCTAAGATCCAGCTAATGGAGCGTTCAGCTGGGTGGAAGTGACGATAGGTTTGAGGTAGAGGTCTTCACGGTTCCACTTACATGGACCCCAACCCTAATGGACCCGTGAAAATTCGACCCCAAACCGACCCGACCCGAGCTATTATCATAAGTTCGGGAGTCCGAACCCGAATGGACGTGCAATATTTGGACCCGGAACCAACCCGACCCAAGTCTTTAGTTTCCGACCACGAACCGAACCGAGATACCCGAATAGAACCGAGACAATCCAGCCCATAGTTGCTCATGTTAAAGTTGTCTAGCTTGAATAAAACTAGATTTTCTTCCCTAAAGTTGTCTTCTTCTACCGGTTCAGTTGCTACATAGGCTACGTGATGGAAACAACAATAAATCCACATCGTTATTTTACATATACGGATGCTATTAATAGCAACTGCTAATACTATTAGCCTACACCGGTCAGGACGTGTCGTGAACATATTCTCTCATCCAGCGTTGTCATGTTGGTGATCCGTTGTGCTTTACAGCTGCCGGGCAAACCGCTAATAACACGCTACGGCAACACGATCGTTTCATGTTGTTTTCATGACAGAGTGACGAGGTCATGTCAGATTTTGGGATTTGAGAATAACTTTCCCTCCCAACCACCCATCATCTCTTTTTCCATCTTCCATCACATGTCTGGTCTCTGAGCCGGCCAGTCCATGTGTGACAACGATCCCCGAACCACTATTTCACAGTTTGATCCCAGTGAGTCCCAACACTGTCATCTTGCCTTTGCCTGGTCATTTATTGTATTTAGGCGGCCCGCAGACAGGAGGAACTAGGCATGATGGGTATTATCTACTGCTCCACAGGGTAACTCTGACCAGATGACCTTTTATCCCACTGCTCCAGAGTCAAGTCTCTGTAATCCTCAGAAGATTGAAGCCCTTTTACTCAATTAGCCTCATGGATAAGTGGCTAAACCGCTGTTTAGTTCCAGTATCTCCAGTTTTCTTCCCACCGTGGATCTGGAAACACTCTCAATTTCCCTTTTAAACATTGCAGTGAGTTTTTACTGTTGATGTTCTGCAAATCGAGTTTTCAAGAAGCACTCGAGCGATCTTTTGATTGCAAACATTCAAGATTTTTGGGGGGTTTTTGACCACATTTCTTCCTGGAAGCTGGTTCGCTATGATCCTTCCAGGCACTCATAAAGTTTTTGGAACCAGGTTTGGTGGTTTGAGCAATCATCTCAGTTGTTACGTTTGTTTGCTTGATGGAGGCCAATAATTTGTCCCCTGTCAGGCGGAGTGATACTTTTTTTCCCATGACCGTGGCACTCTTCTTCCAGCATGATCGTATAAGCCTGACTGGGGGTCTGTGGACCCCTAGGGGTCCATAGTGTAATTGAAAGGGGTCCATGATAATAAGATATATGTTTGACATTTATAGAAATAGATTATTATATTACTCAAATGTTACCCAGAACCTTTATCTCCATAAACTACAGAGAGTAACATGATCTTCTTTTTCTCTTTAAAAAGTGTAATTCATTGTTTTTTTTTTAATAAGAAACATTGCACCTGTTTACAATTAATGAAGTTACTGCAGCGTTCATACAAACTTAACACGATCTGCACCCTTTTCAAACCATGAGCATTTCAATGGGCATACCATATTCATTTCTTCAAAAAGTGCTTTTATTGTAAAATATTTTAAAGCAGCCGTTGGAGGGGAAAATCATTCACTTGCAAAGTTCAAGTTAGCGTATTAAATTGTGAAGAAGAAGAGGGGAAAAAGAAGTAGACAACGTTTCAACTTGACAGCATGGAGAGATGGTTCGTATTATTAAAAAAAAAGACTGCTTGTTCCAGACGTAGAAGACTCTCAGCCACCGGAAAAGAAAAAATGAAACACAGAGAACAAAAAGAGACTTTATAAAGAAGAATATGTCATGTTGGGATTTACAGCAACTGATTCAGACACTCAGCAGCCTCTTTGTGTTTTATGTGGAGCGGTACTGTCAAACCACGGCGTGAAACCAGCACACATGCAGCGGCATCTGAGCACCAGGCACCAGTCATCATTGGGCAAGACTGCTGACTTTTTCACTCAAAAATTGTTCAAGCGCAGAGCAGCGCAAAATCACCCGCGTGTCGTAAGTTAGACTGCAGCAACTTCTCTTGAAACTTCGTAGCAGGTAGCTTTGCATGTCACCAAAGCTAAAAAGCCGTAAAGTGCATGGTACAGAATATAGTATGTATGTAGTATAGTATATAGTATGCATATACTACAGGATATAGTATGTATATAGTATAGTATACAGTGTAGTATATAGTATGCATATAGTATACTATATAGTATGTATGTAGTATAGTATACACCTACTGCTGATTTATAATTTTTTTATTCTTTAAATTATAACTGACTGCTCATATTTGCCTCAAAGTGAGAAGAAAATGCCATAATGCAATTTAAAAGGCAGTTTCTGCTCTTTCTGTCAAATTCCACCCCCACAACCCCCAGATCACAGGGAGGGGTCCTCAGAGTTAATCAGAAATATGCAGGAGGTCCAGGACCCCAAAAAGGTTGAGAACCAGGAATGCGAGGCTCCTCAGTGCATCAGTTGGGTTGCATAACTCGTTTTTCCATTGAAGGGTTTTAATCACTGCGGTGCTCTGCCAGGGGGAGGCTCTTACCTAGTAGCTTTCTTAAATCCAGGTGATTTTTTTTTTTTTTTTTTTTTTTTTGGCCAGCCAGTGTACATGCTAACAGGGATGTTGTCATCATACATCCCACAGGTGTATGCTCCCTGTCTGCCTCAGTATTCACCTGTAGACATCCGTCTGCAGCCCCCTGCCTCCCAGAAAGATTTCTGAGGAATTCAAGTCTGTGCTCATCTTTACCTCATTCAAGCTACGTGGCATTATTTGAACAATCTGTGCACTTAGCTTTCACGTGATTGTTGTTAAAGCTGGAAAAAAAAGAAGAAAAATGCTGGGACCTGCGTAGCTGTCCTGGGTTTCAAACCTGACTGCCGAGCTTACATGCAAGCGTTGCAGCAGTTTCGATGAGGGCGTTTGTGTGAATTATGGTGGTGAAGGCTGTATTTTGTTTCAGACATTAGACTGTAGACATCTACGATCGGTAGAACAGTAAAAGCTTCTGGGAGCTACCCAAGAGTTCATCTGGTTCCTCTTCGACTTCCAGGCACAACTGGACGGGCCAACAACCACCCAGAGAACTGGAGTATTGAGTGGCTGTTGACAGCTCTGTTCATCAGCGGTGCTGTTTGCACTTCTGCAGCCTTCTTGGCAGTTCTGAGTAATGGCTCTTGGACGCTCTTGCATGAATCACGAGTTTCCTGTTCGGTACACTCTGTACCGGTGGGAGTGACCGTGAGCGGCGGGACGACGAGAAAAAAACAGGTGAAGACATTGAGTTTTACGCATCGACTGTATATAACTAGATTTATGCAGCGTTCATGAATCTGGAGCAGAGGTGGTTCTGTTGAGTCTATTCGTGGTGAAGGACTTGGGTAGAAACTAGATCAATACCAATGCTGGTATTGATATCGAATGATACTCGTGTAAAAAGATCTATACTCAAGCTTTTTTTTCTTTTCTTTTTATTTCTTTCCAACAGAGTATCCAGGTGGATCAGAGTGGTCATCTTCAGCATCAACTCATATTAACTTTCAAAGTACATGTTACTTAAGCCAGCTCATATAAATATAGTTAAGACCTTGAAATAACCCAGTACATGTCATGTATCCCATTGATGATTTTATCTAAGATAAAATAACATTAGATAATCCTTTATTTATCCCAGCAACAGGAAAGTGCACACAGTGCAAAAGCAAAAGTACACAAGTATTGAAAGATATAATATAAAAGGTGGACTAGAAAAAAAAAACATTATGAACAAAAATTCAACTCCAAGGAATATTTACACAAAAAAGTTTAAGACACAAAGTTTGACAAAATTCTATTCTTGGCTTTAACAAAATAATCCAAAAACAAAAATCACAAACGTTCATGATAGATTAAGCTTAATATGAAAAACTATCGGTAGTAAGGGTGAGTATTGGCAAGGACCTCGCAATACAATATGTATCATGATACTTGGGTCACTATACAATATTATCAGGATATCACGATATCACGATATATTGCGATATTCTACCCAGATAATATCAAAATTAAAAGTAGAGATGAAAAATCTGAAAAAGTTGCTGTATATGTTCATCAGATGATATTAATCATTCAGAGGACAAAACTATTGAGTCAAAACTATTTGCTTCAAAACAACCTATTTGTTGTCTATTATTAGTGTTTTTGCAAAAATTGAAAAAAATCGATATTATATTGGGGCGGCCGAAATTCGCAATATATTGCCAAATCGATTTTTTTAGTATTGGTATTGGTATTGGTGATACTGGCCCTGTATTTATTTGGTATTGGATTGATACCAAAATTCCCAGTATCGCCCAGCTCTAGTAGAAACTGTTGTATGACTGCTGATTGTCGTTAGGACAATGCTGCTTGTTTAATGATCTGATCTGGATTGTCTGGGTGTTCACTTCACTTGTCTCTCCTTAAATGTTTTGCTATTTTGCATCTGCATCTTTCTGCTTCTTGTCTTTCTATATACCACTTTGATATATTCTTTTTTTTTTGTTCCTAATGTGCTCTAACTTTTGTCAGCTGACTTGGGAACTTGGTAGACCCACTTACATCCCAAATCGATCCTAAAGCTACAGATTCCACTTCTCCTGGATCCATTTCCACAGAAACAGCCTCATAAACTATAAATCATTATTGATGAGTCAAACTGAAATTCCTTTTTTAAATACCATAGTGACAAAATTTTATGTGTACCGTCCAAAAAAAAAAAAGAGTTGATGGCAGCTTGAGTCCCTAATAAGGATTAATGTTTTGCTTTTTTTTTTTTTTTAAAGTAATTTACAACCATCACAGCCGCTCGGCTCAGTGCAGCTGCATTAAGTCATTGGCATGAAAAAGTGAAACTAGCCTTTTCTCAGCCAATTCAAATGTGACTCAATGAACCACCAGCAGAAAACGCTGAATAAGACTCAGGCGGGCCAAAAGCCAGACTGTAAAGACTGAGCGCTGCAGCTGGCAGGAAGTAAGCTCCCTTTTCCTAAGAGCTTTACAGTGGAGTTGACAACTTAATTACTGTTTATGGCTTAATTTTGATGCGTTACAGCACAGCAAAGGAATAAAACCACATGTGGTTTCCTCCAGGCCATCTGAATGGTCAGATATGATGTTTTGACCATCCCGAAGCTCCGCGTAAAACATAGACTTTCCATTATTAAACGTAGATTCATTATTTGCGCTGTCAACATAAATGGGCGGCACCTTTCACCTACAGGATGGGTTTGTACCACTGAGGCCAACAGCTATGTGGAGATTAGTCATGTAATATAAAAGCTAACACGGGCAGCTTGGTGATTAGCACTTTTGCCTCGCAGCAAGGTTCCTGCTTTAAATCAAAGATCAAAGACCACACCGACACACAATCTTCAGAAACAGTAAACAGTTCATGGCTGAGCTGGGTCTTGGAGGTGGCTGGAGACCCTTTTTTCCCCTTATACAGCAGCTGTACGTAATCATAGTAAAATCTCAGGAATACAGGCAGGAAATGCAACACTTAAGATTAGTTGATATGCAGATGAAATTCTTTTATACCTACAAAATCTGTTGATATCTCTCTCCCAAATTATTAGTCTAATAAATTCCTTCCCCCAAGATCTCAGATTACACTATTAACTGGTCTAAAACCACCATCCTACCACTAAACCCCAGTAGTTGGGATGTGGCTGCCCAAACAGTACTTCTATCATTTATTAAATTAAATTAAATAATAATTAAAGATTAAATATTTCTCCCAAGTTGTCATAATTAGTTGGCTGTAATTAAGATCCTCTATAAAAAAAAAAAAAAGGTAAAGGAAACCTTAAATGTTGGATGAATTTACCAATAAACCTAATGGGCAGAATCACCACAGTTAAAATGACCATCTTTCCTATGAAAAACCTTTTCTTAATGATCCCAATTAAACCTCCAAGCTCTTGGTTTAAATCTCTAGACTCTATAGTCTCGCAATATTATTGGAAAAACAAGAAGGCTCAAATTAAATTATCCACACTACAGAAATCCAAATCTAAAGGTGGTCTGGTAGTCATTGTTTAGTCTTACTCTTTCATCTGGCAGACTTCCTAAAGTCACCTATAAAAGAGATGTAAATGTGTGTTACCACAGGGACAACCATCCAGCCCGCAGGCTGCATGACTGTGTCCCGCTGTTGCGCTCAGCTTAAATAAACTTGGTTAAAGGTGGAGCTCTCTGCTGTTGCATTTTGTTGAGGATCCATAATTTTTAATTTGTGCAATTTATAAAAATTGCTACAACACGTCCCCCTGGTTTCTCCCTCCTTCCCTTTCTCCGTCTCACCCGTCTCCTTCTCTGCTCTCTGTCGGTGGTTGGTGGGTGGTGCTGGAGGGCGGGGTGGCCTCATAGCAGTCCTGACCTTCTGGGTGCCATTACCTGGCCCCCCTGTTGGTGGACGTATGCCCTGGAGAACCTTTAGGCTCTTCTCGGACCAGTCTGGATTAGGATAATGATGGCAGTGATGGTAATAGTGGTGATAATGTCTTCTGCACTTTGGTCACCTTCTATAGTAGCAGTAATAGGTATTACTGAAATAATTACCCTTATTCTGATTATCATTAACTGCAGCTTAAAAATCTATTTCTTTACCAACGTTGATAGTCTAATAATTGATATGTTTTATCTTGTTTTATGTATATTGAGGAGACCGATGCCGGCAAGCTGCTTACTTCTTGTTTATTCTCAACATGCGGTTCCCATGACAACGTGCATGCGTGCTAAAACAACTCACCACAAAACACACCCAGAACCAGACAACATAGATCCAAGATCCCACACAAACAGGTTCCATTCAGTATGTGGTCAATACATCACAATAATCATAATAGGAGTGTTTATCTAGATATGTGTCTGCTTGTATATAAAGATGTGGCATGCTTGCATAGAATTATGAACACGTATATACATTTTTGTAAACTTCTGTGTTTAGGTATATGAAAGCATATTTGTATTCGTAGATAAACATTGCAAAGAAAAGAAATTCTCCATCTCTTATAACATATAGTACATGTTGCTTCATGGTATAGATGGTAAAAGTGCTGATTTCCACTGCATACATGTTTTTTTTGGATCGCTTTCAGTTTGGAGGCGCACTTTTGTTTTCCATCTAACCTGGAACTTTTTAGAGTTGTTAAACATCACATCTGTCATTTATTTTCCTTTTTATTTTCATTTTCTTCTTAGATTTAGGCCTTGAAACAATACTTGGTTAGGGTTGCAGTGTTATGACTTGAAATAAATCCTTTTGAAACGTCTATCCCTCATCCAAACGGTGTGCTATCTGAGGAGACTTTGTCAGAAAAATCCACCCAAGACTCCTCTGATGTGCCGCAGACTGGGGAGTGATGTCAGAGCGGCGAACCGATGGTTCTCACTGGTTGTCATCAGAAGAAAGCAACAGGTGGACTCTATCTCAGCCTCTCTTGATTTAGGGCAGGATAGCAGTGGATGAGCTGGACATTTTTGATTTGGCGGTTCCATATCAACCAGAGCTTGCAGATTGGTTCCAGATACAATCTCACAGCTCTGTGAGCAGCTCTGTCCTGGCCCGAGAACACTGGACCAGCTCCATACTCTTGCTAAGATCCTTGAGGGGTCATGGGAGTTTGCCTAACGAGTCCACATGTGCTTGTGGACTTGGAAATACCTTTTGATTGTGTCCCTTGGGGTTTCTGTGAGGGGCACTCTGGGTGCTGCGGGATTCTGCACTCTGGGATACTGGCTTGGTCCGGGCAATCCAGCCCCTACACAAATGGAGGGAGAGTTTGGTCCAGATTGTCAGTAGTAAGTGGGATTTAGTTTCTTGACTCTCCCTTAGAAAAAGGGCGAGAAACTGCCATTCAGGCGTAGAGTGGAGTAGAGTCGCTGCTCCTCCGCGTTGAGAGGAGCCGGTTCAGGTGGTTTAAGCATCTAGTTGGGATGTCACCAGGACACCTCCCTAAGGATGTGTTGCGGTCATGTCCAACCAGGCGGAGGCCCCAGTTGATGGATGGATACTATCTTACCTGGCCGGGACTGTGTTCCAGCTCCGGCAGGGGGCTTCAACTGTCCCGCTCCGTCCGTTGCCGCGGACACGCTGTGGATGGACCCCTTCCACCCTCTGGTACTACATGTTCCCCAAGAATCTATGAAACTCAATGTGGGGTTCCCCAAGGATCAATTTTAGGCCCAAGACTTTTTATTTTGTACATGCTGCCACTTGGGGCGGCTGGAGCCGGACCTCACGCTCTCATCATGGGAGACTCCATTGTCTGACATGTCCGAATGAACAGGTGCTACACATCCTGCCACTCAGGTGCAGCAGTCACAGACATCAGCAGCTCCGCCCACCAACTTTCACCCCTCAGCTTCCACTATTGTGATACATGCAGGTACAAATGATCTTAAACTCCAACACTCGGAGACTTTAAAGAAGGATTTTATTAACCTCATCCACAACATCCAACAGTTAAATACACACTGCATCATTTCCGGTCCACTATCTTCACCCCGTTATGGAGACATGGAAGTTCAGCCACATCTGACAGCTTCATATCTGGTTAAAAGGTTACTGCCACTCCATTAATATTCCATACATCAACAACTTCACCACAGTCTACAATAGACCACACCTTTTCAAACCACGCGGTCTACATCCCGGTCAAACAGGTTCTAATCTTCTCTTCATGAACATTGCAAAGCTTTTTCTGATTGACGGTCCAGCCAGAACACATCTCCTCCAGTTAAAACTTCCTCTTCTACACACCATACACCAGTACACATAACTAGCAGACATTACAAACATACTCATTCATATTCATTTACCTCTGCTGTCAGATGTCGGACTTTACCCACAATACTTAACATGGCTATCCTAAATATAAGATCATTGTCAAACAAATCTTTTATTATTAATGATTTTCGACAATAACAATGACCGTCTCTTTTTAACCGAAACCTGGCTTGGCACCGATGCACCAATTATTCTCACCGAGGCTCCCCCCCAAAAAAATTTTTAGATTTTATTTTCCAAAAGTAAAAAAAAAGTGGTGGAACAGCTTCAATTACTCAAAAATCTATATCAACACAAATAATCTCACTCACAAATTTTCCCTCATTTGAGCATCATTCGTTTGTTTTTAACAACCCACCTGTTTTATCTATTACAGTTTATCGACCACCAAATCCTCCCGCCTGTTTTATTCAAGAATTTTCAGATTTTTTTTTTATCTTCTATCCACATTAAATACAACAAGATTTTTATAATTGGTGATTTTAACCTTCACATTGATAACAGTAATGATTCCTATGCCAGAGAATTTTTAAACCTTTTAAACAGTATGGGTTTCATAACCTATGGTTCCTGATGACCTAGAACCTTCTTTTAAACTGTATTTCAGCTATAACATCATGGATGGCAGAGAACTTCTTACAGCTTAACCAGGACAAAACTAAGGTTTTAATTATTGGTCCTGAAAACAAGAGAGAGATTTTATCAAAACTACATAATTTTAAGCCTTCTCATAGTGTGAGAAACCTGGGTGTTCTTTTTGACTCTGAGCTGGATCTTATTCCACATATTAGAAATATTACAAAAACAGGATTTTATTATCTTAAAATTATCGCCAGAGTCCGCCCAAGTTTTAAAATTGCTGCATTGGCTCTCCCTGTGTTTCACGATTGATTTTAAGCTTCTTTTAATTGTTTATAAATGTCTTAATGACCTTCTTTTAAATTACGAACCTTCGCGGACCCTGAGGCCTTTAAGTTGTTCCGAACTAAGAACTAAGACTTACGGCGAGGCTTCTTTCCATTATTACGGCCGTCGTCTGTGAAACAGCCTGTTGATGCTTTTAAAAGGAGACTCAAGACCTTCCGTCTTAATTTAGCTTTTAACTGAATTTTATTTCATCAAATTTTGCATTTATTATTATTATGTATTTATCTAATAATAATAAATACAAAATTTGATGAAATTAAATTTGGTCTGGACCCTGGGTGGTTGCTGCAGTGATGGCCTCTCTGGGTATGAGTGGGGGGGCTCCCAGGGTGAATAAATTCCCAAATTATTGTTACTTCACAGCAGTGCCAAGCCAGGTGTTTTGATATTTTGATATTTATATATTTATATAGAAGTATTTTTATCCTCTTTTTTTTAAATAGACAAAAAAGATGGAGTTTTGTTATGTTTGTGGTACATGGGGGGGGGGTGAGGGGTAATGGGAGGATGACTTTGCAGCTTTGGGTTGTGTGATGGCTTTTATTTTCTTTTAATGTGCATTGTTTTTATTATTATTTATTTTATTTAATTTTTTTTTTTTAATGTAAAGCACTTTGTGTTGCCTGAGGGCATGAAAAGCGCTCTATAAATAAAGTTTGATTTGATTTAATTAGAGCTGAATGATTTTATCGATTCTGCGATATACATATCGATATTGTATCGAGTATTGATTTTTCAGCCGCAAGTATCGATATTCTAAGCTTCTTCCAAAACTCCCGTGTCCCACCTTTAAAAGCTTGCAAGCAACAATTTGCACTGTTTAAATAAATGAAACTATTTTTCTCAACAAATCTTTTATTCATTTTGTCCAACATTTGCAAGCTGCCTGTCAGCCATATAATGTGTAATTGATGCTTTCAGTTCAATTAATTCAAACAAAGTCATTGGAACACTCACAAGATGTCACCAAAATCACTTTGTCCCTTTAAAGTCTTTCGGAAAATGATGTAAATGTATTGTAAGATGAATATCGACATATATCGTATCGTGAGCCAAATATCGTGTATCGTATCGTGAGATTAGTGTATCGCTACAGTCCTACTCTCAGTGCTTCCACAGCCCCTAGCAGACCGCTGCGTGGAGGATGGCAGACACAACGACAGTGTCATAAAATGTTTTTTAGCAGTTTTCTGCACACACCGAAGAAGTTCCACATCTTCATAACGGGGAGGAGACGGAGGGAAACGTGGATCTGAACCTGCTCTGGACCAGGATCGGTACCACCGACCTCCGCTAAAGCTGAGACCTTTGATTTTAGATTAGGGTCGTTAAATTAATGTTCACAACTCTGTCATGAAACATTCATAAAAAAAAAAAACCTTAAGGGATAATGTGAGGAAAACATGAAAGAAAAAGGAATCATTAAGAGCAGATAGATATAACTCGTACTCTTATTCTTAAGCAACTCCAGATAAAGTCTGCAGACCATGAGCCCATAAAAACACTCCTCTTAAATGTTTTTTTTTTTTTCCCCCACAGAACTGTCATCTGAGATGTTGGTACTTTGTACAAATTGATTGTTTTGGGTTTTTTTTTTTTTTTTTTTTTTGGTAGACTTGAATGTCCCAGAGCTTTTATTAAGTTCAGAAAAGAAAACAGTAAATGTTGCAAATAAACAGGACATTTTAACCCCGAACCACATTTACAACCTTGTTTTGCTGGTAAAAACAAACAAGCGAAAGAACAAAAAAAAAAAAAAAAACAGAGAGTGAACATGTTGCCTCCGTCCATCCTGGCTCTTCTACTCGTTGCATTAAGGGAATATTTACTTTTTATTCTTTAAAAATAGGGTTGTGACACCATTATTAAGCGAAGAACATCTGTGTTGCAACAGCCTGCAGACACTCTGCAGCTCATTAGTTTCCTGAAATTAAAGCATCTGCCGTGTTTTTATGGGTTTTGTTGCGTTATTTGTATCCTTTTCTTCTGGTAGATTTTGTGTTCTTTGTTCTGCTTTTGTAATGCTTTTTCTTTGAACTTTTCATGGTTTGGTTTATTTTTGTGTTTTATTTTGGAAAGTGCCTGTAACTGAATACTTAGTAAACGACCAGTGGATAACGAGTATTTTTGGCGCCTGGTAGTAAAAGCTCCTGCTCGACTTGACTATTTACTTTGATGCGCGGCTGGAACACGTTTGCGTGTGAAACGCTTTCTAGTTGTTGCGCTTTACTGCGCCTCCCCTCTGCTGCTCCGTCTGCAGCTGTCAGTCCACGGTAAATCTAATCGAATCCAATCAAACTTCATTTATAGAGCGCTTTTCATGCCCTCAGGCAACACAGAGTGCTTTACATTAAAAGAAAAACAATAAAAATAAAAACAATGCAAATAACTATACAGAAATTAAAAACACAAACATACAAGCAAAGCCCTCCTCCCATTACCCCCCCCCCCCCCCCCATGCACCACAAACATAACAAAACTCCCTCTTTTCTGTCTCTTAAAAAAAGTATAAAACTCTTCTATTTTAATAAATAAATATTAAAACATCTGGCTTGGCATTGCTGTGAAGAAATGATAATTTGGGGATCTATTCACCCCCGGAGCCCCCCCACTCATACCCAGAGAGGCCATCACTACAGCAACCACCCAGGGCAGGCCGGGGTCCAGGCTAGGGGTGAGTATTGGCAAGGACCTCGCAATACGATATGTATCATGATACTTGGGTCACAATACAATATTGTCACGATATCACGATATATTGCGATATTCTACGCAGTTGATATCAAATTAAAAGTAGAGATGAAAAACTCAAGTTGCTGTATATGTTCATCAGATGATATTGATCATTCAGAGGACAAATTGAGTCAAAACAATTTGCTTCAAAACAACCTATTGTTTATTTTTAGTGTTTTTGCATATTTAAGTATTTTCTTAAAAAATCAAAATTAGGAGCTGAAGAATCGATATTATATTGGGCGGCTGCAGGGGCGAAAATCCCATTTCATTTGGGGGGGGGACAATAAACAGTAAAACTTCAGAGAGTAATTCCTGGGGGGGACATGAAAAAAAATGCTCTCTCCCTCTCTCTCTCCTGCTCCTTTGGAACTTGCCTTGCAGGGTTGAGCCCACAGCCTGTTGAATGTTAGAAAAAGTAATAATAGTAGTTGTAGCATTGTTGTGTATCAGTGCATATTCTACCTGTATTCAGATTTTTCAATGTTCAAACTGAAAAATCAACAGTGGTATTAGGTGGTATTATTATATTGTAGTGTTGTATTTTTTGACAAACAAAATACAACAACGTATAACAACTACACCATTAAATATGGCAACTTAAAACTGCAAAAATAAAATACAATCAAAAATCCCTTCTACATTTAAATGACACACTCGCTGACACACTGTGCTGCCGGTAGCCCCGCCCGTTAGAAACAGCATGTGGACTAAACCACTTTGAGAAATAGGGGGGTCGCAATGATTCAACAATTTAAAAAAAAAAAAAGGGGTTTTACGTTTATAATTTGCAGCGCTTGTGTTGTACTTTTATTGAACATGACTATATTATTATTCAATTGTTTTTGTGTGCTTACAATGATTTTTTGGGGGGGACACATCCCCTGTGTCCCCCCGGGATTTCCGCCTATGGGCGGCTGAAAATCACGATATATTACCAAATCGAATTTTTTTTCACACCCCTAGTCCAGACCTGGGTCTAGACCAAGGTCTAGGCAAGGGTCCAGACCAGAGTCCAGACCACAGTTGTTGGACTGCAGTACAGGACCCCAGCCACCCAGACAAGGGTGATCACCGTGGCAACAGCCCCCCAGACAGAGCAGGCAGAGCCCCCAGCGTGAAAGATCCCTACTGAGGTAAACACTGGAGTACTTATGAAATTAACAAAATGAAAATAATTAAATAAAATCGAAAAAAATTTCAGAACAAATATCAAATTACCTTTAGATAAACAGCAATAGTAAAAATGCACATAAAGGAATTATTAAAATAAACCAATCAATCAATTAATAAAATAGATAAATACATAATAATAAATTTAAAAAATTGATATGAAATAAAATTCAGTTAAAAGCTAAATTAAAAAAGAAGGTCTTCACCGCTTTTAAAAAAGAGGCTCTCTAACTGAGAGGGACAGGAAAAGACTGAACAGGCTGGTGAGGAGAGCCAGCTCAGTCCTGAACTGTCCCCTGGAGGCCATCGAGGTGGTGGGTGATAAGAGGGTGTTAACAAAACTGAGATCCATCATGGAAAACACCTCTCATCCCTGAATGAGACTGTAAAATCACCCAACAGCTCATTCAGCTGCAGACTGCTGCAAGAAGGAACGTTGCTGCAGGTCCTTCATCCCATCAGCCGTCAGACTCTTTAACAGCAGGACTTAATGGATCACCTTTCTGTCTGCTTCACCTCCTACCTCGTGCAATATTTTTCTGTTTACACTTTATTTAAGTCACATTTATTTATTATAATAGATCCCATTGTAAAATATCCCCCGCTCCACCTCATATTTATCAATAAGCAAAATGTTCATAATAGTCCTGTGTATATAGCTTATTTTTTTAACAATTTGTTAATCTTTGTGATATTTTTGAGAGCTATATATACATTTTATTAGGGCTGGGCAACGATTAAAATTTTTAATCGTGATTAATCGCATTATTTCCCTGATTAATCACGATTAATCGTATTGTATACGCAAAATCAAATAATGAATTCAAAAGTAGTGTAAAGGTCACTTTTATTTAAATGTTCTGCTGCCATATGCTGCCATTCCAAGTAATGCTAATAAACAAATGTTAATCAAGCATATGTGATATAGATATTGATCATTCTTTTGTTTAAAATGCAAGCATATAAGTAACTGTAAAATAGCAGTAAAAAAGACTATGTTAATGTTTATTTTTGCTTTGGAGATGCAAGTGATGTTTAGTCGTTCTTTAATATTAGTGTTCTTGAATAAACACTCAGAAATAGTTCGTATGTTATGACAATGACAATATATCACTATAACAACCCCCCTCCCCCTCCCCGTTATTGGTGGGCCTACTTGGAGGGGGGGGGGGGGGGGGGGGTCCAGGGCTGTGTTTTACTCCCAGTCCGTCCCTGCGCGTTTGCCGTCCTTTTATCACCCGTGTGATGGATGAGCAGCGTGACTGAAAGTGTTCAATTCTGAGGGTTTCACCTTTACTGCGAAGCAAATGTACGAGGAACATTAGTCATCTCTCCTTTGATAAAGCACTTCAAAAAAATATCAGGTTGCCACTGATTGGAACCAGGTCACAAACTGCACATGTTTTATGGGCTTTTGATCCGGTCTCGTCAGTCATGTGGTTGCATCCTGCTGCAGGCTCTCTGGAGGGATTTTATGGGACATTTTTCAAGCTTAGTAACAAAACATTAAGGAGTCAGACTGCTGGAGATTATCTCTCACAGTCGAGTCTGCAGGATCCACCAAACTGCAGCAGGTGATAAACTCCTAAAGCTAACATCCATCTCAAACCACATTAGCTCAGACCTGAACTGTTTGGGGGAAAGCAGCGACAGCCTTAACTTCTCCCTGTTGCTCTCGTTCTTCACCAAACACGCCTGAATAGTCCGTGCCATGCAAAATACTAGTGCTGGGCGGTATGACCAAAAATTTATATCACGGTATTTTTCAAAATTATATCGGTTTCACGATATATCACTGTATTTTTTTTTTTGAAGGCACAACTGGGTGTTAACCACATTTTCTAATAATTTAGAGAGGAATTGCTGCAGTAAATTGTCTTAGAATGACCTATTTTACTGTCACGAGGAGTGAATATTGTAGAAAAACATTCATATCTATACTAGTATTAATACAGGTTTGCATGGCCTCACAAAATGATACTATTTACAAAGAGGTGGCACTCGTTATTCTAATTAAGTGAAGGAATCAGAATGCATGATAGTTACAGTTAAAATACAGAACCCTTTTATTTTTTTAATTGAAAAAACATATTTTGTAAAAAAAAAAATAAATCAACATTAACTACACAATGTAAACATGGTGTTGCCTCCCGCGGCTACAACTTTAGCTCGGCAACATTTGCAGATTATTGTAGTTTGTTGGACGTCATCTTTTTTTAAATCCAAAGAACTTCCACACGACAGACACGGCTCCTCGTTTAGGAAGAAGTTCCTCAGTCTCATGTTGCCGTTCTGGAGCTTCCACTTCAGGACCTTTCTCTGTTTGCAGCCATCACCGTTTAACCAGAAACTAGTAGCGTGTTGTGCCTCCAGTGCAAATGCAAAACAGTCCCCTGTCAAACAATGTTCTGCGGCACTTACGTTCCGCCGCGCAGCGTTCCCAACGTTGTGTTCGCTACAGTACATACTCACCGATATTACAGTATATGAAAAATTCATATCATAAGAAAAATAAACACCGGTATTCGGTATGACCCGGTATACCGCCCAGCACTACAAAATACTTTCCGCAAAATTGCTTCCACTCTAATTTGAGAGTCATATTACATCTTTTATGAAATACGACGTTAAGCCTAACATCTGGGAACACAAAGGGATGATGGTCTGTCTATAACATTTATGAGCATGATTTCTAGGTGCAGCTAAGGGGATCTGGGTTGGGTGGGTTTCATCTCTCCTTTTTGTGGACGACGTCCTGCTGAGTCCCAAAAAGAGAGATGCGGATCCAGACGGCTGAAATGATTTCCCTCCTTCTGGACTCGCCCTTCCAGACAGAACGTCTGCCATTCGGCAGAGGCTAGGCGTACAGTCGCCAGTTGAGGTGGAGGAGGCCCTCGGGCAGTCCCGGGATATGCTGAAGAGATCACCTCCCTCAGTATTCCCCTGGAAGGGCTGGACAAGGAGACACGGGACAGGCAGGTCCAGGCAGGTCCAGGTAGGTCCAGGTAGGTCCAGGTAGGTCCAGGCAGGTCCAGGTAGGTCCAGGTAGGTCAGGGCCTCCTTATTTAGTCTGCTGCCCCTGCTGCCCAAACTCAGATAAGCAGCAGTTAATGGGTAGATTATCGTATAGTACCAAACAAAGGTCACAAAGTGAATAAGGAGAATCCCCGTCTGTCTCTTTGTTTCTCATACTCTCAGCGGCCAATACTGGCTTTTTAGGCCTTTGCGTTTTAATGCCACTCAATTATATTTTATAGCTCCCTCACTTGCTGGTATGAGGAACAAGCATTCCCAAAGCAGCAACCGAAATCCTCAAAGGTTTTGGAATAAAAAGCTGTAGCTCTCATACATCTGAAAGACACAAGACAATATTGATCGAAGCACAAAGAACACGTGGAGGTATTCTGCTTTAAAATGCTGAGCAGAGAGAAACACTTTTTGACCTTCGCCCGCATGAAACCACCAGACTTTTATTCTGATTGCAGGAATGGAGACGGGATCTCCCCACGCTGTCCATCATATCTGCTTTCTTTTTCTTTTTTTTTTTCTCAAGATGCGGTCTTTAAAATGGAAAAAAAATATTATGTGCAAAGAATGAAATGTGGCACTTATAGTTTCAGGACTTCTTCAGTATCAAAGCCACCAGAGCCATCTGGAGAGAAAAGAAAATGTTCAAAATAAATTAGGGCTGGGCAAAGATTAAAATTTTTAATCGCGATTAATCGCATGATTTCCCTGATTAATCACGATTAATCGCATTGTATACGCAAAATCAAATAATGAATTCAAAAGTAGTGTAAAGGTCACTTTTACTTAAATGTTCTGCTGCCATATGAACTAAAGTGCCATAACATTTGTTGTTCAAACACTTTTAACATCAGCACTTGTCAGTAACACATATTTAGTGTAAATCTCATCTTAAAAAAATGTAAAATAAAATAAAGCTTATTTCCACTGCCAGGGCATTAATGTCATCCTGTTTTTTTGTTTTTTTTTAAGAAAAATAAAAAAAGTCTACCAACCATGGTCTGACAATCTAGAGGCCACAATCAGAACATTAAAACAGGTAATTTCTGAGATAACAGCAGAAACTTTTAACGGGGAGTTCAACTTGTCAGTTGTTACAAATAACCTTGTTTCTGTTGAATCCTCCATCTGGGAGAACTTTAAAATGAAAATGTCCATATTAAAGTTCTGTAACTTTATCAATCTGTGTATCACTTGTTTTTTTCGATTTTCGATTGTCAATCAAAAATTTAAAAAACTAAAAAGTGACTTTTTATTTCTTTTCTGTTTTTTAATCTAACACAAAAAAAAATGCCTGTCTTTTTATATTTCAATTTTAGCAAACAGGCCACAGGACTGAATTTGTTTTTAATATTTTATTGTCTGGTTTACGTGACCCAGAAATGGCTTTGTTTTATAATCAAGGAACAGACTTTCTGTTGTCATTACACATCTGTGCCACTAGATGGAGCCGCACTGCAGTAACCAGCTAGAGAACAGCAGGACAGTGAACACATGGAGCAGATCTGATGGAACATGGAGGAATGACGTGATCGTCTTAAACAAAGGGGTTTGAAAGTTTTTTTTCAGACAGAATTGTTAATATTGCTACCTGAACTGTAAAGTTCACAGATTTTTACCGTTCTCCATGTCTGTTTTAGTTTTTCCTGCCAACTTTCTTCCGGTTCCGCAGCAGCCAGAAACAGACTTTTCAAAACAAAAGCATGTGAGCAACATGCGTTAATATGATAATATGACAAATGTTACTTATTTGTTGACCCCTTACATTAATATCGAAAACCTAGCTTCTAGTCCTGGATGTTGATCACAGTTGTGATTAAAGGTTTTATGGGCCGCAGAGATTTTTCCCGTTTCAAATTGGGCCGTGGTATTCTGAAATTTGGGAATGGCTGGTCTAAAAAAATGCTTGCAGATGAAAGTATAACTTTGCCTTCTGAACCTCTTCCCAAGTCTGAGATTGGGAGTCTGCGTTGCTCTGGTGAACGTTGACGGGGAATCGATCCACGAACGGGGAGGATGGAAGGGAAAGCTAAGGAAAGCTAAGGAAAGCTCTCCGAACCAGACAGAGGAAGTCTCTGAGCAGTCAAAAAGGTTTTTATCGTAACGAATAGGGAGCCGAGGGAAATTCTGCCATTGCAGATGTTGTGTGCAAAGTTAATATCCATTCGTGGTGGCAAATTAATTAAGCCATAATGATTATAAAAAATAATCAATAAATATATATTAAAATTTATTGTATCATTATTATTACTACTACTACTACTACTACTACTACTACTAATAATAATAATAATAATAATAATAATAATAATAATAATGATCATGATAATGGTGATGGTGATAATAATAATAATAATGATGATCAAGATGATAATGTAATAATAATAATAATAATGACAATAATACTAATAATGATGATGATAATGGTGATAATAATAATGATCATGATGATGATAATAATAATGATAATGATAATAATAATGATGATAATAATAATACTAATAATACTACTAAAAATGATGATAATGTGATATTAATAATAATTATAATAATAATGAAGGCGATAATAATAATAATGATGAGGATAATGATAATAATACTAATAATACTACTAATAATGATGATAATGTGATATTATTATTAATAATATAATAATAATAATAATAATAATAATAATAATGAAGGTGATAATAATAATAATAATGATTATCATGATGAGGATAATAAGAATAATAATAATCATGATAATAATGATAATGATGATGATGATGATGATGATTATTATTATTGTACTATTACAAAATAGTACAATTTTTTTCTTTAAATCATGATGGTATGCAAGCAAGCAACTAATTCCAGATTTTTCCTTTTACAGGGGATTATCAGGTCCCACATGTTGATTTGCCATAAGCCTTTCCTGACACAGCCCTTTAATTAGAAGCTAACAAATGACAAACTTACTTTAATCATTCAAATTTCAACCCATATATAACTCAAAAAGCATTTGTCTAACATTAACCTCCACATAAAGAAACGCATTGTGGCACGGGAGCGGGAAACAGTGCTTGTAACCGACCAGCTGTTTCAGCCTTTTAAATAAAAACACAGGCAACCTGAATAACCTGCAGGGAAAACGCTAAAACACACTAGTTCCATATGAGTCTGATTTCCAGGCGGCAAGGTAAAACATGAAAAGGCAGTGACACACAGCATTACAGCATAAACAGCCATTTGAGAGTCATTGTCTTTTATGGGTAATCTAACACACCACGGCTATCTCTGATGAATTACCTCAAACATCAGTGTTCCCTTCAAGCAAAATCTGTTGTGGAGAAACGTTGCAAGCATAAGAATCTTTGTTTTTAATTATCTCTGATAAATACCAAGTGGTCTCAGCTTCCATGCTCGACGCCCACATGTTCTGCAGGGAGGGGATCTCTGAGCTCCTACATGTCAACTTGGAATGCACCAACGCATCTCTTTGATGGTCGTTTAACGGCCAGAGCAAATTTCATCGAACAGTTCATAATTTAGAAAGACAGAATGGGGTTCTCGGTTTCTCGCGTTACGCTGGCAGCTCACTGAGTTTCTGAGGTTTCCGTAATCGTTCCTCTCAGGCCGAGCTCGTTCAACGGTTTTATTCAGGGAGTGATATGGTTTCTACGTGGTTTGAGAGGGATGTGAGGCGGCCAAAGTTGGGGTGCAGATGCAGATCTGGTGGGACACCAGCCACGGAGGAGAAACTAATGAGCTGCCTTCAAACACTGTCCAGACCTGAAGGGCCGGCGGTCCCTCCACATGACTAATTACAGCTTTGTTTTTTTTTTTTTTTTTTAACTTTCCCGTGCTGTGGCCCGGTACCAGAGCCGGATCCTCTGCCAGACGCGGCCCAGGAAGGGGCATTTTTCATGTCAGGATGACTCCGTTGTTACTCCTTAAACAGCCCGGCCATGTTTTAAAAGCGTGTTACACTGAGCGTTAGTTTGAAGGCAACATTTCAAATGATGAGGTGAAAGTAATGTGACATAAGATACTTCTGGTAGGCCAACTGGCACTCATCTGGACCCGCTGGATACATTAAGGCAGGGGTGTCAGACTCATTTTCACTGAGGGCCACATCAGCATCATGGTTGCCCAGACTGACAGCATGAATGTAACAAAATGCAATGAAAATCAAAATAAATTAAACTACACCTTATTATATTGTTAAATAACTGTTTTTGCATTTATTATATATTAATCAAATATTTAACTCCTTATTATATTAAACGCAGGGTTTGTGGTTGTAAACCTCCGCTCACACAGGTGATGTTTATACAGTCCGTTGCCATGACTCTGTAAACATCACTCAGAGTATCCATTACCTCGGTTTCAGAAGCGGAAGCGATCGTTTGTTTTTCTTGGAGACTAAATTTAGCATACTTAGCTCTGTGTTTGTTGTCAAAATGCAGACATAGATTAAATTCTTTCACGACTGACACCAGCCTCATAACACAAAAGACAAACTGTTTTTCCACAAACTTGTATTCGTTTTCCGTCGTTAATGAAACTGTCTTCCTTGTGCATCAATTTCTCTTTTCTTGGACATGTTGAGGTTAGTTTGTAGAGGTTTTTCTCAAATCCATCAGTTCTGAAAATCATCTTGATGTCTTGCTCATGATGAGATACTGTTATCTTTGTGGGTGACGGCAAAATGCATTGTGGGAGATGTAGTTTATTGTCAATATATGCTTTAAAGCGATGTAAGCTTATTTTAAGTCTTAAAATATTGGTTTAAATTTAAGCTAGTAAAGCACAAGCTCTCGAGGGCCACATAAAATGATGTGGCGGGCCACATTTGGCCGGCGGGCCTTGTGTTTGACACATGTGCATTAAGGAGTCAAAAGAAGTGTGGGCTTTGACAAGTCTAGGTGATACTTGGGTAAAGTTTCCAGATGCGTGAGGGTCCTGTGTTCTCGTTCCAACAGTAAAACACATGAATGAAAACCAAGAGAGCTCACAGGCGTCACAGCGCTCAGGAAGGAGACGTCCTCCATCTCCTACAGACAAATGTGCAAATGAACCCTGTGACAGCAATGAACTGTCTTGATGTTTGCACTATTTCCAGTAAAACCAGTTCTGCACTGACATGTCCTGAAGAGCCGCGCTGGGAGAGAAATCTGCTGCAAAATAACAACTGTTAAAAACATCCCAGCCGTGAAGTACGGGGGCGGCAGCATCATGCTGAGGGACTGCTCTGCTGCAGGAGAGACTGGTGCACTTCACAAAGCCGACGGCAAATGGACAGTGACCTCAAACATACCGACGAGTTCGGTGCGAAGTGACTTTAGGACAAGTATTGGCGCGGCCATCACAAACTCCCGACCTAAACCCTGGCTCCAAGCTTCTGGAGCAGTGGTTCTCAACTGGTGGGTCGTGACCCAAAAGTGGGTCGCAGACCCGTTTTCAGTGGGCCATGGGCCTTTGCCTGGGGAAGGAAATGCTAAAAAAAAAAAAAAAAAATGCGTGTCATTCATACTCCTTAACAGTAGATGGCGATAATGTCCTGTAATGCGAGTTGACTCCCGCTAGTTCACACCATAGAAAAAGACCTGCAGAGTTTGTTTCCATATGTTGAGCAGGTGAAACACAGATACAACCAAGAATATATGAAGATATGGATTTTCTTATCTTGAAGACAAAGGTCAGTAAGTGGTTATTCAGCTAAAACTATATATTTTGAGTTCTTTTTAAACTACTGCTCAGTGGTTGCACTGTTTTATTTCATATTTGTGCATAAAAGCACTGTTGAGTCTTAAAAATGGCTGTTACTGAAATGTTCTGATTGTTATGTCAGCGTTTTGATTAATGCTTAAATAAGTGACTATTTAGTTTTAATAGGAAATTCTTATATATTCAGGAAGTGGGTACTCAGCAAATGCTACATATTTGAGTTCTTTTTGAAACTACTGCTCAGTGGTTGCACTGTTTTATTTCATATTTGTGCATAAAAGCACTGTTGAGTCTTAAAAATGGCTGTTACTGAAATGTTCTGATTGTTATGTCAGCGTTTTGATTAATGCTTAAATAAGTGACTATTTAGTTTTAATAGGAAATTCTTATATATTCAGGAAGTGGGTACTCAGCAAATGCTACATATTTGAGTTCTTCTTGAAACTACTGCTCAGTGGTTGCACTGTTTTATTTCCTGTTTGTGCATGTTGAGTCTGTTAAAAAAGGCTGAAGTTACTGAAGTAAAGTGTTTTGAATTTAATTAAAATGCAGCTAATTGAGCATCTAAGGGAATATTTCCCATTAGTTCGTTTTTGCCATTTTGGTTCACCAATAAACTTATTTTTTTGTGTTGGCATTCTGTGATATTCTATTTTACTATCTCCGATTCAAACTGCATGATCTTTTCATTCAATACATTTGAGAAGTTGGAAATTTTCCTTGATTTGGGTCACGGCTTGTCATTAAGGGTGATGGTGGGTCCTGAAGCCAGACCAGTTGAGAACCACTGCTTCTGGAGGGCTACCCGACATGTTTGATCCAAGTTAAATGAGAAAAAAAAATCTCTCTCATTAATCCGACAATTTACAAATGAAACAACACTTGAGGGATCCTGACTTACACCCCGAGCAGGAAAGGTTCCCAACCCTAGTCTCTAACCCTAACCCTAGCCTGGGTCTAAAAAAGCTTATTGGGTATGTAAATTAATCGATAAAAATTAAATGAATACATATCTATGTAAAACACATATAGTAGATTCTAGATTTGAAAATTCATAATTTTAGTTTAAAAATTACATGTTCATTTTTTTTGATAGTTTAGTGTGCCAGGCCTGAAGAAGACCTTTTTAAGTCAAAACGTTGCTGCGGCACACTTCTTTTTTTAATTTCAGATTAAAAACAAATTTAAATTGTTTTTCATTTAATTTCATTTATTCATTTAATTTTAAAAAACCATTTAATTTCATTTCATTTTTTAAAAAAGGATAAAACATGTCCATGCAGGACGGGGGGTGTATGGTGGTCCAACGCGGGAGGCGCGGAGGTCGTCCCCGTGTACCCCGTTACTTTAAGGGTCCACCGCCACCCCAACAAACTTTTTCATACAGGACAGGGGGAGGACCCTGGGGGATGGACCATGCCCGGCCCTCCTCCCTGCATGAGGAGAGGTTGGGTTCAGTCTCCTTCCCCTAACCCTAACCCTAACCCCTAACCCTAACCCTAACTCCTAACCCCTAACTCCTAACCCTAACCCTAACCTACCCCCTAACCCTAACTCCTAACCCTAACCCTAATCCCTAACACTAACCTAGCCTCTAACCCTAACTCTAACCTAGCCCCTAACCCTAACCCCTAACCCTAACCTACCCCCTAACCCTAACCCTAACCCCTAACCTACCCCCTAACCCTAACCTACCCCCTAACCCCTAACCTAACCTACCCCCTAACCCTAACCTACCCCTAACCCTAACCCTAACCCCTAACCCTAACCTACCCCCTAACCCTAACCTACCCCCTAACCCCTAACCTAACCTACCCTCAACCCTAACCCTATCCCTCGTGGAGAAGAATGTTTTTTCAGCCTTTTCTAAACTGTACGTAAACATCTGGTTGCAGCTGCATGTGTGCACCTCAATCCCAGATCCATCTGATCTGCTTCTGGGAGACAGCTTGCGTCCTCTGGCCAGTGCAACAGACGACGAGGACCAGTACAACACACCAACACCAGCTGCCTCTCAGCTCTGCGATGAGGTCCTGGTGATTGCGGTTTCTCCCGGGAACACGCCATCCAGGACTGCATGCTGGGCTCCTCCAGCCTCATGTGTTATACTTCGCCGGTGTTGAAAGAAGGGAGGCAGGCCAAATCTCAAACATCTGTGGCCATCAAACGTGCAGCACGCCGATCATTTCAAACTCCAAAAACAACCTCTCCAAATGATTGCTTTTTCAGGCCCTGGTGGCAGTTCAGCTAGTCGTGCAAAACCTTGACCAATTAAAGCTCTACCACATGCAAAACATCAAACTTTAATAAGCATCTAAGTAGAAGAGATTCTTATCTGGTTCCTGGGAACCGGTTAGGTAAGCATGGAGTCGGCCCCAGTTGAAGACAAGTAATCTTATAAACATCCATATCGCTGAGCAGAATCAGAGGGTCCTGCGTGACCGATGCTCATCGTCAACAATTAAGAAACTGGGAGCTGCAGTGGACATCTTTACGTCCTGTACCTTCTTCTTCCTCAGCTATGTCTTTCTGATGCAGAAGAAGGATTTGCATTGTCTTGTTTATTTAAAAAAGAAACACAAAAACGGACGTCTCTGCAGTTGTCGCTCCATGATCTGATGGCTCTTTTACGACCACAGATGCAACCCCGTAACGTCACAGATTCTGGCTTTTGGCCATGACGCAGAAACAGCCTGGATGGCCCTTTTCATCGTCGGCATGGCACGCAGTGCCCATTTCGTCCAACAAAAGAAAAGAAAAGATTAGTCTGGCAGCAGTACCTGTTCCTGCTGTGCCACGGCCCGTCCCAGACGCCTCATCAAAGTCCAAAGATGCTGACGCTGCATCTGGACGAGGCTTTGTTTTCTCTGTGCATTGATGGCGCTAATGAAAGGTTTCCCAAACCATCAGCTATTAACCAAATTACAAGACTCTAATTAGCACTTATAGCTAATTGTTGCCTAAAACAGAGCTGTTACCAGGTAATTTGTCACTAATGTAAGCATGCAGTTTTCACACTGCTTTGTAAAAACCAAACAGAAAACAAGACAGACCGTACATCTGGCTCCACGCACCCACACGATGAGTTTACAACTGACCCAGGCTTATGATGTCAGGATTAACAACACGGTACTGGCATTACGGAAAAACTTATACTGCCTTAAAAGCCATGAAAATCTATACTTAAACACCAGCATGTAAACTTTATTGGATATAAAAGCTGCCTTTAATTAAAAGAGCACTTAGCTTTCAGAGTCTTTGCGTTCTTTATAGTCCGACACTAACAAATGACATAACTGGCATAAACACAATTAAACCCATTTACTCTGTGCTGCAGCTGTTACGGGTGAGTGAGCGATCTGTTGTGTCTCGTCATCTGGTATTTTATGAGGAGAAGCTGGCAAGGTGACCAGAACAACACCGTGGACTCCATATAGAAACTAGGAAGAGGGCAAGCACGGGAAGCGCGTCCAAATGGCATCAATATGCGTCCACCTGGAATTAACTCTTGTATAAAAAGTGTAATCTGACCTCAGTTGAACCTCTGAGAAAACAGCAGAGATCGTCTTAAACGGCTTGATCGCCAGTTAAACCAGACGACCAGAGCTTTACTGGGAGGACACCAACTATCTGGGACTTTCAGGTCGCTGATAGGAATTTTTCTGTGTAGAAATATTTATATGTATATATCAGTGCAGAGGAGGAGGAGGAAGGAAGAGGAGGAAGCTCTACAGCAGAGTCCCAGACAAGCTGCACATGAGAGCTGCTCTGATCTGGATGAAAAGACGCTCCATAACGGTTAGCGGGTAGCGCAACCTGCTCTTAAAGGTAATGGCTGCTGACGCACTGATTGGTTTAACAGGTGGAACGCCCTAACCACTCCTATGCATAATATAGCGGTTAGCGCAGGTGGGATAGCGGGTAGGGTTAGGGTAATCCTAACCCTAACCCTACCCGCTATCCCTTAATAGCGGCTTTAGCAGATCTGGCGGGAGATCGGGCCCATAATCTCTCCAGTGTGTCCCAGGTCTGCCTCGAGGCCTCCACCTGGTTAGACAGGCATTCAAAACCATACGCCCCAACCACCTCAACTGGCTCCTCTCAGCGTTGAGGGGCAGGAACTCTACTCCGACTCTCTCCAGGACAGTGGAATTTCTCGCCCCATCTCTCAGGGAGAGTCGAGTCCAGCCACCTTACGTAGGAAACTCATTTCAGCTCCTCGCGCCCCATCCCTACCCAGAGCTCATGACCGCAGGTGAGGGTCAGAATGTAAATCGACTGGTGAATGGAGAGACTCGCCTCGAGGCTCGACTCTCTCTTCACCGCGACAAACCGATAAAGAGTCCGCATCGCTGCAGATGTCACCCGTTGGTCTTTTCTTTTGAGGCCTTTCTCTTGTAGATTTGCTGGTTTGCCTGTGATAATTGTCCTACAACATGACCCAGTTTTAGCCAAGCTTTAGTTGTGAACCAGGTGGCCTCATTTCACTGCAGAATACTCGGGTATAAAAATAGTTTTCAGTCAAATCGATGAACGTGAGGTGCCCCAAGGCTGCAAAACCAGCCTGATTCATCACCTTTGGACAACTTTGCACAAGTCTTTTGACTTGCTCAGATGCAACATGTGATCGACATGTGTTTTTTTTTCTTGGAGAGAAGAGTTTTGTTTGGCAGCCCTTTCAAATGAGTCACTAAGTTGCCATGTCATGAACTTTAACTTTTGCATGCTAGCTGAGGCCTGCAGAGTCTGAGATGTACACTATACAGCCAAAAGTATTTGCTTATCCATCCAGATGATCAGAATCAGGTGTTCCAGTCACTTCCATGGCCAGAGGTGTATAAAATTCATCACCTAGACATGCAGACTGTTTCTAGAAACATCTGTGAAAGAATGGGTCCCTCAGGAGCTCAGTGAATTCCAGCTGGAACTGTGATAGGATGACAACTGAGAAACAAATCCAATCATGAGATTTGACCCAGACCTGCAAACTGCCAAAGTGGCTTCGTTCACACTTTATCACGCGTTTATCTTTCATTCGTGCAAATCTGATTTACAGTTCATCCTATTAATTATAATTTTCCGTGTGCTGCTTCTGCTGTTTGGCTTCGGCTAAATAATTAATTCATGCTTAAACCTGAGTTTAAGCATGACATCACGACCCTCCCAGACTTATCCAGAATACAGCTCCGTTCGTATCCATCACTCATTCAGCGTTTTTCCGGACTTTGCTGTCTCATGCGTCAGTCAGGTCACTGACGTTTCACTTTGCAGTTTTTTTAAATGATAAACTGTCCGGCTGAGGTGGGGGGGGGGGGGGGGGGGTGAGTAACATAAACCTTCAGGCAGGCATGGACTGGCCATCGGGCGTACCGGGCAATGCCCGGTGGGCCGACGCACATCTGTGGGCCGGCCCAGGTCTGTCATAAAAAAAAAAAAAAAAAGTATATAGTTTTTATTGACCGCGACGGTAACGGACTGGTAGTCGGCTCATAAAAATCTCCGAGGGGGGGGGGCGACGACGACACACACTCAACAAACTCAAGAAAGAGACACTGACAGCTAATCAGACAAGCGCTCCAGTGCTGCGCTGATGTGAACGCAGTATGAACGTTATTTTCTGCTGAAGGGAGGGGGTGGAGGCGGGCCGGGGCCTTGCGAAGACACGAAGTGGCCCATTGGTTGATTTTCTTGACGGACATTGGGCTAGTCCAATGAAATTTCTCAGCTCTCGTTGGCCCGCTCCTCCCATCCCTCCTGACCAAATTTTGCCGTTTGGCCTGACCGGAGAGTGTGTGGTGGCTCGTGGATGAGTATGGAAATGGAGAAAAAAAAAAAAAAAAGCACAAAAGCGAAAGGGAGGAGCAGAAAAAGCTCAGAGAACGGAGACAAAAAAAATTAAAAGTGGATGCAGCAAAATGTGCCAAAATCACGGAAATGTTTTCAACCACAAGCTCGGGGGCGGGGGCCGCGGGGCCGTCGAGTGAACAGGTGGTTGTCGGAGAAGAAGCGGACGAGGAGAGGGAGAAGGAGGAGGAGGAGGATGAGGAGGATGAGGAGGAGAGAGATGAGACCCAGCAGCAGGGCGAGATTGAGGTCAGAATAGCTATTTGGAGGTGATCACCTGTGTGTGTGTGTGTGTGTGTGTGCACTTTATTTTAATTTTTGAAACTTCACTATGTGCACATAGTATACAACATGCAGCATGTGCTTCCGCATATTGTATAAATAACCGGCATTTTTGATCCCCGGCGTATGGTGGGCCGCCAGGAATCAAAAATGCCCGGGCCATTTTTTGGTCCCAGTCCAGCCCTGCCTTCAGGAGTCCCAGAGTCTCCTGTTTGCGAGCTTGGCCCAGAAATGCAGGGGATTTATCAGTGATACCTGCACACACAAGTTATTAACTTTGGTTCACATCCAATAAGATGGAAGAGGTTTTCACAGCACATAGATGAGGCTGCATTTCTCCGCTTTACCAATGGTCTGGTGCATCAGTTCATTCTTATCCAAAGGTTCTTTTTAGAAAGCTACTAAACACTGAATCGTTTGACTCGTTTGTTCTCTCCGTGGTATCTCTGGATCCAAGTTTAACCGAGAATTTATAACAAAATTTTATAAAGAAAACCACTCTTAAGAGCTAATTGACCCTGATTTTTATAGTGATTTGAATGAAGCAGGGAAAATTAATTAGTTAATGCAGCTTTAGGGGGTCCCAAACCCAGATAACTGCTGAGGGTTGTGTCAGGAAGGGCGTCCGACGTAAAACCTGCACCACACTAATCATGCGAACCACGAGACCCGTGAACTCCAGATCGGTCAAAGTCCAAGTTTGACAACGACCACCATCTGTTGACCTACAGGGCGCCGATGGAAACTAGAGGAGGAGAGGAGGAAGACGTGTCCGTAGGCAGAGAGAGAAGAAGAAAAGCTGGAGACGAGGACTGAGAGGAGGGACTCTAAATGTTGGGACGATGACAGGAAAAGATGGTTGAGATGATGCAGAGCAGGCGGATGTTCTGATGTTCGGGAGACCAGGTGGAAAGGTAGCTAAGCTAGAAGCTGAGGAGCAGGGTTCAAGCTGTTTCATCATGGAGTAGATGGAAAGAGAGCTGGAGTAGGGAAGAGTTTGTTAGGAATGTTCTGGAGATGATCTTCGACATTGTTAGTGGTTATGACCCACAGGTAGGATGAGAGTTACACGAGAAGGAGGAATGGAGTGAGGTGGATGAAGTGATGAGAGTATCACTGGAGATGAAAGAGTAGTGATAGGTGCAGACCTCAATGGTCATGTTGGAGAAGACAACAGAGATGATGAGGAAGTGATGGACCAGTTTGGTAGTCAAGACAGGAAGCAGAAGGTCAGATGGTTGGAAATGGCTGTCTCCCTGTCCACACAGGTGGACAAACATCTGGAGATGATGGAACCTGGAGGAGATCAGTGACTGCAGAGTAGCAGTGGGAGAGAGAGTAGCCAGACAGCAGAGGATGGAGGCAAAAACTCAAAGTCTTACCAAGTATATTTTTCTAATTTCTAGTCAAAATATCTCATCACACTTAATATAAGACACAATCACCTAAAGAGTAACATTTCAGTGAGATAAAGGAACTTGTTTTTAGACAGTGCATCTTGAATATCTTGTTAAGTGAAACAGTCTTGAAAACATCTTGTTTTGAGTCATATCTCAGATGAAACAAGTTTTTTTGACGTGTCATAAGATTTTTAAGCTGCAATGTTATTTGTAAAAGATGAACCATCTTGTTTCAAGAAATAAACTTAACTTGAATTCAGACATTGAATCTGCTTTATTTGAAAACAGGTCAGCAACATGCCCAACTAACACATTGCATTATAGCTCTATACATATCTTAAGTACAGTGTTTTCTTACATTTACATCAAACCATGTCCTCTGTTGTATTGCTCTGGACAGACTGTGGCACATCATTCCAAAAGTAAATATCAATTACAGTGTTTGCCAGTGCTTAATTTCAGCCCAATCTACACATCAGGGAATTAAATATGCATAAATATATATATATATACAAAAGGTTTTGTTATAAATGACAAATCCACCCTTTGAAAGATTTGACACATTTGAAAGAAGTCAGAAAGGTTCAAAATATCAGAATATGTACAGAATGTCAAGAGTGTTGCCAACCTAAAATATCGCTGTCTTCATATTGGGATGCCAGACAGATATTTTATATTTTTGAATAGAACCTCATCATCAGATGTAAATAACATCCAAACACACTGAGCTGGACAAGAATTAAAATGATCTCCTGTCTTTGTTTCCTTTGAGGAACTTTGCCTGCTTTTACTTTGATGTTTTTAGACTTAAAATGAAGAAAAAAAAACATCGAACTCAAGAATGATGTTCGATGATGTCTGTGAGATCATACTTCACTGGAATGTACTTACTGTTATTGAAGTTTACGCACTCCTTCCTTACATCCAGCCACTTCATGCTGAGCGAGACTGTCTCCACACACAGACACTAGTGCCCCATAAATTGTCCTCTCACAGTTTGCAGTGACAACCTGGACACCATCACACAGCTCAATTAAGTCACAGTTAATTCTCCAATATCTCATCAATACCACAATGGCAAAAATCTTTTGATTTTACCATGGCAAGCAGACGAATGGCAGCAAGTCTTGATCTGTATTTAGGGTTGATGTTACCTAAGGTGTAATAAATCACTAACAATTTGTTTTTGTTTGCCCGAGATCCAAGAGGATTGCATAGCTCAATTTCATCTGTATATAAAATCAGAATCAGAATCAGCTTTATTGGCCAAGTTTTTGCACACAAACAAGGAATTTGACTCTGGTTTCTAAGCTCTCTTTGTACAATTAGAATAAAAATAAAAATAAAAATAAAAATATAACAAATTACTAGAACAATATATACAACAATATATACAAGCTAACATGTTGTTGTGCAATTTTTTTGTGGTTCTTCTGACACTCTGTGACTGTTAAGAGTTCATCAGAGCGACAGCCTGGGGAAAGAAACCGTCTCTGTGTCGGCTGGTTTTGGCGAACAGTGCTCTGTAATGCCTACCAGAGGGGAGGAGCTGGAACAGTCCGTGTCCGGGATGTGAGAGGTCTGCAGAGATGTTAGCTGCCCGTTTCCTGACCCTGGACTGGTACAAGTCCTGGATGGAGGGAAGGTCAGCACCGATGGTCCTCTCTGCAGACCTGATTGTCCGTTGCAGTCTGGCCCAGTCCCTCTTAGTGGCTGATCCAAACCAGACAGTGATAGAGGAGCAGAGGACAGACTGGATGATGGCAGTGTAGAAGATGGTCAGCAGCTCCTGTGGCAGGTTAAACTTCCTGAGCTGTCGCAGTAAGTACAACCTCTGCTGGGCCTTCTTCTCGACAGTGTCTATGTGGGAAGTCTACTTCAGGTCCCGAGAGAAAGTGGATCCCAGAAAACCTGAAGGTATCCACAGTAGACACTGTGTTGTTGCTTCTCCTAAAGTCCACTGTCATCTCCACAGTCTTGAGCGGGTTAAGCTCCAGGTGGTTCTGACTACACCAGTGGACCAGCTGTTCCACCTCCCGTCTGTAAGCAGACTCGTCACCGTCCCGGATCAGACCAATGACAGTGGTGTCGTCCGCAAACTTCAGGAGTTTCACAGAAGGGTCCCCTGAGGTGCAGTCATTTGTATAGAGGGAGAAGAGCAGTGGGGAGAGGACACACCCCTGGGGGGCGCCAGTGCTGATGGACCAGATGCTCGACGTGATGCCCCCCAGCCTCACCTGCTGCTGCCTGTCAGTCAGGAAGCTGGTAATCCACTGACAGGTGGAGGCAGGCACGGTGAGCTGGGCGAGCTTCCGGTGGAGGATTTCAGGGATGATGGTGTTGAAGGCTGAGCTGAAATCCACAAACAAGACCCTCGCGTACATTCCTGGGGAGTCGAGGTGGTGCAGGATGTAGTGCAGTCCCATGTTGACTGCATCGTCCGCCGACCTGTTTGCCCTGTAGGCAAACTGCAGGGGGTCCAGCAGGGGTCCTGTGATGTCCTTCAGGTGGCTCAACACCAGTCTCTCAAAGGATTTAATGACCACAGATGTCAGAGCGACAGGCCTGTAGTCATTTAATCCTGTGATGGAGGGCTTCTTGGGCACGGGGATGATAATGGAGCACTTGAAGCAGGAGGGCACTTCACACAGCTCCAGAGATCGGTTAAAGATCTGGGTGAAGATGGGTGCCAGCTGGTCAGCACAGACTCTCAGGCAGGAGGGGGGGGACACACCATCAGGTCCTGGAGCCTTCCTGATCTTCTGTTTCTGAAAGAGCCGACACACATCCACCTCACAGATCCTTAGTGCAGGCGGTGGGTCTGGGTGGAGGGGGGGAGGAGAGGGTGTTGCAGGTAGTCCTTTTGTGTGGTTGAGAGGTGTGAATGGGGGATTCTCAAACCTGCAGTAGAAGCCGTTCGGGTCTTCTGCCAGTCCTGCCAGTCTTTTCCACCGGGTGGGGGGATGGTCTCCTGTAGTTGGTGATGTGTTGCAGGCCTCTCCAAACTGACGCAGGGTCGTTGGCTGAGAGGCTGTTTTGAAGCTTCTCACTGTGTGGGCACGGCCCCCTGCTGGGGCGTCGTGGGACTGCAGGTGGGCCGTGAGAGGTCATTAAAATTAAACAAATGTGTTTTAAATCCTCTATCTTTTTTTAATATTTTTTTGATACATAATTTGCATTCTGCTTCGTTTTTTTTCGCTCTCATTCACCTGAAAATAATTCCACACTGCTGACATGATTCGTCTGCCATACACTCCATATAAAGACGCTTGATGCCCGCTTCGTAGCCAAGTGTGTCGGTGTTGTAAATGTGTCGGTGTCGTAAATGTATCTGTGTCATGGTATCGATGGTCATTTTATGAGTACGAGTACGAGTACTCATGTCTGGTATCGGATCGATACCTGATACCGGTATCGGCATCGGAGCATCCCTAGTTGTGATTAAAGGTTTCGGTGGGCTGCAGAGATTTTTCACATTTCAAATTGGGCCTTGGTATTCTGAAGTTTGGGAACGGCTGCTGTAGAGAGAAGCTGAAAGGGAAATTACAGTTTTACTTGGGATGTCCCTTCAATGCTATTGTGAACCCATGTTGGTTCAGGATTCAGAACTGGACCAATAGTTTTCAACAGATAAAATTGATAAAATAATTGCCGTACGTGGTGCACTGCAGGTGGAAAAGATCAGACAAAGGACGTACGATGATCTGTCTGCTGGTTGGACAGTAAGGAGGGAGAGACTGACTTCTACGGGGAGACAGAGAGATGGAGATGGAAGGATGACGAACAGGTTTGGACGATGAAGGATTGAGATGGAGATGATTGACAGATGACAGGAGTGAGACAGGAAGAGTCCTTTGAAGAGTTGGTGAATGAGGACCATGAAAGAGACAGTTGGTCCTGATGATACTGTATATGTGTGGAGGTCTGGAAGTGTCCAGGAGAGGTGGCAGTAGAGGTTCAGACCAGGACATTCAACAAGATCTGAGACAGTGAGAGGATGTCTGAAGAACAAGGGAGACGTTCAGAGTTGAGACGACTACAGAGGAATAAAGTTGATGAACCACACAATGAAGTTATGAGAAGTGGAACATAGACTAAGGACAGAAGTGAACATCTGTGAACAGCAGGATGGTTTCATGACAAAGAAGAGGACCACAGATGCAATATCTCTCGTAGACTCTCTAATTAAAGGATGAACTATTTCTCTGTGGCATTCTAGAGTCATTTACTTTCTAAAAATGACTCTAACTGTCGTAGAAAGTAAATCATCTTTAAACTCAAAAAATGTAAGTATGAGGAAATAATGAAATTCATCTGGTCCCTATGAGGGAAAATACGGAGAAAAAGAAAACAAATTCAGATGAGCATTAAGACGTGACGTATGACACGTCGTTATTTTATGAACAAAAACAAAGGAAAAATACATTCTTCGTGATTTTATAGGACTTGGGAGGTAAAGCAGCCGCCATCTCAGGAGCTTTCAGGTGTGTGCTAATACAACGCCAGGAAGGAACGACATCAGCAACGGCCTCAGATGAGCAACTGTTGCTGTCCATCAATCTGGAAAAGGTTATAAGGTCATTTCTGAACAACCTGGATTCCGTTATTCTACAGAGAAAAATGTTTTATTCTCAAACGGAAATGTTCAAGATAGTGGCCAATCTTCTCAGAAGTGGACGCCCCTGAGGTCAGAGTATGTTCATAGAGACTGCCAAAAAAAAAACCCAAAAGATTTGCACCTCAGACTCCTCGGGCCTCAGTTAGCATGACAAATGTTGGAGCTCATGACAAAGCAGCTGCAAAAGGACAACACAAGTATAACTTGTTTGAAAGGGAGAAAAAAAAAACAGGTTTATTATATCTGATCACAAGACTTCTGGGACAACGTCCTCTGGACAGACCTAACAGAGGATGTTTCGCAATCACGCACAGCACCCAATAAAAATAAAATAAAATAAAAAAAAAGAGAGAGGGTTATTGCCCGTGCAGTTTTGTTCAAATATCAACAGACATGATGCCCTCCAGAAATCACTTACCCTACCTTTAAAGGTGATGCGTATAGTTCTCACAAACCTCAGTGAAATCAATCGACGATGTTCAGAACACTTGGACAAAATTCCTCTGCAACGGCGCAAGAGAAGCTGCTAATATAAAGTAGGGATGCACAATAACTGTTTTTTAAAACCAATACAGATAACCGATAACACACACACACATACCTAAGATCATTACATCAATACTATTAACAGAACTAAAAACAGTTTTGACTTTTTAAATAAACAGATATTAAAAATTTCCATAGAGCTGTCAAACAAACCTATTTGATATCTCACATCAACATAAATCAGGTTCATTACTGACTGATATAAAAAATAAAGGCTCCTTGAACTGATGGAAATACATGAATCAGAATTACAAACTGAAAAAATGCATTCTTCAATGACAATGAAAAATAATGCACAGGTCATAATGTACTGACACAAGTTAGACTTGTCTGTGTAGATAAACTAAATAAAAGTGCACTCCATAGTAACAGAAAATTAAGTTTAAAGGATTTTAGCTTGTGGTCCCATTCAAATGAATGCCTTTAATTAAAGTAAATGAGGTTCAGTAGTTTTGGGGGGATTTTTTTAATCTCATGGAAGCTTTAGATGAGAGAGATGATGGAGAGGAGAGGAGAGGAGAGGTTTCGGTTTCAAAAAGCCCTTTATTCACCTATGCCAACATAAGAACATCACACAACACACATCAAAAAGTCAAAATCAACTCTTCATCCACCCCCACAGAACACAAAACCCCCCCCACAGCCCAAAAACGAACAAAAGTCCGCACATCGTCCATCATGCGATAATAAGCATGTTCAACATGCAGCCTGGCCCTAAGCAGTCCCTTCAGGACCAGGACTGGGTCCCTGCACCCAGCGTCCCGATCCTGGTTCCTTCTCGTCAGCCAGATGGCCAACTTAGCAGAGCCGGACAGAAAATTCAGCAGCACGTGGACAGTCCTCTCACGAGCCGAATAACGTGGTCCATAAATAAACAAAAGAAAGGAAAAAACCACCCCAAGTCCCTGAAATCAACCCGTCAGAAGAACAAAAAGCGACTGAAGCCGCGGACATTCAACAAACAAATGAAACAAGGTCCCACCCTGGAAACAAAACCCACAGTCCCCCCCCAGCTCAGGATCCAGGTGTGCTCTGTATCTGTTCGTAGCTATAGCCCCATGTACAATCCTCCACTGGAGGTCCGCCGCCCGCTTATCAAGGGGCATCTTGTACAGGGACTGCCAGCTGCCCCTCGGAGAAGAGTCCGGACCAAAAAACTCAGACCATCTTAACTCCTCAACCCCCGCCAACGAGCGCAAATGCAGAACCTTAATGCAAAGCTGATAAAGGGACTTCTTCCCCACCGCCTCAAAATCAGCCAGGAGGAGCCCCCTGAAGGACAACAGCTGGCCACCTCCTTCGTGCCAGTCACCCACAGAAGGAGCAACAGCCAGGCGGGGGAAGCTGTACTCACCTCATCCCATGGGTCAGAGAGAGTTCGGTCTTCTGCAACCGCTCGAAGAGACTGCGGCAGGGCAGCACACACCTCACGGACAACCCTGTCAATCAGTCGCAATGATCTGATACCGGTGGCCCGCCGGAAATCGTCCATGGAGGCTGCCGTCATCTTCAAAAGGTGGCCCACCTTAGTGCAGCCAGCCCGCCAAAGACCAGTCCGCAGACCCACACCATGGAGCGCGGGACTGGCAACAAAGTCATTGAAGAAGAGAGGTTCCTCGAACAACCACATGCCCGGGGCTCCACCTCGAACACGGCTGGCCAGCAGGATCCGCCATGCCTCCAGAACAGAAACAATAGAACGGGCACAGTCCAGTGAGGTCCACTGCCCCTGGTGTCAGGAGAAAGAGCTGCTTGTCATAGCCCAGGTGTCCAACCTTCCTCAGCAGGAGCCTGGAGGTGTCCAACCAGCTCGGGCCACACCCATACAGCAGCCTCTGGGCAGTACACAGTCTGAAGGAGGCGATCTTGGACCAAATGTCCATCAGGCCCTGGCCACCCTCCACCAGGGGCAGGTAGAGTACAGAGGCCCGAACCCAATGCCTGCCAGACCAGAAGAAGTCCAGCAAAACCTTCTGGATCTCCTCGACCAGGGTCCTCGGAGGATCAAGAGCCGTAAATCGGTGCCACAGAGTCGAGGCAGCCAGGTTATTGGCAACCAGAACTCTGCCCCGATAAGACAACTGCGGCAGCAACCAGTTCCACCTAGATAACCGAGCACACACCTTCTCCTTGAGCCCATCCCAGTTGTTGTGCAGAAAACCAACAGAACCAAGATACACCCCCAAAAACTTAAAGCCCACAGTCCCCCACTGGAGACCCCCAGGGAGGGTAGGCACCACCTGTCCCCCCCACCGCCCCACCAACAGAGCATTACTCTTCCCCCAGTTCACTCTAGCAGATGAAGCTGCCTCATATTGCGACAGAGTGTCCTGCAAACACTGAACATCAGCCGGACAAGATATAAAAACACTGACATCATCCGCATAAGCGGTCAAAGCAAGTGAACGAAGGCCTGAAAACCCAGGCAGCAGAAACCCCTTGAGCCGGTTCCGCAGTCCACACAGGAGAGGCTCAATAGCGATGACATAGAGCTGACCTGAAATAGGATAGCCCTGCCTGATCCCCCGGCGGACAGGAACCGGCCTAATGAGCCCTGCACACATCCCCACCAGACATTCAGCCCCACCATACAACAACTTAATCCAAGAAACAAACAAATCCATCACCAAACCCAAAAGCCCCAAGTGCGTCAAACAAATACGAGTGATCCACCCTGTCAAAGGCCTTCTCCTGATCCAGAGACACCACCCCAACATCGACATCATAAATCTCACACAATTTGATAATATCACGTAAAAGAAAAATATTGTCCATGATCGTCCTGCCGGGAACACCGCAAGACTGGTCCAAATGTACAATGACCTCCAGCACCTCCTTCAGTCTGTTGGACAAGGCTCTAGAGAGAACCTTATAGTCTGTACACAGGAGGGCCAGCGGACGCCAGTTCTTGAGTAAAGCCAGGTCGCCAGTCTTAGGCAGCAGGGAAAGAACCGCCCGCCGACATGACACCGGAAGGGTCCCAGGTCCGAAATGACTCCAAAAAAACCTCATGCAGGTCAGAACCAACCACATCCCAGAACTTCTGAAAGAAATCAGAAGAGAGGCTATCAATCCCCGGCGCCCGTCCAGTAGGCATCTGGGACACAGCCCTCGTCAGCTCCTCCAGAGTCAGGTCAAGGTCCAGGGCAGCCCTCTCCCCTGGGCTGACCCAAGCGAAAAAAAAAAAGTATACTTTAACATACTAAATTGAAGCACACTTAGTGTACTTCATAAGCACAAAATTATTGTACTCAAAGTGTGTTATTTTCGAGTACTAAAAACGTACTTATTATACTAATGATATATCATTAGTATAATAAGTACATTGTTAGCTCATCGAAAATAATATACTGTGAGTACACTAATTATGTGTGCAGAAAGTATACTAGATGTATTTCATTAAAGTACACATCAACAGTACACAGAAAGTATAATTTTTTAATTTGAATTTCAAATTACTTTAAGTAAACATAAAAAATAATTAGAACATACTTGAGGTAGAAAAAAGTTTATCTTTAACATGCACGGCATTACAGGGAAAATTGTTGTGAAAGAAGTTCACTAAAAAACAATAATAAAAGGAAAAAATAAAAAGAAACAATAGCTGTGCTAGCACTACCCTGCTAGCTGTGCACCGCAGAGAAGCTAGTAATTAATGACAGGGATGAACATTAAACTGACTTTTGAAACCTTTACATGTGAAACATTGACACAGTGTTTTTAAACTCAAAACGTATGTCCACCAAAAAACAAACAAACAAAAAACGATTACAAACAGTTACTGTGTCTTTTGGTCACAAAACTCTCATTGTTACATTTTCTCCGAATCACTGCCCTCACATCAGACACATCTGTTCCTGGAAATTCAGCAATAACTGTATCTGTAAAAGAGAAAAAGACAAATAAAATGGTGTTACAAATCATGCTTTTCCAGAGTTATGATTAGCAACTCACACTAGATCCGATCGTCACCGGATCGCGGCAACTGCTTATGTTCCATCTCTTTGCCTATAGAGCTGTAGATAGCTCCACTTCTCCACACATAATCTCCCACTTCTGTCATCGAGGTGCTGCCCCACGGCGCACACTCAAGCAGCCTAGCTCACCGGCTAGTAACACCAGAAAACGGCAGTTTGACAGGCTGTCCAACACGACACCTGTTCCAGGGCTCGGCACCCAACAGCAACAGAAAACTCCGGTGCTCGCACCCCACGGACCAGAGACCCACAGACGAGGCAGTGCGGCTCACAGGGCACAGAACAGCTCGGAAAACACCACGCAGACGAAAACAACACAAAACAAACCCCCGGGGTACCCCAAACAGACAAAAACTCCGCACCGCCCGCCGCAGCCCAGTGATCAGACAGACAAAATAAATACCACTCACCAGAACAGTGGTCCGGTCGTTCATCCGTCCCTGTCCCCGTCCAGTCGCTGCGGCTGTCCATCACGAGACCGGATCCCTCAAACCTATGGAATTTGCGGCCAAAAAGAGCTGATCTCTCACCGATCAGGACCGCAGCGAGTGGAACCAGCAGACAAAGCACAGAAAAACAAGTAAAAGCCAAAGGGACGCCACTGTTATGCCAAAATTTGGGCATATCTTACTCATTAGAATACACTCAAATTATACTCTAATTGTGTTCTGGTGATGCAGTCAATTCGGTTGTTAAACAAAGCACTGACAACCAACGGAGGTGCAAAACGGAGTTTTATTCTCCAAGTCCGCATGCAAATTCAGAGAGGTCATTACAGAATGCTGGATGGTTCAGAATGACCCAGTCTCAGTAGGAAACAGTTGCCTTTAAACATCACATGAAAACATCAGGACCTTGGATAAGTTCTCTAGATGTCTACGCGTCAAAACTTAGCAGACTTGTCGGAGCCAGAACGATAACAAAACTGTGGCCTTCGAACACGCAGGAATCGAGACCAGAAGTCATGGACTCATGACACAGCACTTTAGCTCAAAATGCAATTTCTGACATAACACATACATGAGGACAACCTGAAACATGTTGCTTCTGGCTATGGCCAAGGCAAGGGTAGAGGCATAAAAACAAAATGATAGTACGGAAAAATAGATTTAACCAATACTTACCAACAAGGGCACTCAGCTTTTCCGGATTTAGCTGCTCTTTCACTGTTCCAGTAGGCCCTGGTTTTCCTGTGAGAGTCGAGGTTGCCAAAACCTCCCGCCCAAAGATGAGCACAGCTAAGTCCTGTGTGAACAGGGACATTCTTGTTCGGTTTAGTCTTCGGAAACATACATGGTTGCTTTTGCTGACCTGCACCCCCATGTTGCCCAGGGAAATCTGTGTCCAGGAAATAGAGTTAGTCAATTATTAGAAATGGCATTAGGAATTCCTTGCTGGAATGCATTTCTTAAAAGACAAAGCCGAACTATTGAATGCAAAATGTTAGTTAAGTTGTAATTTCTGCAAGTGGTCTTCAATGAATTAAAGTATAATTTCTGAACAACTGCATGCTGAAATGGAAAATACAGTACGTGCAATATGTAGGTTGAGACTAGAGACAAAACTGCTAACAGTCAAGTAGTTTACAACAATTTCGGATGAAATATTTCCTGTAATAAAAAGGCAGTATTTACAAAACGTGTATAAATGCAAAACATACCATTTCTGGAGCTGGACTGGAAGAACTAGAACTTGTACTGTCAGTGTCCATGACAGGTGGCTTTTTCATGGTTGTAATAAGATCTTTGACACACTTGACTAAGGTTGGTATTTCTGCATTAAGGAAAAAAAACACAACAGTCACAGATATAGGAGAGATAAGACTCCTATCGATACAATTACTGACATAAAAAACATAAGCACTTCTTCTTTGTATGAATACCTTTCAGAGCATCCATCACTTCCTGTTGCATGTTAACACTGGATCTGGACTGATCCATCAGGACACTCTCCTCTTCTTCACTTTCTTCTTGGCAGAGGTCCTGCATAAATCAAAATGTCAACAATGCTATGTTAGTATGACTCACCGGGAGTGTAGCTTCGTGTTTCTTAAATGTTCTTGCCAGCGAAGGCAGATTATTGTGAAGCCGCTTCGCCATGTTTGCATGTTTTGAAACATAGATTGTTTTAAAGCGGGAGGGGGCGCAGGTGAATTTCAGGGCTGTGTCACGCAGATTAGCGTCCCTCTGGTAAAATTCCCCCTGGGTTTACATTCCTCTTCCCCACGATAACAGCATTTCAGTCAAATTATGTCATTTTCCGTGATATTCCGTGTTAAAAAGTAGATTCCGTTTTTATTGCTCAATTCCGCGATTCTGTCCACGATTCTGTGATCGCGGAAACAATAGGGGCCTAATTCTAGTTTTATTTCTTGTGTTTTGTAAATACTTACAGTTGATCCTGAAGCCGGAGGTGGGTCAAATAAGTTCACATTGGTGTCTATGTCTGTATCATCTTCACTTGTCAAGGGGGTGGAGGTTGTTGGATTTCTTCTCAGCAGCGAGGATTTCAGTTGGGAAAGGGCTCTGTCTCTCGCAGCCTTTATCATCTTTGGCTTCTTAAACAAAGGGCAGAAAAAGCAAAATGTTAAACTGCAAAGGCAAGAGAGGGGTAAATATCCATCTTTGTAGATGTTTGTAGAATCTATCACCTGCTGTACAGCTTATTAAGGTATTGTCAGACCATATTTCACCAGAGGAACAGTACTCACTAGGGCTGGGCAACATGGCAAAAACTATAATCACAATATATTTTTTCCATATCGATTGATCTCGGTATTTATCACGATATGTAGTTTTTGTTGATATAGCCAGTTTAGGGAGCATCCTGATTGAAATTTGAAAAAAACAAGCGACTCATTGAAACTTAACAATAAAGTTGAATAACATGAAACATTATATTTTACTTTAAAAAAACAAAACAATTTAAACATAATTTTATCGCAATTCCGAATCAAGATCGTATTATCACCCAGCCATAGCACTCGCATACAGTTTGTACCTTTACAATACGCCTAAGTTCAATTTAATTAATTTTATCTTTTCATATCATACAATGTGTCATGTGTTGTAGTAGTTTTTGTACTTACTAAACAGTCAGTATTTCTAAACTAACACAGCTGGAGTGCCACCATCCACTTCTGCAACTGCACTGCTGTCAAACCTAAAGCCACTTATAATGAAAAATATGTCTTATCCCCCCCACAATATTCCCTTATTCTAGGGGTGTTTGTAACGAATAAACCGATTTGAATCAGAAAATCGGTTCTGATTTAAAAGATGCGAGTGCATCGGTACACATGAATTGGTCACAATGTAGCTTAACCGGCCGATGGCCCGATTGAAAATTTATAAATCGGTTTAATGTTGCTGCATCTCCCTCTTTGACCATCTCCTGCTCCCTATAATTCCACCAGATGTGTGTGTTTGCGCTCCGACACAGCAGAGTTTCAATTCTAATCAATGTTTGTGCTTCCACCGGCTCCACGGTGGTGTTCAGAGCACAACGCAGTTCAGCACAGAGCAGATCGTGTGGGACAGGAAGTCGTGCGCAGAAAAACAAAAGAAAACATCCGGTTAATTTTCAAAATAAAATACGTGTTGACTGACGGCAGAGCACGGAGCGGACACGCAGCAGTTGACTCTCTCCCGCTCCCTCAAATAAAACTCACAAGACTTGTCGCAGTTACGTCAGATAGCGCTGTGAGTTTGTACACAGATCTCTCTCTTTGTTGTTTCTTTGACTTTAATTTGTGCAACAAAACCTGAATATTGTTTATTTGTTCAGCCAGAAGGGCTTTGGAGAGCTCTCACATGTTGTTGTTACATATTACACTAATAAACATGACAAAAGTTACAAATACACTTCTTCTCTAGTCTTTGATAAATCTTTTTGAAGAAAAGAAAATGCCACATTTATAGTACTGACATGTTAATGCATATTGTAAAATGATTGTTTACTTTCAAAAAGTAACTATCACTGCATCATACCCCCTCGAATTGAGCTGTGCCATATTGAATCGAATCGTGACGAAATCGATCAAAATCCTACTGAATCGAACCAAATCGAATCGTTCCATTTTAAAATGTATCGTTCTTGAATCGAATCTTACCCCATGTATCGAGATACGTATCGGATCGTCTTTTATTAGAGAGATGCACACCCCTACCTTATTCCTGTAAAAAACTTACATTGGTTTGAAGAACTTGTGATGGGTCAATCTGTGTTTCATCTTCATCTGAAGTGAGACTGGAAGTTGCAGTAATTCTTTTTTTCTGTACCGAAGAGAAAGAATGTATTACATGACAACAACATATAAACTATACCATAGATGCTTTCTGGTGAAGAGATTTTTTAGAAAAACATTTCAACTAAAAAACATAGTATTACAGTGTCATAAATTCATCAACGATTTTATGTGTTACAATTAAAAATAATTCAATTGGTCACATTTACTTCATATAATTTTTCATAAACAAGATGAGACAAGATATTAAAAGCATAAACAACCTACAAACAGGGATTTCAGTGAATCAAGACTTTGGTAAGTATGATACGAAATGGAGCAGCATTTTGAACCTACAGATGTTTTAATCTGATGTGAAATGCAAAGAGAGGAGGGAGGACAAAAGGAAAAAACAATCGCTGTGGTAAGTGCTAGTGCAGCAACAGGTCATTAATAAACATGTAGTGACAAGTGATGAAGCTGCAAACTGTCTTCTCACTGCAACCACTGCTGTGTAAATGTAAACACAGCAGTTAGCTTCATTACTGCTCAGTATATCAAAATATATGTGCACGTGTGTGTTAGCAACATATTGTGACTTTTACTAAATAATTGATATATTCTATTTTCATGTTATCAGGATGAGGATGTTTTTGCAGTAGTATCGACCAGTATTGCCAACTTGGTGACTTTGTCCTAGATTTAGCTACTTTTCAGAACCCTTCAGCGATTCTTTTTTTAAGCGACTCACTCAATATAACTATTAATTAAAGTGTGTTTTCTAAGAAAACTACCAACACAAGCAACAAAAATGACCTTTGGTTTGCTTCCATCATGTGTTGTGGTACAAGGTGTGGTCCTTCTCCTTGCAACTGGAGAACTTCCGCCCATCCCTCCCACCATTAATATTAAGAGAGCCAATCTTAATGCTCCTCATGAGAGGTCCAAGGAAGAGAAGAAGACATAAGGAGACCAGCAACCAGCAGTAAAAGGAAGAAACCACCAAGTGATGCATGATCATCTGGACCTCAGTCTCTGAGGAATCTTACCCTTATTTTCCTTCCTAATCACAGTTATGTGTTTCTTCAACCTGAAACGCTTCTTCTCATCCAGAAGATCAAAGCCAACCAGCCTCTTCAGGACATCAACAGACCTGATGAACTTATCCGTGTCACTGAAATAATCACTAACAGAGACAGATTTTTTATAAGTCTCATCCAAAAAACGGTTGATGTCCTCAAGAGAGTAGAGCTCAGAATCCCGACGAAGTTCAGCAACAGAGACTGCTTCCAACTCAGAGTCCACTTCCATCTCGTCCGCGGCCCGGCGAGCCGAACAGCCAGGGGTCCCAGGAGCCATCAAGGGCTCCCCACCCACCGGCTGGCCGGTACTTTCAATATTCGAAACCGCACCCCCAACAGGCAAGCTAGAAACGGCAACTGCGGGGCCATCCTCGGCGGGACCCGCCGCCGGGGCGGAGGGGCCAGCAACAGCAGCAGCAGCGGGACCCGCCGCCGGGGCGGAGGGGCCAGCAACAGCAGCAGCAGCGGGGCCCCCGCCCACCACGGAAGCCAGAGCAACATCCGCCGCAGCCTCCGCGGGAGCGGGCGCAACCGGGCCCAGCTCCCGCTCTCTATGCGGACAGGAGAGACTGTTGTGACCGACATCACCACAATCGAAACATTTCATCTGTCCCGAGCTAGCGTACACCATGTACGGGCCGTCACCATGTTTAACACGGAAAGACACCTCCAGGGTCTGCGCAGGCGAGTCCAAAAACATGAACACCTGTCTCCGCAGCGACTGGACATGTCTGAGTTTAGGGTCCTTACAACCCAGACCCACGGTCCTCAATCCGCTAGCCAATTTCCCAAACCGACGGAGCTCATTCCCTAAAAGCTCATCGGGGATGAAAGGCGGAACACCGGAGACGGTGATCCGCGTGGAGGGAACAGAAAGCGGTGAAACCTGCACGAGGACGCCGTCGATAAAGACGCCTCCCTCAATAAGCCGGTGAGCCAAAATCTCCTCCCGGAGAAAGACAACCACCGCCTTGTTCATACGGGACGCAAACAGCAGGATGTCATGTCCTACCTGATCTCCGACGGCCAACAAGACCACCTCCATCGGGAGGCCGCCATCCGGCGGGACCACGCGCACCCCCTGCCTCAGAGACGGAGGCGGCGTCGCCTCCTCAAACACGGGCGACGAGCCAAACCAGGGCGCACCCACGGCTCGAGCCACAACAGGAAAAAAATGGAACAAAAAACACTTACCTGATCATGCACAAAGAACACCAATAGAGAAACCAAACCCAAAGGGTGAAGTCCAGACCATCCAAACCCCCGCGCCACTCACACTCACCGGAAACGGAAGGAGAGGAGAGGAGAGAGTCAGAATCAGAATCACTTTATTGCCAGGTAGGATTTTACACATACGAGGAATTTGTTGTAGCAATGATGGTGCATGCAATTAAGGGAAAAAAATATAACAAACAATGTAAACTAAAACTATTGCAATATAAATATATATACACAAGTTGTTTTTTGCATTAAGGGCAGAGTGACCAAGAGTGATGTGCCATGAAAATGTTTAAATGAACAGGTAGTTCAGACTGATCGTTAATGTAACGCATAGTGTTCTGAGTTCTGTCAATGTGACAGCAGTGTCAGAGTCAGAGGGGGAGGGTGGGGGGTGTCGGGGGGGTCCGGGTCTTATTAATAAGGCTGACAGCAGACGGGAAGAAACTGTTCTTGTGGTGTGAGGTTTTGGTCTTGATGGTCTCCAGCCTCCTGCCAGAGGGGGTCCTGGAGGAGTCCAGGTCCAGGCCTCAGGGTCCTGGAGGAGTCCAGGTCCAGGTCCAGGTCTCGGGGTCCTGGAGGAGTCCAGGTCCAGGTCTCGGGGTCCTGGAAGAGTCCAGGTCCAGGCCTCGGGGTCCTGGAGGAGTCCAGGTCCAGGCCTCGGGGTCCTGGAGGAGTCCAGGTCCAGGTCTCAGGGTCCTGGAGGAGTCCAGGTCCAGGTCTCAGGGTCCTGGAGGAATCCAGGTCCAGGCCTCAGGGTCCTGGAGGAGTCCAGGTCCAGGTCTCAGGGTCCTGGAGGAGTCCAGGTCCAGGCTTCAGGGTCCTGGAGGAGTCCAGGTCCAGGCTTCAGGGTCCTGGAGGAGTCCAGGTCCAGGTCTCAGGGTCCTGGAGGAGTCCAGGTCCAGGTCTCAGGGTCCTGGAGGGTTCCAGGTCCAGGCCTCAGGGTCCTGGAGGAGTCCAGGTCCAGGTCTCAGGGTCCTGGAGGAGTCCAGGTCCAGGCTTCGGGGTCCTGGAGGAGTCCAGGTCCAGGCTTCGGGGTCCTGGAGGAGTACAGGTCCAGGCCTCGGGGTCCTGGAGGAGTCCAGGTCCAGGTCTCGGGGTCCTGGAGGAGTCCAGGTCCAGGCCTCGGGGTCCTGGAGGAGTCCAGGTCCAGGCCTCGGGGTCCTGGAGGAGTCCAGGTCCAGGTCTCAGGGTCCTGGAGGAGTCCAGGTCCAGGTCTCAGGGTCCTGGAGGAGTCCAGGTCCAGGCCTCGGGGTCCTGGAGGAGTACAGGTCCAGGCCTCATGGTCCTGGAGGAGTCCAGGTCCAGGCCTCAGGGTCCTGGAGGAGTCCAGGTCCAGGTCTCAGGGTCCTGGAGGAGTCCAGGTCCAGGCCTCAGGGTCCTGGAGGAGTCCAGGTCCAGGCCTCAGGGTCCTGGAGGAGTCCAGGTCCAGGCCTCGGGGTCCTGGAGGAGTACAGGTCCAGGTCTCAGGGTCCTGGAGGAGTCCAGGTCCAGGCCTCAGGGTCCTGGAGGAGTCCAGGTCCAGGCCTCAGGGTCCTGGAGGAGTCCAGGTCCAGGCCTCAGGGTCCTGGAGGAGTACAGGTCCAGGTCTCAGGGTCCTGGAGGAGTCCAGGTCCAGGCCTCAGGGTCCCGGAGGAGTCCAAGTCCAGGTCTCAGGGTCCAGGAGGAGTCCAGGTCCTGCTCTTGTCCTTGGCGGTGGCAGCAGCAGACCAGATGGTGATGGAGGAGGTGAGGATGGACTCAATGATGGCTGTGTAGAACTGCACCATCATTGTCTTCGGCAGACTGAATTTCTGCAGCTGCCTCAGGAAGATACATCCTCTGCTGTGCTTTCTTGATGAGGGGGCTGATATTCAGCTCCCACTGAAGGTCCTGGGAGATGACAGTTCCCAGGAAGTGGAAAGACTCCACAGTGTCAATAGTGGAGTCACAGAGGGTGATGGGGGCAGGTGGGGCTGAGTTCTTCCTATAGCCCACAACCATCTCCACTGTCTTTAGAGCGTTGAGCTCAAAGCTGTTCTGGCTGCACCAGGTCACCAGGTGGTCAACCTCTCACCTGTAGGCGGACTCGTCACCATCAGAGATGAGTCCGATGAGGGTGGTGTCATCTGCAAACTTCAGGAGCTTGACGGACTGGTGACTGGAGGTGCAGCTGTTTGTGTACAGGTAGAAGAGCAGAGGAGAAAGAACACAGCCCTGGGGGGATCCAGTACTGATGGACCGTGGGTTCCAGATGTGTTTTCCCAGCTTCACATACTGTTTCCTGTCAGACAGGAAGTCTGTGATCCACCTGGAGGTGGAGTCAGGTACGCTCAGCTGGGAGAGCTTCTCCTGTAGCAGAGAAGGGACAATGGTGTTAAAAGCAGAGCTGAAATCCACAAACAGGATCCTGGCGTAGGTTCCTGAGGAGTCCAGGTGCTGGAGGCTGAAGTGGAGGGCCAGGTTAACAGCGTCGTCTACACACCTGTTGGCTCTATAGGTGAACTGCAGAGGGTCCAGGAGAGGGTCAGTGATGGCTTTGAGGTGTGAGAGCACAAGGCGCTCAAAGGTCTTCATGACCACAGAGGTCAGGGTGACGGGTCGTTAAATCCTGTGGTCCTTGGCTTTTTGGGGACGGAGATGATGGTTGAGGTCATGAAGCAGGCTGGTACGTGACAGGTCTCCAGTGAGGTGTTAAAAATAGGAATGCACGATAACTGCTTTTTAAAACTGATACCGATAACTGATAACTTTCAGCTCCTAATGGCCGATACCGATAACTGATAACACACACATATACAGATCATTACATCAATACTATGAACAAAATCAAAAATAGTTTTGACTTTTTATATGAACAGATATTTATTTTTTTCAAAGAAAAACTACTGACAAGCCTCTCAAACATTTTCATAAAGCTATCAAACAAACCTATTTAATATCTCACATTAACTTAAATAAGGTTCATTACTGACTGATATAAAAAATAAAGGCTCGTTGAACTGATGGAAATACATGCATCAAAATTACAAACTGAAAAAGATTAACATTTAAGGTTTTTGGCTTGTGGTTTCATTTAAATTTATACCTTTAATTAAAGCAAATGAGGTTCAGTAGTTTTTATTTTTAATCTCATGGAAGCTTTAGATGAGAGATATGAGGGAGAGCAGAGGGACTGGAGGAGAGACTGCTGCTGGCTTGCGCATGTTAGCATTAGCTTTCGTTAGCTCACGTTAGCGCGATTTCAAAACTCCATGGAAGCGATTGTTATGTTGTAGGTGGCTGATCAGGTTTTACGTATTAAAGCTTGTGCTTCCCTCCTCGTAGAATTCACTCGGAGGATTCGTCACAAATAACCACCAAACTATCTTCTTCTGAAACTTTAACAAAGTTCCACGCCGCCATGTTTGTTGTGATCAGCACAGTCCATGCTGCATTCAAGGTGTAACGTAAATTCCAACGTTTCCTCATTTGCTAGTCGTTATTTCAGCCTTTTTTATTTTTTCATTTTTTATGTGTAACATGTGGGAAAATACTGCAAATATAAATTCAAGTCAGCAACTACTAAAATTATGACCGAGTTAACAAGTTGTTTTCTGGCATGAGGGGGTATTCTTGATTTTCCTTATTGAGTAATCGTTTTTCTGATTATGCCGACGTTACTTGAACATAACATTAACTCCCAGTCATTCAAGACTCAGAGGGACCAAGGTACTGCCGTGTTGACAAAAATATATATGTTATCAGGGCTATTCGTCGTGATATTGGAGTTATCGGGATGACGTCATAATTTCCTGTTATCGGCTCGATAGTTATCGGCTCGATAGTTATCGTGCACCCCTAGTTAAAAATGTCTGTGAACACTGGAGACAGCTGATCAGCACAGTGCTTCAGGGAGGATGAGGAGATAGAATCTGGCCCAGCTGCTTCTTTAAGTGTATATTAAAGCTGAATGTTGAATTTATCTTCACTGGCTTGGCCTTTGCTTGTCCATTCTTGTATTTTGAGAAGACCTCATCAGCTTTGTCCTTCAGCATCATTGCTTGTTCCCACCATGCATTTTCACTGAAGTGTATTGCAGCCATGTACAAGCTGAAGAAAAAGGAAGAATATTATGCCAGAGTCTGTATTTAAGTCTGTAAAGTTCAGTCACATATCCATGTCCTTTAAGGCGAAAGAAAGATAAAACCTAAATGTATAGAAAAATATAACACTACAACACAAGGGTTTTATTTTTATTCATCACTCAGCAAACATAATTATCTAACATTCTGGAAAGAAATCATTACCTGCACAGCATCCCAGTTTTTCCTCACCACGGAGAACTGTTTGTTAACTAACAACTTCTCAACCTGGTACAGAGGCTTTGTACCTGGAAGGCTAAAGGATAGCAGAGCTGGTCAAAGTGCTCAACAAAAAACTCTTCTTTAAAGCCAGTCTGTGTGACTTTTCACTACGGGGGCTTATGGGTCTGCTGGGTTGACCAAAGAGCCACTGACATCACCGTCCTAATGAGTGGGGACGGTCCAGCACATCCTTTAACATCACTCTGTCCCACTAGAGGAGCACATTGTTGTCTCACACCAGGGGCTGACACATGAACTCTCCTGTGATGTGCTGCCCCCATGTGGTCAGAAGTGGTATCGCTACACAGAATGGCTTTAACAGACACATGCAAATCATTGCAAAATGTTCATAATGTTTTTGTTGGGGGAGATCCAAACCATTTGATATGAACACGGTTGAAACCACCTTCTGGGGTGTCTGGAGACTTTATCAGCAGAATGTGTGTGGACATCTTTGATGTAATTGATGCTACTTCACATTAATACTGCTGGCGTCGAGGAAATGAAAGGCCTCCTTTCAGTTCTGCTTTCTCCATGTGCACACTGCCGTTAGCCTCGATGCTCTGTTCCTGTGAAACAAACCATGGATCATTCACATTTATTAATGCATCAAAATGAAAATATCCACAGAATAAGTTGACTTCAAGTCCCTGTAGATGAAAGGTTACCTGTACAAACTGGACATCAACAATGTCACTGATATCCAGGTGCATCAGCTGCTGCTAAATTTGTCTGAGTGTCCTTTGGCAAAAGAGAAATGATAATAATATTATAATAGCAAAGCTCCATAAAGACAGGTCTGTGCACAGTCTGTGCCACTGCACCACACAGTTCTTCTTGTTCACTGGACAAACCCTGTTTTTGAAAAGTGCTTCCAGACAGCTCTGGAATGCAATGTTCCTCTTGTCCATATATTGATGTTTGTAAATACAAAATTATTGTTTCAGAGATGACGTCACTCCGATAAGTCCGTATTGAGGTGATACTCAATACACAGGACCCAGAATAAACAAGAGCAAGAGACTGCTATACCAAGAAATATAGATTTTATTAACACTTTTATTAACAATAAAAGTGTATGTCCACTTAAAAACCTACATGCCGGCCTCAATAAAATAGATGTATTAAACCACACAGTCAAATGAAGAAACAGTAAATGAACCAATGAGAAAAAAATACACAATGTGGGGTCAAGGCTGGACCATCAGGGAAGCTGGTGCAAAGTTCTGTATAAGACAGAGAAATTGTCACAAAATACGTAGGCAAACACCACTACACCCAACCCAACTCAGCTCAAATCAAAACTGTCTCCCACACTTGATTATACTTAATCACAGCAAGCTAAGGTGACTCAAACCATGCAATAGAGCGCATTTGCCAAATGACTACTCTACCACTCAGCACCTCCTTAATGCAGCCAAAAGCCCCACATGAAAAATAAATAAATAAAAAGAGGGCCCATTCATTCACTAGTAAAAGGAGCCATAAAATCTGTTAAGCCTGGAAAAAACAGTGGAATAATGTCCTTGTTTGAAAACAAAAGCACATTAACATACAAAAAGAAACATTCTACAAAAGACATGTGTCATATATAGTATATTGTTTGTGTGAACATGTGCGCATGCAGGTATTCAAAACCAGGGCTTGCAGTGGGTATATTTTATATTTATTAAATTCAGGACAGTGAAATAGATCCCTCATCCTCCAGTCACTACTGCATTTCTACTAGGGCTGGGCCAAAAAATCGATTTTTATATTAATCCCGATTTTTTTTCTTGGGATTTAAAAAAATCGATTCTCATACACGAATCGATTTTTGGCTCCGTGGAAATACTCCGCTCGCTGTCTCTTTTGTCATCTACACTTCCGGAAATAGAAGCACGTGTGTCACCATAGTTACCAGAATGCCGGCAAATTCACGCGACAAAATGGCGGAGTGCAGCGAGCGGAGTACTTTCACAGAGTCTGAACTCTTTCCCACACCGCCCCACTTCAAATCAAACGTATGGACTTTATTTGGTTTTTATAAAAAGCACGAGGCAGGAGAGCTCGATATGAGGAAAGCCATATGTAAGCGTTGTCGCAGTCAAATCTCTTACTGTGGTAACACCACGAACATGACGGCGCACATCCTTGGCTACCACCCAGAGAGGTCTGAGCTCTCTGACAGGCTGGGTCCGCGTTTACTCGAGAGTTTACTCGAGAGTTAAAGATGGTGGCAGCTAATGTCAGGGCTCGGGCAGTTAAATGATTATTCATTAACGTGGCGTGTTTGTCATGAAACAATCGTGTTGCCGTAGCGTGTTATTACCGGTTTGTTTACCGGCAGCTGTAAAGCACAACGGATCGCCAACATGACAACACTGCATGAGAACATATTCACGACACGTCCTGACCGGTGAAGGCTATTAGTGTTAGCAGTTGCTATCAACAGCATCTGTATCCGCAAAGAGAATAACGACGTGGATTTATTGTCGTTTCCATCACGTAGCCTATGGAGCAACTGAACCGGTAGAAGAAGACAACTTTAGGTAAGAAAATCAAGTTTTATTCAACGCTAGACAACTTTTAAAATGAGCAACTATAGGCTGTATTGTCTCGGTTCTATTCGGGTAACTCAGTTCAGTTCGTGGTCGGAAACTAAAGACTCGGGTCAGGTTGTTTACGGGTCCAAAAATTGCGGGTCCATTCAGGTTTGGAATCCCAAACTTAAGATAATAGCTCGGGTCGGGTCGGTTTCGGGTCGAATTTTCACGGCTCCATTCGGGGTCGGGTCCATGAAAGTGGACCCGTGAAGACCTCTAAACCAGAGGTCTTCAACCCTGGTCCTCGAGGCACCCTATCCAGCAGGTTTTAGAGGTTTCCCAGCTTCAACACACCTGATTTTAATTAATGGTCATTATCAAGTTGTCCTCAAAGTCTGCACAAGTCTGTTGATGACACAGCCACTTGTATCACGGTGTGAAGAAGAAGGGGAAACATCTTAAACCTGCTGGATAGGGTGCCTGAAGGACCAGGGTTGAAGACCTCTGCTCTAAACTACAGAAATTGCGCATTTTTTTTAAAATATTAAAACTTATTTAATCTTTATATTTTTATTATTATTTCATACTTAAAATATAATATAATAATAATAAGAAGAAGAAGAAGAAGAAGAAGAAGAATATATTATTATAATATATATATAATAATCAATAATTACATATAATAAATATAATATTTAATATTATTATTATATGATTTTTATATTTCAATAATTGAAATATAAAAATCGCAATACTTGGTAAAATCGAAATGCAATACTTGTTTAATCAGAATCGCAATATAAATCGAATCGGGACCCAAAAATCGTAGGAGAATCGAATCGGCACAAAAGTGTATCGGCCCAGCCCTAATTTCTACACGAGCAGAGCAGGCTGGTGTTAGAAGAAATAACCTCTCCTTCCTCCATCTGCCTTCCACCTGACAGATGCTGACTTCCAGACCTCTCTTCTGGACCTCACGGATGCGGAGCCTGCATTCTCTGTATTGTTTTGGGATGAGCCTGACTGAAGTCTGTCTTCATCATTTTCTGCATTGTCATCACATGCCGGTTTTCTTTGGGAGATCCCACCAGAAGCATCAGAGCCCTGAGGATCAAGTCCTTCTGCCACAACAAAGCTGTGATCAAGACAATCAACCCTCATTTTGTCTTTTCAATTCATTTCATTTTGTGAAAATGCTTTAAATGCAATATTTCAGCTTTTATAAAACTAGGGTAAACTGTAAGGCTTTATTAATTCCAATAGGAGGCTCATATAAACAGTATTGTAGTAACTTAACTGTGGAAAACAGTTTTACAGTCTTATTTACACATGAACTGCAAAAGCTGACCAACTCATTTTTATTCACCATGATAATTCAATGTTGGCGATAATAACTACAACTTGTGATGAAGATGAATCCCTTTCTTTTCTCTGTACAGTTGTATATCATATATCTGTAGGAAGAGCTTCACTGAGAGAATCCTTGTGTTCAAAGCTGTCCCTCGTGGTGTGAGGCTCCTTCACTGATGTTGGAATAAGGCTTGTTTTAATCAAGCTCAACCAATCTGGAACCTTCCCAGGTCCTTTATTTATATCATTAAATATAGTACCTATCTCACTTTTTTCTTTTTTTTTGGTAGATGTTTTCATATTTGCACCTGGGGAAGTAAAGTGAGGCAGCTAAATAAGATTGTATTTAATAGAAAACAAGCTTTCATTGTGGCCATCCAGTTAATTTGAATCTCTGATGATTCAGAGTTGAGGAATATCGCCTCCTGCTGGTTGGTTTCTGTCACTGTCAAAGTTCTCTTTAGTCGCCTGATAATGTTTCATTAAATGCCCATGAAGAACAGATGGCAATTTTCTAGACTTAGTAATGCATAAAAAAAATTGATTAAATATTCACTTTTTTCATGAGAAAAGAAGAAAAAAAAATGAATAAATTAAAACTTCTGGACATGTTTATTCACCCACTCAGGTCACATACGTGTGTTTTAATGAGTTCATCTTTGTATTTTCTATTAGTTTTGTGAAACTAATCCTGTGGATTTTTGTTGTTCAGGTGCAGCACTTCAGTGATGACTTTCTTCGATTTTGCCTTCAAAGAAGAACCTCCGAAACGTGTTTATTCATTCGTCTTTTGTCATCAGATAAGCATATCCTTATACACACGTGAACAAAATTGTTGGTACCCCTCAGTTAAAGAAGGAAAAAAAACCCACAATTCTCACTGAAATCACTTGAAACTTACAAAAGTAACAATAAATAAAAATTTATTGAAAATCAAATAATCAAAATCAGCCATCACTTTTGAATTGTTGATTAACATAATTATTTAAAAAAACAAACTAATGAAATAGGGCTGGACAAAAAATGATGGTACCTCTATAAAAGATTGAAAACTATTTGACCAGAGTGACATGATTAACTCAGGTGTGTCCTTTAATTGACATCACAGGTGTTTCCAAACTCATAATCAGTCAGTCTGCCTATTTAAGGCAGACAAGTAGTCACTTTGCTGTTTGGTGAAAAGGTGTGTACCACACTGAACATGGACAACAGAAAGCGA
>JAGFBZ010001828.1:0-88170 GCA_018398805.1 Hirundichthys speculiger
ACAAGTGTCACCTTATTTGTTGTCCCCTCACGTTAATATCGGATCATGGTTCCTGGTCCTGTATGTTGATCACAGTTGTGAATAAAGGTTTCAGTGGACCGCAGAGATTTTTGCATTTCAAATTGGGCCTTGGTATTCTGACGTTTGGGAACGGCTGAGCTAAATTATTGACAATATGTTAATTCAATTAGAAAATAGACTTCAAAAAGCCACCTGATGCCATGCATTGATGACGATTGCGTGTACTGATATCTAACCAATATTTTAATTTTGTATCAATGCCGTTCGATATTCACCATTAAATAGGATGCTGGACAGTAAAGTTAAGACTTATAATAATTGATTCCATTGATTGATTTCATATTTAATGAGTCACACCAGGTCAAAGAGAAGAGTTGAAGCAGAAAACACAGATGAAGGATAATCAATAACCAATAATCCAGCCAGAGCTGGAGATCAGAGGACAGAGAAATGAGATGGTCTCGCTCCGCAGTGGTCCACGTGAGCGTGCATACCGGCACACGCACGCGCCGCCGAGGCATTCCTCTGTCGGGAGGAGAAACGCCGCGTCATCCCGAGCTGCGCACGAGCGCCACAACCTTTGGTGTCCCCGAGCTCCCCGGTGACACCGAAACACACTCAGACACCGCGATCACCGATCACCGATCAATAATACTCACTTTGTAGAAGATGAGCTTCAAGGTGCCGTAGAAACCCATGACTGCTCCCACCCCCCCACCCCCCCCGCCGCGGGACCGACGAGTCCACCAACTTCTGACCGACAGATCCACAAATCCGGACGGCTTCTGACTGATGGTGACGTCACAGATCCATCGGGTCGATCGGTGTATCGATGAGGAGCGTTTAATGAGAGGAAACGCGCTGAGCTCGCGCTGCTGCTGCTGCTGCTTCAGGATCCACCGATTGACCGGTTCCCTCTCTCTCTCCCCCCCCCTCCCTTCCTCCCTCTCTCTCTCTCTCTCTCTCTCTCCCCTCCCCCTCTCTCCCTCCCTCTCCCCTCTCTCCCCCCCCTCCCCCCCTCTCTCTCTCTCCGCTCCGCCTCTACATCGCTCGACCTCCAGCAGGAACACGCGCGGACATGCCCCTCCGCGCCTCGTGCTACTCAGGGAAGTCGCGTGCAGGGTGTGAGAGAGTGATCGTGTGATGCAGGACAGCAAGTGTACAATCAGAGATAAATCACAAACTACTACAAATTAGAGTTTTTTTTTGTTTTTGTTTTTTTTTTTTGCTCTTAACACTATTTCCGACTGTCACATATGGAGCCCCGTTTTGGTCATAATTTAATGAATAAATGAGTCTATTATTATGAAATACAGGTGTTTATTATTATGAAATACGTATCCATTATTATGAAATATTTCCCATTATTATGATAATGGTTTAGTTTTTCATAAGAATGAGCTTTAACATAATAATGGCTTTGTTTTTCATAAGAATGATTTGTGTGTCAATCACAGCTGAGAGGGCGGAGCCATTTATGTGATTGGCTGCTCTTTCATTCAGGCATAAGCAACAGAACAGTGAATCGTCAAATCGGGTCAATCGCCTGATAAATGATCATTTTCGATATTGTCCGCTAACCTGGTCAAGGTTTCCCGTAGCTCAGTCCAAGCTGCCATAGCTACAATCGGACTAGCAGCGCACCTTGATAACGCCACGGCCCGCTGCTAATGGGACCTCACGGCCAAAACTAGTCGATGTCAGAGCGTAGAATGGAGAAGGATCAGCCAATGAGCGTGCAGGTCAACCACTGGCCCCGCCCACTGGCAAAATGTCATTATTATGTAAAAGCTCATTCTTAGATAAAAAAAGCTATTCTGAAATAAACTATTATGCATTAAACTAAGATTAAATAATAATAACAATAATATATTTCATAATAATTACATTTTTTTCATAATAATGGGAAATATTTCATAATAATACACATATATTTCATAATAATGGGAAATATTTCATAATATTAAACATGTATTCCATAATAATGAGAAACATTTCATAATAATGGATACGTATTTCATAATAATAAACGCCTGTATTTCATAATAATAGACTCATTTATTCATTGAATTATGATCCGAACGGGGCTCCATAGCCACAGCACCTTTTCATGGGTATTATGGGCTCAGACTCTTTACGTCACGGTAACATTATTATTATCATTTTTTTTTTTACTATAATGTCTGGGATTATTTACATTATGATAATATTGTTGTCTAAATAAAGATGTACTTTATTCTGTGATGTGTGTTACAAATCTCTGCCTTTTTAATTTTATTTAAAGCAACACTATGTAACTGCCAAGCTCCAGACCACATGGACATGAAATACAACAAAGTACTCACTAAACCTTGATTCATACTTTTGCATCAAAGTGACAGCGTAGCTACGTCAAAGGTGTGAGCCTTCCACGTCTGTCCAAATGTATCTAGACGTTAAGTTGACGTGGACTGGAAGGAATGTGACCGGCCGGCCTCTTTGTCTTCTTATTTCGTGCTGCGACTTCTTCTTTGTCAAGTCAGGCAGAACGATTCCCAGCAGTCTCTGTAGACATGACTGATGAACATTCATCATGTAAGATCTGCTTCATCTGCTTTGTTGCTGTGTCTGAGCTACATAAAGGAAGTAAAGAAGAGGAAGCTCAGCACTATGGCTACAGCGCTGCAGAAAGGAACCTGCGCTGTCCTCTAGTAGTTGGTTGTGGAATTACAGATATTGGTGGCTTGTATGACTATAACGTCATGGTGGATTAAGTAGTTAAACCCACACTGGCCCAGGTACCAAATACATGACCTGCTACTAATACTGTAATAGACATTAAACCAGACCACTAGAATTTAGAGTAAATATTAAACATTTTATTTTTTTTCCTACCACATTTTTTCTCCCTTGTTTTCAATGTTTTTTTTCTCTTTTTTTTTTTTTTTATATTTCTGAGGTGCACCCCTACTTCCCGTGGTACTGGTTGTACCACTCATCTTCTTGGTCATTCTCCAGAGATGCAGAGATGTGGATGCAAATGGATATCAAAATTCACTGGACTCTAGTCATATGGCGCGGGATCGGGGCCAAAATTAAGACTATTGCGCAGCCGGCGGTGTCTACATCCTTGTCGCAGGAGGCTATGTCCAATCCGAAACCGGCTATTGATCTGATCACTGATAGGCCTGCATCAACAACTGAGTGGCCGGCGCCGGCAACTGAGCAGGCGACTACTCAGGTTACTTGGTCGGTAACCTTCGTGTCGAACCCAGCAACTCATTGGATCGCCTACTGTCACTGACGTGCGTTATCATTGGAGAGGCTAACGACTAGCATGCCTAGGCTGGTCACCCACCGGATTGTCTACTCCCTCTGTTATCCATTAGCATGGATAGGCTGGCGTTAGCATTGGAGAGGCTGGCGACTAGCATTCCGAGGCTGGTCACCCACCGGATTGTCTACTCCCTTTGTTATCCATTAGCATGGATAGGCTGGCGTTAGCATTGGAGAGGCTGGCGACTAGCATTCCTAGGCTGGTCACCCATCGGATTGTATACTCCCTCTTTTATCCATTAGCACGGATAGGCTGGCGTTAGCATTGGAGAGGCTGGCGACTAGCATGCCTAGGCTGGTCACTCACCGCATTAGACACATCCTCGACCGTCTTTAACCCTTTAACACCTAGGCATAACATAGGCCGTCTGGATTTTTTTTGTTATTTTGGCTGTAAAAGTGTCATAAAATATGATACGAGTAATTGCTTTACTTCCTTTTTTTCAGAACAACTTCAACTTTCAACATCTGACAGTTTTTATGCATCACTATGTTTTTGGCTTTATAATAACAGTTTTAAGTTGAAAAAAAAAAAAAAACGGAATTGGATTTTTCAGGTTTTTACTGAAACAGAAAGTGGAAATGAACATGAACACAATATAACACAACATAAATTTGAATTATCAACTATAATACATATGTACAAACAAATATTTTCACCACTGGGCTTTCAGTGTCTCTTCTATTGTCTCTATTATTTACAAATTTTCAGGCGTTTTTGGGCATTTGTGGTACTGCTGGAAGCAGTTTCTCTCCAGCTGTAGGCAGAGTCCCACATTGCACCTCTCACACTGCCAGGGAGTGCTCCTTTTGCACAGAGTGCACTGTTGCCATCCCATGCTTGCTCTCTGTGCTTTTTCCTGTCCACTGGCTGTGGGGACAGGAATATGTTCATAGCTCTGCACAGATCTGTTCGCATAGATCTGCGAACAGCATCCCCAGCAGCTCCGTTCCTCCGACCGCGGCCTCGACTGCCCTCCTGTGCAGAAGACTGTGGTCCTTCATCACACAGCACCCTAAAAGTATTGCAAACATAAGACACAATACAATGAGACAAGATAGAAATGCATTTGCCTTGAAGTGAAGTAACTAAATAATACTGTAAGAAAGGTAAGTAAGGCACAAACAGGTACACAAAATGCATAAAAAAATAAATACAGTGGGTAAAAAGGTAAATGAGGTGAGTATTAGGTAAGTATGATAAATACAGTAGGTAGGCAATATAAAATATAAAGTGAGGCAAAAAGATTTATTAGGTATACAGAATAGGTAATAGAGTAGGTAGTGTATTTTTCTTTTGGCTTTTATCTGTCTATTAATATATATCTATTTTTATGTCTACATAAGGTAAGTAAAGTAAAGTACCCAGATAGCAAAATATGGTTGAATCAACGTTGAATCAATATCACTGCTGACATTCTTTCAACGTTGATTCAACCATATTTTGCTATCTGGGTACTTTACTTACCTTATGTAGACATAAAAATAGATAGATATATAAATAGACAGATAAAAGCCAAAAGAAAAATACACTACCCACTCTATTACCTATTCTGTATACCTAATAAATCTTTTTGCCTCACTTTATATTTTATATTTGCCTACCTACTGTATTATTCATACTTACCTAATACTCACCTCATTTACCTTTTTACCCACTGTATTTATTTTTTATGCATTTTGTGTACCTGTTTGTGCCTTACTTACCTTTCTTACAGTATTATTTAGTTACTTCACTTCAAGGCAAATGCATTTCTATCTTGTCTCATTGTATTGTGTCTTATGTTTGCAATACTTTTAGGGTGCTGTGTGATGAAGGACCACAGTCTTCTGCACAGGAGGGCAGTCGAGGCCGCGGTCGGAGGAACGGAGCTGCTGGGGATGCTGTTCGCAGATCTATGCGAACAGATCTGTGCAGAGCTATGAACATATTCCTGTCCCCACAGCCAGTGGACAGGAAAAAGCACAGAGAGCAAGCATGGGATGGCAACAGTGCACTCTGTGCAAAAGGAGCACTCCCTGGCAGTGTGAGAGGTGCAATGTGGGACTCTGCCTACAGCTGGAGAGAAACTGCTTCCAGCAGTACCACAAATGCCCAAAAACGCCTGAAAATTTGTAAATAATAGAGACAATAGAAGAGACACTGAAAGCCCAGTGGTGAAAATATTTGTTTGTACATATGTATTGTAGTTGATAATTCAAATTTATGTTGTGTTATATTGTGTTCATGTTCATTTCCACTTTCTGTTTCAGTAAAAACCTGAAAAATCCAATTCCGTTTTGTTTTTTTCAACTTAAAACTGTTATTATAAAGCCAAAACATAGTGATGCATAAAAACTGTCAGATGTTGAAAGTTGAAGTTGTTCTGAAAAAAAGGAAGTAAAGCAATTACTCGTATCATATTTTATGACACTTTTACAGCCAAAATAACAAAAAAAATCCAGACGGCCTATGTTATGCCTAGGTGTTAAAGGGTTAAAGACGGTCGAGGATGTGTCTAATGCGGTGAGTGACCAGCCTAGGCATGCTAGTCGCCAGCCTCTCCAATGCTAACGCCAGCCTATCCATGCTAATGGATAACAGAGGGAGTAGACAATCCGGTGGGTGACCAGCCTAGGCATGCTAGTCGTTAGCCTCTCCAATGATAACGCACGTCAGCGACAGTAGGCGATCCAATGAGTTGCTGGGTTCGACACGAAGGTTACCGACCAAGTAACGTGAGTAGTCGCCTGCTCAGTTGCCGGCGCCGGCCACTCAGTTGTTGATGCAGGCCTATCAGTGATCAGATCAATAGCCGGTTTCGGATTGGACATAGCCTCCTGCGACAAGGATGTAGACACCGCCGGCTGCGCAATAGTCTTAATTTTGGCCCCGATCCCGCGCCATATAGTCACTGCCAAGTCTTTATTTCTAAGTCTTATTCTCAGTCTTACTTAGATATAAATAGTCACCAAGTACAGAGGTAGAGATTATTTTTTTCCCAAAACACTTAGTTAGTACATTTTTTCCCTTGTAGCCCAGGTGTGATGTAGTAATTTACTCAAGTTAATCTGAGAAGAATTTTACTGTTCTCTATTTATTTAAATGATATTATTAAATGCAACAGTGATTACCCTGTACGGCTGAACGTGTTTGCTGAAAGACCTGGACAAAATAAGAACCTTTTAACTGCTATGAGAAGGACCACACATGTAGGACTTGGTTGTCATCATGGTTGGTGTTAATACTTCATTGTTGCTTGTGTTGTTCTGTAACTACATCAGGAAACAATAGTGCAGTTTCCTTTCTGCAGCGCTGTAGCCAGCTGTCCTGAGCTTCCTTTTCTTTGCTTCCTTTATGTAGCTCAGCCTTAGCAACGAAGCTAATAGAGCACATCTTACAGCTGAAACCAAACACATACACTTTATGAAAAGACACATAACATTTTTTTTTTCACTGTCTGACATTAAATAAGACAAAACCTTTCCTGTTTCATGTCAGTCGTATCACCAAAACTATTTCTTGAGAGAGTTCTTTTAGAGAATATTTTTATCCTCTGTGAAGTACGGGGGTGGCAGCATCATGATGTGGGGGTGTTAAGCTGCAAGAGGGACTGGTGGACTTCACTAAACAGATGACAAATTCAATTCAATTCAATTCAATTCAATTTTATTTATATAGCGTCTGTTACAATGACAATTGTCTCTAGGCGCTTTACAGAGACCCAGAGCATGACCCCCGAGCAAATATCATCAACTAAGATTATATAAATTAAATCCAATCAATGATAATGGCAGGTAAAAAACTCCCACGTAGGGAGAAAAAAAAAACCTTTATACCAAACAGTGGCAAGGAAAAACTCCACTTTAAGAGGAAGAAACCTTGAGCAGGACCTGGCTCATATGGGGGGACCTTCCTGCCGAAGGCCAGCCGGGTAGAGAAAGAAAAAGAGGGGAGACAGGACAGAGAGAGGATGTAGGACAGAGAGAAGATGGAGGACAGAAAGAGGATGTAGGACAGAGAGAGGAGAGCACAGAAAAAGTAAAAAATAATAATAAAGAAGTAGTGGAATTGTTGTAGGGTGAATGCAAGCGAGCTATGGAGGACCCTTGGGCGTGTGGTCAGCGTAATGAGCCATGATAGGTTCATTACGGATGCCTACGGATAGAACATTATGTAGAAACATTGAAGCAACATCTCAGACATCAGCCAGGCAGTTAAAGCTTGGACACTAATGGGTCTTCAGATGGACGATGACCTTAAACGCACCACCAGATTAGTTACTACGAGGCTTCAGGACTACAGAGTCCATGTTCTGGAGTGGACACCACAAAGACCTGATCTCAGTCCTGGAGAAGCTGAGAGCTGAACAGGAGCTGAACAGGAGACCTCCAAACCGGACTCGGTTCCTCCAGTTCTGTCAGGAGGACCGGACCAGAATTCAGAAAACTACTGAGAGAAGCTTCTGGAAGAAACCAGAACGACTGAGCCGAGACAGACAGTTTAGAGACAACGATAGCAGATACTAGGGGTGTAACGGTACAATGTGTTCGTACCGAACCGTACCGAACCGTACCGAACAGTGTTGTACTGAACGAATACAGTCAGTTTATATGCGTTTTTATATGCAGCCATCACAGACTGAGAAGAATAGACTCACAGCTAGAGGTCTTCGGAACAACCCGATAACCTGAAAACCTGAGGTTCCGACCCGAAATGAATCAGGTCTCGGGTCCATTCAAAAGACGTGACTCCAGATTCGGGGTCGAAATCGGTAGTTAGTCTTGGGTCCGGTCCAGGCTGGGTCCGCGTTTACTCCAGAGAGGTAAAGATACTGGCGGTGGCAGCCAATGTCAGGACTCGGGGAAGTTTAATTAATTATTCATTAACGTGGCGCGTTTGTCATGAAACAACCGTGTTGTCGTAGCGTGTTATTAGCGGTTTGACCAGCAGCTGTAAAACACAACGGATCACCAACATGATGACGCTGGATGAGAGAACATATTTTACCTGTGTTATTAAAAAAATAATACCGCATCGGGCTGAGTTAAAAAAAACAAAACAAAATAAAAAAAACATTCCCGATCTGTCACTTGTCTCGTGTTAACTGCGACAGCAGCAGCTACTACAGGTACTGTAGGTGGAAGATGTCGCGAGGTGACATCAGATAAGTGACATCGCGAAGAAAAAAAAGATTGTTACAGAGAATAGGATGTTGTTAGACAACACAACTGTTCGGCTCTTCTCTCATGTAAATAAACTGGACCGGTCCACAAATACACTCCTTCCAGAACAGTCATAAAGAATTCAGTCTGCAACAAATGAGAACAACAAGTCATTAAAAGAGTAAAGAAAAGTCACTTGAAATGAGATGAAAAACTGTAAAAGAAGAGCAATATGAAATTAAAACAATGTGTGGAATGAAAATCAAATGTAAATGTAAATACAAGCAATGTTAAATGAACAAAAAATATGTGAATCCCTTCAAATAATTACTCTTCATATAAACCCCTTTAGTGTTTTCATTTAGGCTATAATGAATGTTCACATTATGTCAACGTGGCTTTATGCACAGCTGCACTAAAATTAACAAACTGATGAATCCAGGTGTGTCTGACCTCACAGCAATGGTCAGACACACCTGGATTGGTCAGTTTGTCCAATAATGGCACACAGGAAACAAAAGAGCTGGCTGAAGTTCAGGAAGTAGCGCAGCTGTGATTTTAGCTTTTCTGTACACCAGAAATGTAAAAGATACTGCTCGTGGTGGGCGCCAGAAAATTTCCCTTATTTTCAAACCCAAAACTTGACAGGTATGTTCCTGCTCGGTCCCTAGCGAGTGTTTGTAAAAAATAACAGTCTATCTCAGTAATAAACACGACAGAAACTGTATGATATATTACGGTACTTTATTGCAGCTAGTTCAAATTTACGGTAAATTACTGGCAGCTGTGGTTGCCAGAATTTCACCGTAAAAAATACAGTACAACATATTAGTAATTACAGCTGGTTTTCCAAATTTACGGTAAATTACTTGCAGACAGTCTCAGACATGGTACGATGTTTAGGGAACTGGAACTTTAAACTGGTGTAACTTCTGCCTGAAGAGTTGTCGTCAGTGTCCACTGTGGACAGGCAAGAACCTCTCTGCAGCCAGAAAAAAAAAAAAACTGTGAAAAAAAGACATTACCACTACAACCACTGCTACTGCTACTAATGACAGCAATAATAATGACAATAATATTAATAACAGCAACAGTAATATAATAATATGTAGCAAAGTACTTCTTACAGGCCCGGCTGACCTGTTAAAGTGCTGTCTACCATCACAGTTCAAAGGTATTGTCGTCTGTGCAGTCCTTGGACTATCCTTGAAACATTAATAGTTTAGCTGTAGGCCTGAGTGAACATCCTCAAAGACTTATACTGGCTCTCTCATGTACTTATTTCGATACTGAGCATTATGTCACAAAATGCTCATTTGTTATTGTGATTTTTATAGCTCTTGTATATCCAACCCACTTAAGTATCTTTTTGATTTGATCATTTTATTCAGACCATGTACATGCCCTGAATGTTTAATAAAGGTCGACTGGTGGAGCACATGGCACATACCTGGGGCTGGGTCCTTGCGATGGTGACCTGGGTTCAAGCCAGACGTCGGGTCCTTTGCTGCATGTCATCTTCTCTCTCTTCCCTGTCTTTCCTGTCCCTCTTTCTCTGCTGTCTCTGAAAAAAATATTAAAAGAAAAACACTTAAAAGTTTAAAAAAAAAATACAAAAATAAAAGCATGGATTAGAATCTCACCATCACAAAGGCCAGCAAGTTGTTCCCTCCAAGTCGGTGACCACTCAGGAATTCGAATGCGGTGCTTGAAAGGTGGTAGGAGCAAAAGACATCAAGTTTTACAATTGTTATAAAGATAATTTCTATAAGAGCAGTGTGTACAGATAATTAGGACATTTACTCTAAACACATTAAAATATTTGATAGATATCTGTTTTGCTTACTTACCTTGAAAGAGATTCTAGATCTTAGTGATGCCAAGAGCCTTCAACCTACTGAAGTGTTACAATAGCACTGAAACAAAAGCTTAGATGTTCTTCACAGGCAGTTTTATTAACTCAACCATAGCTTATAACATCAAAGCATATCAAAGTATATTGTTCTGAATAACAATAGCTAACAGTTGACCAAGAACAACAAACATCACCTCCAAAAAAAAGAAAAGACAGAAAAAAGGAAAGGCAAACACTTATCTTGCCTCTATAACCACAAAGCTCTTTCTCAGAGAAAAAGACTAAATAACATGAAAATACTTTGAGCAAAATCCTGAGCAGTGGCAATGCCAAGGCATACTGAGGTAGGTAGGGGTGGTGCTGCATACGGACTCCATGAACATGTATGAAAATCAGCTTGGGCTCAAAACAGAAAAAAAATGGAAACCTAGAATTCCATACAATGACATACAAATGACAGCCAGTCATTTAAAACATACATAATATGAACATTCAAAATTGTGAAATTATGTCAGCCCATAGGATATAAAATAAAGAAAGGCAAATATCCCCATTAACAGTTCAGATGATCAAGTCCATCTTTAACATGTCTCTCTCCACTCGTGATCGGAGAGCTCTGCGATGAGGGTGAGGACTCTTGGGTTCACTGAAAGTTGCTTCTTGTTTTTCTTTTTTTCAACTTTTGTGCCCTTCTCTGGATTGATGTTGAGGAAACACCTTTATGAACACAAGAATTTATATTCAACCACTAAATCTAAATACAGTAGTTTGTTATAGGGGAGAAAAAGATGTGATTGTGTGTGTGTGTGTGTGAATGTGTGTGTGTATTTACCTCTGAAAGAACTCAAGTGTGGAGCCCAGTTCCACAGGATGGTGGATATTAAGGCAGTAGTAGCTTCCAAGCATCAAACAAATGGCAGAGACGAAGGTGGGGATTTGGTCAATCACAACCTTGTGGTCTACACTCAGCATGAACTGCTTTGCGGCATAGCAGGAGTTTCCTGCAAAGAAAATACAAGTAGAAAATACTTAACAGCACACCAACCATTACCATCCAAAAGTGGTCTTAAAAACCAAGACAGTGCATTCCACATCATATTTAGCTTTGTTTCTTCCCATAAAACTCAAAATCATCTTACCGCATACAATGATGCATGGTGTCACTGGCAGGCTTTCCACATGTACTTCTTTTGGATCACCACCCTGTTGAAATTCAAATTGGGTTATCAGGCAATACCTGCAGAAGTACTCTGTGCGACTAAAATTTTCAGAGAAGCCTCCAATACAATGCGAGCCCAAATTATCTCCCACAATGCAATACAAGGTTCCTCTGACAACTGTTTCATCTGATACCACTATACCATTCTCCTCTAATTCCTTCAAGTCTGCGAGTAATTCAGAGAAAACTTTCACATGCCCAAATTCTTTGAAATCTTTCTCTCTGCACAATAACACAAGAAACATATGATCTGTGTCTGACCGTACATGAAGTGGCATGTTAGCAACAGATACATAGACAGCTAACACCTTGTGTTTCGTTTTTGCAGAACCTAAAGGGTTTATGACTTCAAAGGCATCCTGGTATAGCAATAGCTTAAGACATGATGGATTTTGACCATAAAAATCATTTGATTTGAATATCTGTCCATCACCAATGTCACTCAGAACATCTGAGGGAGACTCAGCCGAGTGCTCCCCTGATTTCTGCCACAGATCAGACTCCAACAAACATTTCAAAGTGTCTCTCACAGGCACATAATAGGCAAACCTATCTCTCCTGTTCTCATCTTTTCCTAAAAATATTTTCTTAGGCTCCACATAGTTAAACTTTTTTTTGAAAGTTTGAGCTCTTGAGTATATAGTCCTCATTGGCCCTGTATGACATGCAGTGAACAGGTCAGATTGCCTGACAGACTCACAAACTTTGGTGATGTCCTCATCTGTTAATGATGTGTCCGTTTTTAGCATTGCTGTAAGTTTACTCAAACTAAATGTCTGACCCAACTCGTGTATGTTCTGCATTTCCTCAACAATGACCTGAATGGTTGAAGCAGGTAGTAGAAACTGCCCCTGCAATTTTAAGTAGAACAACGAGACATTTCTTAGAAAAAGGTCATGGAGATCTTGTGACATATCCATGTCACCTTCATCCGTGCTTGTTTCTGTACCCACCCCAGACACTTGTGGGCCAGAGTCAACTGAATCAGTTGGAGCAGATGATGACTTAGGAGCAGTATTTCTGTAAAAGTCACTGATACTGCTGTCTGCCAAATCTCTGTGTTTCCGTGACATGTGGGCAGTAAATGTAGATTTGACCTTAAAAACATTTCTGCATCCTGTCACTGGACAATTCACAGTTAAACGCTTATTTTTGCAGGGGCAAAACAAAACAACCTAGCAAATTGACATAACTTTAACATTACATAAACCCGAATGAACATTCAAGAGCTGACATTAACTAGAAAATTTTGTAGAGGTGCTTACCTTAAGAACAGAGTTATATCTCCCGAGTTCAGAACGTGTGTAGACTCCACAAATGGTCATTACTGGATGCGCAGAAATGGCGCCTAGCGTTCGGTCAGAGGGATTCAAAAGTTCAAAAACACTTGACTCTCGCTCAAGACTCCTGCGCTGTTTGCGGAGGAGACGGGAGGGGGGAAATTTTAGGGTTATTACCCACTTTTGACTTTATGGTATTTTCTCATTCATTTTACAATGGTTTGAAAAAATCACAGTAAAATTGTGTGTTTTTTACATATTGTACCTGTAAAAATTTGAGTTATGTACTGTTTCTTGATTTACAGAAATTCAGTGTATTTACTACGGTGATATACAGTTTTGGAATTGACGGGCCTTTACTGTTGCTATTTGACAGTTTTTTACTGTATTTTTTACAGACTTTTCTTACAGTGTACCAGTGTAGCTAAACATCTGGTTTCAACTGTATATGAGTTTGAGCTGACAAATGTTGAAAAATTATAATTTTGACTGACACTGTAACAATCTATCCAGGTGTGAAAACAACAAATTCATAGAAGGAAATATAATCCTCCTCACCGGACCAATCACATCAGCATGTAGTTTCATTTTGAAGGAGCTTCATGCCAGTTTATGGGAGGCAAACACTGACAGCTGAAAATGCAAAAATGGTTGTATATTAAGAAATAAAATGAGGCTGGCAAGTCTCAGCTTTTTCTGATTTGGGGAGTTTATAAATCTCTCCAAACTGAATTTCAAGACAGTCTGCAGTGGAGGTTTCTGGAAGTCCAGACCTGAAGGGGTCCGACCGCGTTATTTTATTTAGTTATTTTCACAAACACACACTCAGCCACCCGGCAGGGGAGTGTTGGATGTCACAGCTTTCTCACAGCTGACTGACCTAAAGGTCAGCTGGCTCAAACTCCCACAGGGCCTCGCTAACACACTCATTAGGCAGTGTGTGTCGGGGGAGAACATTCAACACCCTCCCTGATGTCTCCCAGCTGTTCAACCCGTCTCCTTTCCCTCAGGTTGTCTTTTTGGTCTTCACCTGCAGGCCTGAGCAGCTCCTGCAGAGTCTTCTTTATTCCCAGCAGGCTGCTGGGATTATGGGAACTAGAGCTACCTGAAAGTGCAACACATGATCCTGGTTCACACCTGAGATGCTCGCACGACACTTCTGAACATCTACAAACCAAATCCAGACATGAAACATAACAAAGGACGTCTCCTGGAGTTTGTTCTGAGCTCAGTCGGACACAAAGGTCGTCTAAATGCACCACAGGTTGCAACCGCTTCGCTACGGATTAGAAGCGCAGAACGCACGGTGACTCGACAAGTTTACGGAAGGAAAAGCAAAGACGCCACTGTTTTGCTGTGGCCTCCAATTCTAAATTAAGATCTAGTTTGCTGCTTCAGTATTCGCATCTTTGTTTAAACCGTTTCATTCTGTTACATTTAAATTGTGAGGCCTTTAATGTTGGATATCTTAAACATCCCATGCTCAGGTTTTCTTAAATGTCTATTAAATGGGATTTTCAGGGTCCTGATTCAAAGCTGAAATGACTGCTGCTATTTTTAAAGCCAGTCTATGTATCAACCGTACTTGTGACCACATGGGGGCAGCACATCTCCCCAAAGTTCATGTGTCAGCTCCTGGTTTAAGACACAACAGGCAGTCCGCCGTCTCTGCCCCCATTTCCTATCTCACAACTATCGCACTTACGGTGACCGGGCCCGTTGCACATAAACTAACACCGGCACTGGCAAAAATTAAGAAATAAAAAAAGAAAACCAAACTTGGACGACAAAGTAAATATTATTTTCTGGTGTTTCTGCTTGCTGTTTGTATAATGCATAGTAGTGGCGATGAATGAGTAGAGATGATTCGTGACGTCATCCCCTGCATACCCCCCTCAACAAGTCCACCCGCCCATCCAGACGTTTATCAGGGCTGAAGCCACCATCACCAAGCTTATCACAAGATTTCATGCATCAAAACCTGGTGTGAGACACAACTAAGTGCACCCCTAGTGGTACGAAGTGGTATTAAAAGATGCAGCTGTTGGCTTCACAGAGATCTGCGCCAACATGTTTAGCGTTCAACAGGACGGACCAACTGTTTCGTTTCAAGTGCTTCAAAATGGAAAGTCACAAACATCAAACTTGTAAATGTAGTTTTCTGTTACTCCTGCCACATCACCTGACCTGCTCTGACCACGCCCCCCTGCCCTCTCCATCCAATCGCCTTGGATCGCCTGACCAGCTGATAGTCTGGAAATCTGTCTGATATGACACGCAGATCCATCCCACAATGCCCTGCGGTCCTCTCACCACTCCTCCCTCTCTTCATCCTTCTCTTCTCTGTCTTTATTCCTCCACCACCTCCTCTCCTCTGCTCCCAGTTCCCTGCTTTCAGATGCGTCCCGTCACAGCACTTCCTGCCCCCCCCCCCCCCCCCCCCCCCCCCCCCCCCCGTGTCTGGGACTGATTCCACCCTCCCTCCTCCTCCGCTCCTCTCTCAGTGCCATAAATCTGATTACAGCATCTCCTTCTTTTCTGCTTCCAATTTACATCCTTTTCATCCCTCCGCTTCTCTGATTTTTTTTTTTTGTTTTTTCCCTTCATAATTCGGTTAAGACAGGCTGGACATGTAAATACACCAGCAGATGTCAAACTACCAACGGAAAATAAAAGCGTACCCGGGTTTAGTTGAGTCCAGAACCATGCTTCTGTCATAAAGCACCTTTTCAAGTCACATTTGAGTAAATCAAGAGGTACCCCCCCTAGGATGTGCATTGTGGGAGATGTAGTTTATTGTCAATATGCGCTTTGTAAGCTTATATTAAGTCTTATAACATTGGTTTAATATGTAAGCCAATAATGCACAAGCTCTCGAAGGCCACATAAAGTGATGTGGCGGGCCACATCTGGCCCGCGGGCCTTGTGTTTGATACATGTGATCTAGGAGCTGTAGGAGCCAGATCCTCCGTTCTCTGACGAGGATAAAAACATCTTAAAGTCTGACAGGACTTTGTGAAGCTACAGGCAGACTGAGCAGCAGTAGAAGAGGATGTCTGGATGACAAAGATAAAAACTAACAACGTCACAGGATCGGTCTGTAATGTAGATGAAAAAAAGGCATGAAGCTCATCTGTTCTTCCTCTGTTTTTCCTCCAGCCTGCTCGCAGCTTTAAAGGTCACCCCCCCCCACCCCCCCCCTCCTCTCTGAAATGAGGACCTGCAGCGTCTCTGCCTCTGATGGCCTTGTAAAACCTGACACTCGTCAGTGTGTGTTTTGCGTTAAAACACACTCTCTCTCTTTTAAAAAGCTGCGCTCCACTTGTGTAGCCGTGGGGGTGGAATAACATACTCAGGACTCCAACACGAGGAAGGAGATGGTGTGATCCTGGACGTGTTGCTGTGAAGGGGCGTCTGTGTCATGGTGTGACCCAAATACAGGAGTGCAAACAAAAGCTATTTATTAACAAAAGCAAAAGGCCAAACTGAACTGAAAATCCACAAAGTAATCCGTGCGGGTATCCAGGCAGGAAACATACAAAATAACCAAGAGCAAAACAGCAGAGAAACCCAGGAGACAAGACACAAGACAACGGCCAACGGACCAGCGCAGACAGGGGAGATGACAAGACTTAAATACACAGGTCCACAAACGACAGGCAGGTGCAGGGGATCAAGGTAACGAGGGGAAGGAAGCAAAGCAGAAACCATGGAGACAAGACAGACCTTCAAAGTAAAACAGGACTGCACTACCATCCATCCATCCATCCATCCATCCATCATCTAGGCCCCTTTAATCCTCTGCAGGGTCTCAGGGATCTGCTAGACTATCCCAGCTCTCTTCAGGTGAAAGGCAGAGGTCCACCTGGACAGGTCACCAGTCCATCGGAGGGCCACATATACAATCAACCACACACAATCACTCCCACATGTGATCTAGAACCAGCAGGTAACCTGACATGGAGGTCTTTGGACTGATGGAGGAAGCTGGAGAACCTGGAGGAAACCATCACAAGCACCAGGAGAACATGGAGACTCCACACAGAAAGACCTGCTGAGGTTCAGACCAGGAACCTTCTAGCTGGGAGACAACAGTGCATACTAGTTTAATACAGTGGTACCTCTACTTACGAACGTCTCTATATATGAAGTTTTCAGGTTACGAAACGCCTCGACGGGAAATATTGCCTCTTGTTACGAAAGAAATTTCAGGATATAAAAGTCATAAATCCAGTAGCGCTGCTACTAGCAGCTCCCAGAGTTTACTGAACGTAAACATACTTGTCAGCTCTGTATCTCGGTTTGAAAGCAGTGCGTCCGAGCTGCTCTGCCATTGGCTATCGCTTAGCATCTTCCTGGCATCCCATTGGCTAGGAGGGCCCCTTGTCTGTATGAGCGTAACCCAGCAACCAGGTAAACAAACAATTATTACCTCCACCAAGGAGGTTATGTTTATCTGTCTGTCTGTGTTCAAGATAACTCAAAAAGTTATGGATGGATTTTGATGAAATTTTCAGGAGTTGTCAGAAATGTGAAAAGAAAGAACTGATTTCATTTTGGGTGTGATCCGGAAGAAATCCTGGATTCTGGATCACTTTCAAATTTTCGATAATTTGTTGCGCTTGATGGAGGTCTGCGCTCTCTGAGTGCTTTTTTAGTTCTAACATGTATTTCTTACAGGTTTTTATGTCATTTCATGTATTATTTATAATTTATAACAAAATTATGTTCGAATTTTGGGGGGCTTGGAACGGATTAGGGCATTTACATGGAAAACACGTCTCTACTTACGAAATTTTCAGGTTACGAAACAACTTCCGGAACTAATTAATTTCGTAAGTAGAGGAACCACTGTATAATTAAAGCGTTTAAATGGGGGCCCCCCCAGTTGGAGCAGGCAGCCCATATACAGAAGGCCATAGTCCTTGTGCAGCAGTGGCAGCTTCGACTCCCAGCCTGCTCAAGAGATGTCTTCCCCATTCTCTCTGCCCTCCTTCCTGTCTGTCTCCACTGCAAATAAAGGCCACCAGTGCAAAAAAAGTGTTTAAATGGAGGAAAAATGTAGAAGAAAATTAGTGCAATGAGTCTTCTTCTTGTTCTTAGCTATGAGCACCAAGTGGTGGTGAATAATACTTTTTTTAAAGTCAGTGGATCCTACCAGATCCATTACTATCATGGACACGCAAATGTTTGAAAGGATGGAGGAGGATGTCGGCCCTGTTGCAAGTCCAGCCTGCTAGGACTTAACCTGGAGCCCTTTAATGGAAACCTGCCATATGATGGAAAATCTGTAGTTGCTTTAAAATCACAATTAACAATGAAACCAGTAACCACCCAACTCACAATGGGTGTTTTTCTGCCGGCCCCGTGGTTGCAGCTGTATGTGGATACAGCGACAGATACACAACCAGTGAGGGTGTGTCTTGATGGGGATCTTTCTGGTAATCTCTAAGAAGCGCTCCATTTGCTCAACAATTTTGGGGTTCTGTCCAAATATGTGTGGTTTTTGATATCAACACAAAGCTGACTGGGAGCACCACCCGCTGTTGTCGACCTGCTGTAAACAAAAGGTTCTGCTTGCAGTATAGTTTTTGCACCATGTGCTGACTTCGCTGTGCTCTGCCACTTTTAAGTATTTCTTGTTGTGAGATTACATTTTTAGCAGAAAATCTCCAGCTGAAGAAAAGAGTCCAGTCCAAACTCATGAGGAACCCTTCCGCGCTTGTGCCTGAAAAAAAACACACAAAACCTCATTTGGAAATGCTGAAATTTCTAAGAAGACTCTTGCAGCATCGCTAAAAGCTTTTTTTGTGCACGAGCTGATGGGAAATTGTAAAAAACTTAAACATTCCCATGTGTGTATTTTGTGTGTTTCAGGCTGTCAGGCAGTGGAAACAGAGAAAACCACTTCAAAGACACAAACGCAAACTTCAAAGTCAGAGGCAGATGTGGTGTGCACGCGTGTGCGTGTGTGTGTGTTAGCTGGATGATCCTGCATGTGTGTGAAGAATCAATGCAGGGGGGTTGAGGGAGGGAGGATCAGAGGAATGTCTGGCTCTCTGGAGATCCTCTGAGCAGAGAACAGCTGAAGCTGAGAAAACTGGACTCTTCTGACAGGGTGGCTTCATTTACGGCATCTCTGCTACAAAACAAGAGGACCCGCAGAGTTAGCCTTAAATGTGTCCTTGATTGGGCCTTTAAAATGTATTTAACAAATTAAAGCACCACATCAGAGTTGCAACTTGTTTTGCAGCTGCTGGGAGCAACTCTGTACACGGACAGACCGAAACTGAGGGAATCCTCAGAAAAAGAGACGAAACCAAAACGTTTTTCATAAGAAATGCCGACCTGACAGTGACACGTCTCCCATCATCCCTGCTATGTGCCGTTTCATTTCATTTCCAGTGCATGGTTCTCGCTCGCCCTCTGTTACACCTTTCTAGTGGAATTAATTCTCCGTGTTCTTTTATCTGGTGCCATTGACAAGACTAGAAACAAAGGTCAGTTAAAGAGTTTAATATACAATCATGAATACAAAGAATCAATATGCCATGTAGAATATTTTACAAACACCACAGAGAGATGCCAGGGAATGCACACCAAGGGCCCGACCTTACACCTCCCACTAGCAGCTACCCACTACCTGCAAATTGCTGATTTAGGAACCTCCGCCAACTGCTAATGCAATCTTCCACTCCCTAAAGCTGCTACCCGTTATGCCGACTTCCTTACTCACATTGTAGGCGCGGCAATGGACGTGTCTCTTGCGCTTTCCACGAATTTGGTATCTTGCGATCGTGGGGTCAGGATAGAAGGTAGCAGATGGTCTGACCACCCGCTACCTTCTATCCTAAACCCGCGAGATATCGAGTTTGTGGAAAGCGCAACTGGCATGTCGGCGCGTAAAAGAGCGCGTCCAAATCGCGTCATTGCGCATCCACCATGATCTCCATGATCTCATTGAGATGTTTGCTGTGGAGGAAACGAGGAGATCACAGAACTCTGTTGTGGAGTTTCTTGTTCTGTGCTCGTATCCCTCTGATCCTCTCCTTGCGCTCGGAACACCTGAGATGTTCTCACTGGTAGAAGGTAGATGTCATCATACGTGTTCCTCTGGCTCAATGCTCATCCAATGATCCGTTCTGCAGTATTTTAAAAAGCACCGCTCCCAGCAGCTATGCGTCTTGGCGCAGTGAACTTCCAGGAAAGCATTTCTTAACTAGAAAAGCACTCGGAGAGCGCAGACCTCCGCCAAGCACAACAGTTCTCCCATACAGCGATTTACAGATTGTTTGAAGGGCTATTTCATCAAAATCCGTTATCTTGTACACAGACAGACAAACAGACAGATATACGCCGGCAAAAACACGCCGGTAAAAACATGCCGGTAAAAACATTACCTCCTTGGCGGAGATAATAATATTCTTACACAGACAATTCCTATCGGCTACCTGAAAGTCCCAGATAGTTGGTGCGCTCCTGTTAAACACACTCAGGCAAAGCCGCACAGCCGCTGCTTAGGATATGTTTAAGATAACTCAAAAAGTTATGGATGGATTTTGATGAAATTTTCAGGAGTTGTCAGAAATGTGAAAAGGAAGACCTGATATACATTCTAGAATGCGCCGCAAGGTGGCTGCAAATTGTAGTTGCTCTCACATAGTTTTAATAATTTTTTCGATTTTCTTTTTTTGTCTTTCGTCATTTTTATCAATTTTTTTTAAGAGGTTTTTAGGTCGGTTCGGAGGCTGTGCGGCACGAGAGAGTTTTCTGTATACTTTTGTCTCTTTTTGGCTGTCTCCGATACTTGTTATGATGTGTCTCCATGGCAACGCTGGACTTGTTTACAGTCGTGATCAACTGCTAAAACTCTCTAAAATGAGGATTGGCAGTGAAATAACACGACAAATCCCGATGGAGTTGAGAAGAAAGAGAAGAGGATGCAGGGCAGGAGTGAAGCAGAGAGAAAAGCGGTGGAGATTTAAACCGTTTCTTCCAACTGTTGTGATGGGTAACGTCAGATCGCTAGCTAACAAAACGGACGAGCTTGAGATGCTAACCAGGTCCCAGAGAGAATACAGAGAATGTAGTCTCATGTGTTTCACCGAGACGTGGCTGCATGAACACATCCTGGACTGTAGCGTGTCTGTTCGCGGCTTTAAGACGGTCCGTGCAGACCGCAGTAAGCAAGTCAGCGGGAAGCTGAGGGGAGGTGGGATTGCAGTGCTGGTTAACCAGCGTTGGTGTCATCCTGGACATGTCACCGTCAAGGAGAAGATCTGCACGACGGACCTTGAACTGTTAGCTGTGAGTTTCCGTCCTTATTATTTACCCAGAGAGTTTACCTGTGTTATTCTGGTAGCGGTTTATATTGTACCTGGTATCGCTCCAGACGCAGCCTGTGATGTCATCAGCTCCGTTATTGCAAGGCTGCAAACACAGTATCCAAACTCAGTTATGGCGATCTCTGGAGACTTCAACAATGTCTCCCTCTCTACAGCTTTACCATCATTCCAACAGTTTGTCAGCTGCTCCACCAGAGAAAATAAGACGTTGGACTTATTTTATGCAAATATTAAAAATGCATACAGCTGCTCTGCCCTGCCACCTTTAGGAAGATCTGACCATAATCTGGTTTTTCTCACCTCCACCTACAAGCCCATTGTTCAGCAGCAACCAGTGATCACAAAAACTATCAAAACCTGGTCTAATGAAGCTGAAAATGCTCTGAAAGGTTGCTTTGAGGCTACGGACTGGAATGTCCTCTGTGAACCTCATGGAGACAACATCAACACCATGACTGAGTGTGTGACAGATTACATAAACTTCTGTGTGGACAGCATCGTTCCAACAAGAACTGTGAGGTGCTTCACCAATAACAAACCTGGATCACCAGAGACCTGAAAAAGCTGTTGAACATCAAAAAGGAAGCCTTCAGGGATGGAGACAGGGAGTTATTGAAGACAACACAAAAACTAATTAAAGAACAAACCAGGAAGTGCAAGGAGGACTACAGGAAGAAGCTAGAAAGGCAGCTCCAGCAGAACAACGTGAGGGATGTATGGTCTGGAATGAAGAAGATCACCGGCTTCAAGGCAAAGGGGGACCAGACTGATGGAGGTCTGGACAGAGCTAATGAACTGAACACGTTCTTCAATAGGTTCAGTTCCCCCCCTGCCTTCAGCCCAACAGACCACACACCCTCCGTGAGCCCACAGCTTTCCTGTCACACCTCCACTCTGTCACCCTGCAGCTCAGTCATGGACCAGAGACCAGCATCATCTTTCTCCACCTCGGAGACCTCCTCTGCCTCCCCCTCCACTCTGTCTGTCTCCTGCAATCAGGTCAAAAAACAACTTGAGAAACTGAACCAGAACAAGGCTGCAGGTCCAGACGGTGTCTGTCCCAGAGTTCTCAAGACCTGCTCATTGCAACTATGTCCGATTCTCCAGCACCTCTTCAACACCAGTTTGAGACAGAGAACAGTTCCTGTGCTGTGGAAAACATCCTGCCTTGTTCCAGTGCCTAAAAAACCACAACCAGCTGAACCTAATGACTACAGACCAGTTGCCCTGACATCTCACATCATGAAAGTCCTGGAGAGACTCTTACTGGCCCACCTCAACAAGCAGGTCAGCACCTTTCAGGACCCATTACAGTTTGCATATCGTAATGGGCTTGGGGTTGAAGACGCCATCATCTACCTGCTTCACAGAGCCCACTCTCATCTGGACCAATCAGGCAGCACTTTGAGGGTCATGTTCTTTGATTTCTCAAGTGCTTTTAATACAATTCAGCCTGCGTTGTTATGTGAAAAGCTCCATAAGTTCCAGGTGGATTCCTCCACAACCTCCTGGATTTATGACTACCTCACAAACAGACCACAGTTTGTGAGACTGAAAGGTTGTGTGTCTGAGATGGAGGTCAGCAGCATTGGAGCACCACAAGGAACTGTTCTCACTCACCATTTCTCTTCACGCTCTACACCTCTGACTTCCAGTACAACTCTGAGTCCTGTCATCTGCAGAAATACTCTGATGACTCTGCAGTTGTTGGGTGTATCAGCAACGGACAGGAAGCAGAGTACAAAGAACTGATCTGTCAGTTTGTGAAATGGTGTAGTAACAATCATCTCGTATTAAATACCAGCAAAACTAAGGAGATGATTGTCGACTTCAGGAGGAGCAAGAATCAACACAGCAGTATTTCCATCCTGGGAAAGGAGGTGGAGGTGGTGGAGGAATACAAGTATCTTGGAGTTCAGCTTGACAACAGACTAGAGTGGAAATGCAACACAGAATACATCTACAAGAAAGGTCAGAGCAGACTCTACTTTTTAAGAAAGTTGAGATCTTTTAATGTCTGCACCAAGATGTTGCACATCTTCTATAGGTCTGTTGTTGAAAGTGCAATCAGCTTTGCAGCCATCTGCTGGGGCAGCAGCATCAGAACCAGAGACCTGAAGAGAATCAACAAACTGATCAGGAAAGCTGGATCTGTGCTGGGTGTAACTCTGGAGCCGCTGGAACTGATTGTACAAAAAAGAATGCTGCACAAGCTGATGAAGATGAGGAAGGACTCTTCACACCCTCTCCACGACACAGTGATCAAACAACAGAGTGTGTTCAGTGAGAGGCTTCTTCAGGTCCGTTGCAAGACGGAAAGATACAGAAGATCATTCCTGCCAGCAGCCATCAGCCTCCACAACAAGACTTAACACCTGTTATATTATTATTATTATTTCTGTCTGTTTTTTATAAAAAAAAAAAAAAAAAAAAAAAAAAAAAAAGAGAGAGAGAGCCCTTACTACACATTGAATTTCCCTTTATGGGATAAATAAAGTATTTTTCATTTCATTTTCATTTTCTGATTTCATTTTGGCTGTGATCCGGAAGAAATCCTGGATTCTGGATCACTTTCAAATTTTCGATAACATTGCGCTCAATGGGGCCGGAAATGTTGTTTCTCAATATCTCTGTTAATTATTGCCCAAAACTCATGAAATTTCACTCAGGGATTGACAATGAAAACCTCCATCAAATTTCGAAGGCTGATCCGGATCTGATCCAGAAGATGGATTTTATCACAATCTGTAAATTGCTATATGGGAGAACTGTTGTGCTTGGCGGAGGTCTGCGCTCTCTGAGTGCTTTTCTAGTTAAGAAATGCTTTCCTGGAAGCTCACTGGCTCTATTTTTTTCTGAGCAGTTTGTTGAAACTTCTTGGAGTACAAAAGAAATGATTAAATCATTTGCTCCACATTAGTTAGAGCTAGTTATGTATATATCAGTGCAGAGGAAGAGGAGGAAGCTCTACAGCAGAGTCCCAGACCAGCCTGCCCATGAGAGCTGCTCTGATCTGGGTGAAAAGACGCTCCATAGCAGTTTGCAGGTACCGCAACCTGCTCTTAAAGGCAATGGCTACTGACGCACTGATTGGTTAAACAGGTGGAACGCCCTAACCACTCCCATGCATAATGTGTGCATAATATAGCGGTTTTTGCAGGTAAGATCGTGGGTTTTGGGAGGTTTAAGATTGTGTTCTTTGTGGGGGAACGCCCCTCCCAATACCTGATATCCCTTAATAGCAGGTTTTGGAGGTTTGGCACAATATCGGGCCCCAAATGTCAGATTGTCTCCGTTCTTATGGGCGGATCCTTGCTCTTCTGAGTTTTATTGCTCTTTGTCTCAGAATCCAGATGGTCAACAGCTCTCCAGTCTAACAGTCTTACTGTTTATCTGGAAGTCGCAAACTGTTGATCACAAACTGTTGGGGGTCAAGGAGGATGTTCCAGTCGTTAGATCATAAAGCAGCAAAACTGAGGAGTCACCATCATAAAAAAGTGACTGCATTCTTACATGCCATAAACTTTAGTTTTAACAGTTAAACAGTTCTCTAAATTAATCTTAATCCTAACACTAGCCTGCCTTTTCACACAGCGCTCGTTTTGCCCTCTTACACTTCAGTACAGTGAAAATGGTGCTATTTGTATCCGTGACATAGCAGCACCTGTCGTAACACGTTGCATATGGGGCTTTTTCCAGACACGGTCACCTCTGGTAAAGACAGCAAAAAGCCAAAACAAGCGATGTAGATAATTCATTTTACACTATTCTCTTCCTTTAAACAACCATGGTGCACCACTGCGATGCTCAGAGTGTAAATCGCATTGTTCCAAAGCAAAGAAGCAACACATCTATCCCTTCACGGCTGCCATGACGTGAGCAAAGTGACCTGCAGATCTCTCTGCACAGAGAAGACGAACCTCACGAGAAATTCCAGGAGGTGTTCCCGTCATTTCGACAAAGAAAAGATCAACATCGAGTGCTGCTCGAGTGGTGGCGCTGTCTGCTTTGCCTGGAATAACTGGAGGAAGCCACTAGCATGGAGAATACCGGAAAGGCACGTGTATGCAAGGTGTGTGTGTGGTTCTGCCGTACTCAGGTAGCCTCTGTTTCTACCTCCCAAGGTGGAGCAAACAGGGACGGCTGGGCTGCTCCACCTCCAGGTGTTTCAACATCACAGCCAGATGGAATAAAGAGGCTGCAGGCTGCTGACTCTGTCCTCTAAAACCAGCTGCTATGAAAAGAAACGTACAGATAGAATTGAAAAGGGTGCTATCGAACTGTATCTTGTCGTATTTTTTTATTAGCTTTTTTTTTTTTAAATCAAGTATGTCACAGAGCTTTCACTAAGACCTCAGGAAAACCAGCTTCTGAGGAAAAAAGGGCTGAATCTGTCTCCTTAAAAACTTAAATTCGTTTCAATAAGATTTAATTGTAAAGTGACCCGTTCAGATTGGATTTTTTGAATCAGGAACGAAGCCTGATGCAGCGACAGTGCAGAGCATCTTCGTTAAAATCCAGTGGTAGTCAGCTGGTAACTGAGACTGCCACAGTCAGCGCAACAGAAACCCCAGTTAGCTTGCTAACAGGCCGTCTTCTTTGTTTCCAGGGGGACAGATTAGCGAGGTGCAATGCAGCAAACAACATGTGGTTAATAAACACAGTAAACAACGGTGGCGCAGAGTGTGTGAGAGTGTGTGTTCATCAATAATGAATGCTGGCGGATTGTAGGGGACTTGGTGCTCATGTATTTTTTAATGAGTTGCTCTATGTGTGTGTGTGTGTGTGTGTGTGTGTGTGTGTGTGAGATCCAATCACTCTCAAGGGAGAAACTGAGATTCAGCATGTTAGCAATCAAGATAGACGGATGGAGGGAGAAGAGACAAAAGAAATGAGGGGAAACGGAGGTGTGGATTCAAAGGAGGACGACAGGCGCCTCCTCTATGCTTCTACGTGGATAAACTCATTTAAACAAAACAAAACAAACAAAAAAAAAAACAAGAGTTTTTCATGTGGACTGTAATTATTTTTGTGGCTGAAGCCAGATGATAAAAACTGTAAGTTCATTATTTTTCCTTTTTTTAAAGACTCATTATATCCTCAAACTGGAACCTTTAGTTATCGTGCTGGTGCTGGTTTTAGAGTTTCGCCTGAGTGGAGTCCGGTCCAGGACTACTGCGGGTTCAGACACACAGTAGTCCTGGAGTCCGGTTCACACAGTAGTCCTGGAGTCCGGTCCAGTAGTCCTGGAGTCCGGTCCAGGACTACTATGGGTTCAGACACACAGTAGTCCTGGAGTCCGGTCCAGTAGTCCTGGAGTCCGGTCCAGGACTACTGCGGGTTCAGACACACAGTAGTCCTGGAGTCCGGTCCAGGACTACTGCGGGTTCAGACACACAGTAGTCCTGGAGTCCGGTTCACACAGTAGTCCTGGAGTCCGGTCCAGTAGTCCTGGAGTCCGGTCCAGGACTACTGCGGGTTCAGTCTCACAGTAGTCCTGGAGTCCGGTCCAGTAGTCCTGGGGTCCGGTCCAGGACTACTGTGGGTTCAGTCTCACAGTAGTCCTAGAGTCCGGTCCAGTAGTCCTGGAGTCCAGTCCAGGACTACTGTGGGTTCAGACACACAGTAGTCCTGGAGTCCGGTCCACACAGTAGTCCTGGAGTCCGGTCCAGGACTACTGTGGGTTCAGACACACGGTAGTCCTGGAGTCCGGTCCAGGACTACTGCGGGTTCAGACACACGGTAGTCCTGGAGTCCGGTCCAGGACTACTGCGGGTTCAGACACACAGTAGTCCTGGAGTCCGGTCCAGGACTACTGTGGGTTCAGACACACGGTAGTCCTGGAGTCCGGTCCAGGACTACTGCGGGTTCAGTCTCACAGTAGTCCTGGAGTCCGGTCCAGTAGTCCTGGAGTCCGGTCCAGGACTACTGTGGGTTCAGTCTCACAGTAGTCCTGGAGTCCGGTCCAGTAGTCCTGGAGTCCGGTCCAGGACTGCTGTGGGTTCAGTCTCACAGTAGTCCTGGAGTCCGATCCAGTAGTCCTGGAGTCCGGTCCAGGACCACTGTGGGTTCAGACACACAGTAATCCTGGAGTCCGGTCCAGTAGTCCTGGAGTCCGGTCCAGGACTACTGTGGGTTCAGTCTCACAGTAGTCCTGGAGTCCGGTCCAGTAGTCCTGGAGTCCGGTCCAGGACTACTGTGGGTTCAGACACACAGTAATCCTGGAGTCCGGTCCAGTAGTCCTGGAGTCCGGTCCAGGACTACTGTGGGTTCAGTCTCACAGTAGTCCTGGAGTCCGGTCCAGTAGTCCTGGAGTCCGGTCCAGGACTACTATGGGTTCAGACACGCATCTGCCCTCCTTCTCCTTCTTTTGTCTTCACCTCCAGCTGTAACTGATAAATCACCACGATGAGTCCAGTTATCAGGCAGAAAACCAGCGGTTGTTCAAACCTCACGTAAGTAGCAGCAATCAGAAGTCAGCGGTAAGAAAATGTTAAAACACTCGACCGACGTTTTCTTTCATTAACGCGTCGAGAAACGGAAGTAAAGTTTCAAACACATACAGCTGAAAACAGAAGTTCACAGATACACAACCTTTTTTTCCTCAGTTTGACATCGAATCAGACTAAACTTTTCCTGTTTTAGGTCAGCTAGATTATTACAATTATTTCTACACGTTAAGCGGCAGAATAATGAGAAAGATCGTGTTTTTCTGACTTTCTTCAGAGTCAGAAGTTTCCATACATGAAGATTCTTCGGCCTTAAAAGAATTTGAGAAAGATGTCTGGATGGTTTCTAAAGAAACTGAACTGTGGAGCTCCACCAGTCTGGTCCATCCTGGTCCAGTTTCCAGATGTCTGAAGGAGCCACGTTCATCTGCTCCAACAGTTCTCCACCAGTAGAACCACCACGCACTGTAAAAAAAAAAAAAAAAAAAAAAAAAAGTAAAAAAACCCGTAATTTTCCGGCAGCTGGGGCGCCAGAAACATACTGAATTACTTTCTCATAAAATATTTTTTTTTTTACCATAGTTAAAATACAGTTTGTAGTTGTAATTTTAACAAGATTTTGCCTTATTTTCAGGTTGCTTTTAACATTTAATTAGAAACATTTTCACATTTTAAAACAATTAATTTACCTAGAAATATGGTAAGTAAATGCTGTATTCCAAATAATGCTTAAATTTACATTAATGTGCTGTTATTAATTGGTTCCAACGACATTATTTTATGTAAAGAAGTTTTATAATAATTTGTGTTTGATGTAATATAACAGTATATGACAGAAAATAATGTGATTCATCTTTCAAAACATGTCAAAAAAACTGTTGAACAACTAGATATTGGGTTTAAATTGCTACAGTTTTAAGGACTGTAGCCTTTGTATTGTAGCCTTTGTATTCCTGGTCTGCAACACCTGACAGAGACATGGCGCTAGCTAAAGGAGTATTTTATCAACTTCCTGTTTTTGCACAGCACAAGTTTTGCTTTACACACTTTATTAAACAAACTCACGGGTACTCATTCAAACACAGACAGACTTAACTCAGGGTGACACAAATTAACATGTTAAATGTAAGAAGTCTGAATCAACAGGGGATCAAACCAGCAACAGACTTTACATGACAGCATTAAATCAAATAGCTAACAAATAAACACAGATAAGCACCTAAACAACCAGGGCTGCAAAGGATGCTGGGAAATGACCCAAAAGGACCTGCCAGATCACTAGCAGCATATCTATCAGAGAAATGCTTTATTGAAAGCATTTAATTGCAGCTCACTTGGTAGAGCTGATGCTCCATAAGCAGAGGCAGCAGCCCTAAGTTCAACTCTTTATTATTCACCCTCTCAAGCTTTCCCCTTTCCCTGTGTCTCTTTAGATGTCCTTTCAAAATAAATTTCATTAATGAATAATTTATTAATATAATGTTAATATATGTTACTATCGAGAAATGAGAGTAATTGTAGTTATTTTCAATGAAAATATTAGTCAATTAACAAAGAAATTATAGTAAAATTACAAATTTTTACTATTAATTCCTCAGTAATTTTAAATGATTCCCCCCCACCTTTTTTTTTTTTAGAGTTTTAAAGTTGAATTTTACAGTTTATTCCCTTAAATAACAGACAAATATTTGTGAAATTACAATATATTTGTGAACGTATTTTAACAATAAATATATGTATTTCTAATGGTTTTTTTTTGTAAAAGAACAGAAATATTGTGTTTTCACAGTTAAAGTGATTTAATGTTATTTTACATTTGACATGTAAAATCACACTCTAGTTTTGTAAATTAAATGGTATTTTAAAAATTCAGAAAAAAATTTGGAAAATGGACAGTAAAATTCTGTTATATTACAATTTTTTTTTACAGTGTGGGAACGTCCACCATCATAGTCCTCAGGAAGGAGACGGTTCTGAGTCCCAGAGATGGACCTGGATCAACCCCAGAACAGAAGCTGAACAGCTGGTGAAGATGCTGCTGAAGCTGGTCAGAGAGGGTCATCGTCCACAGAGAAACCAGTCCTGGACCAACATGGACTGAAGGACCACTCAGCCAGGAAGAAGACATTACTCCAGAAGAGACAGAACAGAGACAGATTACAGTTTGGAGATGCTCACAGGGACAAAGAGCTTCATTTCTGGAGACATGTCCTGGTCTGATGGAGCTAGAACTGAACTGTTTAGACATGATGACCATCGTTACATCTGGAGGATGACGGGGGTGTGAACGTTACTGTAAATGTCCTGAGTGCTACTTTAGATCAGTGAAGGAAACATGTTGTATGAAGCCCTCGTCACAGCTGCTGTGGTTACGTCACGTATCGGTGGACATGGAGGGAACAGGAGGGACGTCCGGCCCATTTCATGAGTGAATTTTCACGACGTGAATGGGTGTGAAGGAAAGACATTTTCCTCTGGAGATGTTCCGCTGAGCTGCAGGCTGAATTCGGAGGTTGACAGGCTGATGAAGTGAAGTCATAGCGAGCTGGATGAGTAAAGCGATGCTGCAGGAGGATGAGGGAGAGCAGAGCACCTGCTTGTCCTCGCGCACGTTCGAGGGTCACTTGAACAATGACCCAGCTCTGTCTGGTTGCCACGGTGACGATGTGGTTGGAGAGGACGGGCGTGAAGAAAATGAAGGAGCTAGATTTGTGCTGCAGCTGTATAGTTTTTTCTTGCCACTGTTTGGCTGAAAGGTTTTTTTCTCCCTCTGTGGGAGTTTTTTTTACCTGCCATTATCCATTATCCTTGATTAGGATTTAATTTTATAATTTTAGTTCATGATATTTGCTCGGGGGTCATGATCTAGGTCTCTGTAAAGCGTCTAGAGACAATTGACATTGTAACAGATGCTATACAAATAAAATTGAATTGAAAATTGAATTGAATTGAATTTGATGGAAGAAAAAATTTTTTTAAAGAACTTTTTTGTATTTTTACTTGTTGTTTGTTAGAATTGTATTTAAATTAGGGCTGACGCGTTAATAACGTGTTAACTTTGACAGCCCTCAGTCAAATTCTGTTTAACGCTGTAACAATAGGATTGTTAGTTGGCTACGTGTTTCCACACGGACCGGTTAGAGGGTAACACCAGACCTCGGGAGTGAACCACAACGTGTGTTTAGAGTGACGGAGCCAGCCGTGTTGTATGGGGTGCTGAATGTAAAAACTTGATTATAGTTTTCAAACTGATATATTTTCAATATTTAGCTCATTTTCTTCACATTTAGATCATTTTACACACATTTGAGACATCAATTATTTAAAAATTTGGTTGTTAAATGTTAAATCTAAATGTTAAATCTAAATCTAAACGTCAAATGTTAAATCTAAATATTAAATCTAAATCTAAATGTCAAATTTTAAATCTAAATGTTAAATCTAAATCTAAATATTAAATCTAAATATAAATGTTAAATATTAAATCTAAATATTAAATCTAGATTTAACGTTAAATCTAGATTTAAAATTTAGATTTAGATTTAATATTTAGATATAGATTTAACATTTAGATTTAGCATTTAAATTTGACATTTAGATTTAACATTTAGATTTAGATTTAAGATTTAGATTTAACATTTAACATTTAGATTTAGATTTAATACTTAGATTTAACATTTAGATTTAACATTTCATTTTCATTCACATATAACCAAATTTTTAAATAATTGATGTCTCAAATGTGTGTAAAATGAGCTAAATGTGAAGAAAATGAGCTAAATATTGAAAATATATCAGTTTGAAAACTGTAATCAAGTTTTTACATTCGGCACCCCATAGTGTTGTTATCATTTTAGTTGTGAACTAAATAAAGTGTAAGCAGCTTGAGTATTGCTTTAATCGTCCATTCTTGATTGGAGAGAATGAAACAAATGCCACTATTTTTTTTAACATGAGATTAACGCACACACGTTTCTGTAAATATGACCCTCGGCCAATAAGTGCATTTACAGTCAACGTGTGGGACAGACATGGAGACAGAAAAGGGTCTTATGAACGGTAAGTTTAGCTTTAAGGTGCTGCCAGATGGGTCTGTTAACCAGAAAAAGGTTATTACCTCCGCCAAGGAGGTTATGTTTTTGCCGCCACTTAGAAGCTGATGAATTAAGCCTCCAAAAAGTACGGCAGCATTGGTGGACTTCCGGTTTTCAAACTAAAGACTTAAAAAAATAAATAAATAAAGCAGATCCCCGTGACCCTGTATAGGACAAAACGGGTGTAGATGATAGATGGATGGATAAACAGAACACTAAAAAATTATATGTGTGATTAATCGCGATTGAAAAATTTAATCGACTGACAGCCCTAGTTTAAATGCATTCTCATAGAAATTATATGCAAACATAATAAATTAGTTAGTTTACAACAGAAAAAACCTGAACGTGAGAGTCAGATATTTATTCAATTTAGTTTCAATCTGTTATTTGAGCAGACTAGTCCTCTTTAGGAATTTATTTCCCTTTTATTCATATTAGTTTGTATTATTTTCCTGTTAACATAAATTGGAACCCTTAATTTATTTATTATTTTTATTTTTATTGTTGTTTTATATCTTAGATGGGGCTCAGGTAGTAGTAGTGAGAAGCTTTAAACGTTAATGTCTTAACAGTGTTTACTGATGGTTAAAAAAGCTTCATTTTAGGTGATCATTTTGTTTTTTCTCTACATCCACCTGGACGATGTCACCTGGATGATCCCGTGACCCACCAGGAATCCCGGGTGGAGGGTCACAGCGCCAGATGACGAAGCACAGAAATCACTGTTAATCTCACACGTGCACGTCACACGTGCGCGGGTTAAACTGTGAATGTTACATTTCAGTGCTGATGTCAACCTGCCGTGAACAGATGAAGGTCAAAGGTCGAAACTGCCATCCTGCTGACAAGCAGGAGAATTCAGGAACTCGGTTGTGCATGTATGCGCACGCACACGCGCACGCTGGGAGCGCCGGTATGAGGGTGTGTTAAGGTGTGTCCGAGCTAAAGAAAGAGACTGAGTGAGCAGTCTGGACTGAGTCCAGAAGGACGGTCTGAGTGAGAAGACTAAAGAAAAGATCCGGTATTTCCACACAGCGACCACCACCGCACGCTAAATGAGGAAAAGATAACGAGATAGATAACACTGACAACAGCACCAGACAAAGTAATTTACAAACAAACAAAAAAAACCCCCACAAATTGTTCTGTTCTTGCCAAGATTGAAAATCTTAGATTTGGAAATATGAGATTGCTCATCTTGTTTAAATAATCTCTTACTTATTTAGTCCTGGTCGACTCCTTAAATTTTTAATGACCTAATTTTTTATGACCTAATTAGCCTGGAAGTCTTACATTTAGAAATTTACTATTAAAACAAGTAACAGTCCTAAGAAGCTTTTAACCACATAAACATAATCAGCTAACATTAAGGAATACCACTTTAACTGGTTAGTTTATTTTCTTGTTCCTTGGTATTAATTTCTTTCCTAGAATGAAGAATTAGTGATTAATTTGCAGCATCTCGTTACTGTCCTACAGCATGTCTGTTGTTTAGTCATTTCATTTCAAGTTCATCTTTTATTCCACTTGTTTCGAACCCTTGAACACCTAACAACTGTTTATTTCTTGTATTTATCTGGTGTCTTTTTTTTACAGTGTACACTCTGATTCTACCTCAAAGCACCCTAAAAGAAAAACCAGTACAAAGCTACTTTACAAAAATTCTGTCGTGAAATGGATTTGATGTCTCTCCCGTTTATTGCCATTTCCTCTGGAACACAGCTAAAGGCAAACACTGATCAGCCAGCGACTGGTGTCTACTGGTTTTCATCTGTCCAGGATTTGACCAGTGTTGGCACAGAGGTGTCAGATTTTTTTTTTACAGTCAGGAAATGCATCACGTGCACTGGGGAGTGAGTGTCAGTAAATAGAAGCACAGATTAGGAAGAAAACAGTTTTTTTTTTGTGATGGGGATTTGGGGGGTAAATTTCTGGGAAAGCAAACTTAATCCAACATTATTTTTGTATTACCTGTGGTAGACCTGTGGTAATCTGTCACATTAATCCCGTCTGAATGCGGCATGTGATTTGTAAAGTTAAAAATTCCACTACAAATGTATCCTGTTTCAGCAAACAAAGAGGTCATGGGATAGTTTTCATCTTCTCAGTAATTCTGTGTTTTGCTGGCGGGAGTCTTTTTTTTTCAAAAGACTGCTTCGTTCCCGCTGTAATTATGGTAGCTGCAGTTAATAGACCACATTTAAAAAACATAAAAAAAAAAAAAAAAACTAGAACCAGCAGAAGAGCAACAATGACATGAAAACATGTTTAGCAGCATGTGGTAAGAAACTGTAAGAAACTGTATCATTTGTCTATAACAGCCGTTCCCAAACTTCAGAATACCAAGGCCCAATTTGAAATGTGAAAAATCTCTGCAGCCCACCGAAACCTTTAATCACAACTGTGATCAACATACAGGACCAGGAACCATGATCTGATATTAATGTAAGGGGTCAACAAATGAGGTGACACTTGTCATATTAAGTTAAGATGACAGTAGAATAACACTTAACTGTTTTTTTTTGTTACTTCTTAATGTTTTTTTTTAATCATGCCATGAATATTTTATAGTAATTAAAAACATATTTTAAAAAGTTTGAGGATTGAAAACATATTTGTTTAATTTTAATGACCTCTGCAGTACCGTGACGGCCCACCAGGGGGCCGCGGCCCACACTTTGGGAATCACTGATCTATAAACTTGTTATAAGTACACCTCTGTTTAACACTGTATCCTTAATAACATTAAGGGAAACATAAAAAGGAAATATAGATCAACTTATAACAAAGAATAACTTTATTAACATTGTTTTTAGCCTTAAAGATTTAAAGTGCATCAATCCACCGTAGTCACAGTGAAGCAGTGCTACATCAGCATCGTCAGATTTCCTCATCGCAACTTTCGTTTGTCTCATTATCCCTATCTCTCTGTCTTTCTTTTCATCCCTGTTAAATATTTTTCCGTGGTGTCTGCCCGCATGACCGTGCACAAAAACCCGACACAATATAGTTAATACTCCCTGCTGTGACAATGAGTGCGCCACTGCCCCCTACTGGAGTATATGTGCAATTACAGTTGCAGGAAAAAGCATGGACTTACTTGAAGTAGGCTAAATGTAAAATAATAGCATTCTGTAGGTGTTTATCTTTTATTGTTATTTTTATAATGGTATTTTAGTAAGCAATAACTGAAGTAGGCTAAGTGGCTAATAACAAGCTTTTTAGGCTCTTATTAATGTTATCATTGTTATTTTAGTATGTAACCTTTAACTCAAATTGAAAGATTTAAAATGTTAACACTGTCCTCGTGGCCTGCAGGTAATTCCTACTGACAGTGAGGTACCTAGTCAGTCGAGACAGGATCTACCAGAGCAGCCATAGACCATAAATCTGTTTGGCTGCAGAGGGATTTTTTTTAATGACCAGTTTTGTTTATTGGAAAAAAAAGACTTTTTATTTTTTATTTGTATGAATCGATTGTTCAAGTGTTTATACTTCTGTTTTCATACATTTTGTAATGTTTCGAATCATTTATATGAAGGCACAAGTGTGAATCATCACAATTTTAATTTGTTATACATTTTTGGACATTCCCTTTTTTGTTAGAAGTTACAGTTAAAGTTTCTGTAATGAGATTCTTTATCCTGCTGAGATCAGTAAATGTTTAAATAAAACAGACATTAAGTTTTGGAGCGTGATTAACAAACTAGACAAATAACAAGTTGATCATGTAAGGCGAGTGTTAACCAGGCGTTTGACTACCAATGTTAATTCAGTTAGAAAACTCACAGATCCAGTGACAGCTCAGTCCCCCCCAGTTTAGAAATCCTATCTGCGCCCCTGTTATCTTATGGAGCCCCGTTTGAGTCATAATTCAATGAATAAATGAGTCTATTATTATTATGAAATACTTCCCATTATTATGATAATGGTTTCGTTTTTCATGAGAATGAGCTTTTACATAATAATGGCTTTGTTTTTCATAAGAATGATTTGTGTGTCAATCACAGCAGAGAGGGCGGAGCCATTTATGTGATTGGCTGCTCTTTCATTCAGGCATAAGCAACAGAACAGTGAATATGATAGTGGGCGAGAGGTGCAATGTATATACTCCAGGCCAGTAGGTGGCAGAATGCACCTCAGTTTACAGTTAAAAGTTGACATCGACTAAGAAACGTCAAGGTTTCCCGTAGCTCAGTCCAAGCTGCCATAGCTACAATCGGACTAGGAGCGCACCTTGATGACGCCACGGCCCGCTGCTAACGGGACCTCACGGCCAAAACTAGTTGATGTCAGAGCGTAGAATGGAGAAGGATCAGCCAATGAGCGTGCAGGTCAACCACTGGCCCCGCCCACTGGCAAAATGTCATTATTATGTAAAAACTCATTCTTAGATTTAAAAAAGAAAAGCTATTCTGAAATAAACTATTATGCATTAAACTAAGATTAGATAATAATAAAAAAATATATTTCATAATAATTACATTTTTTCATAATAAAGGGAAATATTTCATAATAATAAACGCCTGTATTTCATGATAATAGACTCATTTATTCATTGAATTATGACCCAAACGGGGCTCCATATTATCTGTGATAGAAGAGTAGCAATGAGAGGAAAGAGTTGGAAGATGGTAGAGAGACCAGCACTTCTCTACGGCTTATAGACAAAAACACTGACCAAGAGACAGGAAGCGGAGCTGGACGAGGCAGATGAGGATCACGAGGATGAGTATTTGGTGTGAAAGAGGAAGATGCAGAATACATGTTGAGATAAAACGTAGGATCCAATGTGCCAAAACCCATGGAAGGAAAAGCAAAGGGAAGAAGAAGGTATCATCCATGAAAACTCGAGGCTACAACTCCCAAATCCTTTTTATAAATGAGGCAGAAAACTGGAAATGTGAGCTCAGTAAATGTTTGTCACAACTGTTTCTGTTTCTTCTTGCCCTCTTTGACACGGACATTAAAGCGTGACCTCATCTGACAGGAAATGAACCGTGGCACCACGGTCCATCCTTGCTCCAGAGTCTCCTTCTGCAAGCTTAAAGAGTTCAAACGAGACTTCTCCTTTGAGACAGTGGAAGAGTGAGAGACTAGGAATGTGTGTGTTCACATACCAGACGTGCCACTGCAGCTCTACGATGCTCCTGTTCACACCAGTCAGCTGACCCTCTGTCTTTGAGAGAAAGTATAACATAAGAGTGAATCATCAAACACTTTGACTTTAAGGGCCTACACAGTCTAAACCGATTGGAATGGTCTTTTTCAAGTATTAGACTGTATTAATGTAATTCACGTGTGTGTGTGTGTGTGTGTGTATGTGTATGTGTATGTGCGCAGTTAATCTCCTGTATGTGTAGTAATCCAGGAAAAAACCTTGGCCATCAGATTAACCCCAGTCTTTCCCATTCTCACCCGGAACCTCTGACCCATCACACCCAAATGCCTAACTTGAGTTTACACCTAATCTTAAAACAAACAAGCAAAAACAAAGCAAAAAAAAAAAAAAAAAAAAAAACCCAAAACAAAACAAGACTGAACCCAGAATGTCAGTAAGAGAGGAATAGAAGCTTTAAAGGGAGTTTGTCCAGGTCTTCTTGTTCTGTCGCGGTGTCACCTTGTGCCCATTGCACTGAACTGGTTCTGTGCCAGTATGAGTCTTCATGTCACTGTGTCTGTAAATTTAACAGTTCCCTTGGGAGAAGACTTCATATCCCATAATCCTCCAGTTGTGAGAGGAATCTGAAGAACGTTGACTGCTGCACATTCTTCAAGACACGTACTGTGTGTTGTATTTCTATATTTATAATGACCAAGCTGAGGATGAGACCTCATAAGTATAGACATGTTGAAGGGTAACCATTCAACACACTGATGACACGCCTGATGAGTTGCTGATTTACAGTCTTGCACTTCCCAGTGTGCCCACAGGTGGCAGTGTTGTGACACCAAGGAGTTTTTTATAAAGTTGAAATGGCACTTCTGATTTAATATGAAGGAATGTTTGATCATTATTAGGATTTGTTATCTAGGTCCCTCTGTCTCCAGTCCCCAGTCATCTCTGTGTTACTTTTATGGTCCTAAGTATGGTCCTAAATTTGCGAGAAAGCTTTAGTTCAGTCTCCAATATCACAAATCCTCACACATGAGAATTCTTAGGCTTTAAGTCTATATTCCTGTACACATATGTTTATGTTTAACCATGAACTTATTATTGTGTAAACATTTGACCTATTATTAGTACTTTACAGCTAAATGACCTTAAAGGAGCTGTATGTAAGAAGATTAATAAAACGAATCATAAAATGACCCTGATATGTCAAAAGACATTTAAAAATCATGTTCATTTCAAATACTTATGTCACTGACAACAGCACTCAAGCCAGGATATTCCCTTTTAAAAAGAGGACTTGAGGGCTGCAAGTCTTGTTTTTGTTGTCATTTCGTGTTTTGGCCTGAAGCGCCACCCTCCACCTATCTCCCAATCAGGAAGTCAGTAGTTGTTGCAAGTGTAGGTGCGTAAGTAACAGGCAGAGTCGAGCTGTGTCTCAGTAACGTGTATTCACAGGCTGCGCACATAACAAGACTGAGGCATGTTACCTGAAGGAGGTAAGTATACATTCGTGCCGCCAGAGGGCGCTGTGGACTGCATAACACTACCTACAACATCTCCCTTTCTTTAGCAGAATACAACACCGAACAACAACATCCAAATAGTGCAATGGAAATAGTCTATCAGGAAGAGATAGAAATTCAATATCAACCAGAACTTTTGCAGAGTAATAAAAACATTATAATTGCATCCGAACATTTGAAATGAACAACTTATCTTCTGTTTTCTGTTTCTTATCCTTTTTTCTTTCTTTTTCTTTTTTTTTTTTTTTTTTGTCACATAATGTCCACTGTCCTGAGTGCATGTTTGTTGGTTTGTGTGCGTGCATATGACCTAGAGGTCAAGTCTGTTTGGAGGCTTAATATGCCTTCCGCTTCTGGAGAAAGCCCGGGCCTGTAACTCACGGCATGGCGTGGTCACAGCCTGTGGGGAAGATGGCGGCGACCTCGAGGCTGACGACCTTGAAGGCATAGCAGGGCTGCTGACAACATCCACCGTGCTGTCCCCGCCTGCATGGCCCCCCACAGCTGCACCTGTGTCCCCAGGCTGCTCAGGCGGCCGTTCAGCGTGGGCTGAGGGCTGTGGAAGCGCAACCTCCGCTGGTCGGAGATCAACCCTGTTGCGACGATAGGCGGTTCCTTCAACGTTGACAAGATAGGACCGTGGCCCCACCTGCTGCAGGCAAACACCTCTCCTCCATCGGCCCGTCCTGTCACCTGGAAGCGGTTTCATCCTGATGGGCTGGCCTATGTCCAGCTCTGGAAGGTCCCTCGCAGATCTGTCATACACCAGCTTTGCAGCCTGATGTTTCATTCTCAGTTTGTCGGTGACCCCTGTGATGACCTGAGGCTCCAGCAGCTGGTCGGCCACAGGGAGAAGAGTCCTCAGCCTCCGTGCCATCAGCCGCTGTGCTGGGCTGCAGCGCATGCCCTCAGTGGGCGTGTTCCGCCAGTGAAGAAAAGCCTTCCAGGGGTCCTCATCGCCACGGTCTGCTTTTCTGCACAGGCCCTTCACAATCTTCACTGCAGACTCTGCTTTGCCGTTTGCCTTCGGGTGCCTAGGGGAGGACATAACATGTTCGAAGCCCCACTCCCCTGCAAACAACCGGAACTCTCTGCAGTCAAACTGACCTCCACAGTCGGAAATCACCCGGTCGGGGATGCCGTACCGCGCGAACTGCGCCTTGCACCGTCGGATCGTCGTTTCTGCCGTCAGGTCTGGGAGCAGATCAATCTCCCAGAAGTCAGAATAGTGATCCACCATGAGCAGGAAGTCCTGCCTTGCGTAGCTGAACAGGTCAATGCTCACCAGCTGCCAGGGACGTGTGGGGAGCGGGTGTGACATCATGGTCTCCTTCTGCTGCTCGTGTGCATACTCGTTGCACACAGAGCACTGCTGCACATAGTCTTTAATTTCCCCTTGCATATTAGGCCAGTAGAGAGTGTCGCGGGCCTGTCGATAGCATGCCTCACCCCCCACGTGGTTAAAGTGAATCCGCCTCAGCATTTCAGGACGCATAGCTTTTGGAATGATGACTCGCTGGCTCCTAAAAAGCACACCGTCCTGTGCGCTAATTTCATCCCTGATGGCCCAGTACTCTCTGATGGCCCTGGGGCTCTCCTCTTTGTGTCTTGGCCATCCTGACAGCACCACCGACTTGAGTGTTTGAAGACACACATCCTCTTCTGTGTGACGCCGAATCTGTGCGAGGCGTTGGCTGGTGACATTTAGGTAGTCTGCTTGCCGAATGGTTGCCGTGTCATACTGCTCCTGCTGCATGCTGCAGACCATGTCACGCCTGTACTGATAGTCTGTTCTCTGTGGCGGAGTGGTGGCCCTGCTGAGTGTGTCACTTATGTACATTTCAGGGCCCGGCTTATACACTACCGTGAGGCAGTAGTTCTGTAGCGTAAGGAGCATGCTCTGAAGGCGCTTTGGTGCACTGAGAAGGGGCTTGGTGAAGATGGACACTAGTGGGCGGTGGTCGGTCTCCGCGGTCACATCACCCCTCCCATATAAGTAGTAGTGGAAGCGTTGACAGGCGAACACTATGCTCAAGCACTCCTTCTCGATCTGCGCATAATTCTGCTCCGTCTGGTTTAGTGCGCGAGAGGCAAACGCAACCGGCTGTCCCCCTTGAAGCAGACAGCAGCCCAACCCCGTCTGACTGGAGTCGCTCTGTACGGTGACTGGCTTACTGACATCATAGTAGCGCAGAACTGGTACCGCCGTGACCAGCGCCTTGATCTCCTTCATAGCAGCATCATGTTTGGGCAACCAGTGCCACGGCACCTCTTTGTCCAGCAACCTCCTCAGCGGTTCACACACTTCCGACAAGTGGGGCATGAACCTTGACAAATAGTTAACAAAGCCGACACACCGCTGAACACCTTTTGCATCTGTGGGGTTTGGCATGTCCAGGACCGCCCTGACCTTCTCGGGGTCAGCCTTGAGGCCCTCAGCTGACAGTACATGGCCGTGGAAGCGGACCTCCCTCACGCGAAACTGCAGCTTTTTTATGCTCAGTCTCAGCTTCACTTCCCTGCATCTGTCCATCAAAGCCACAAGGTTTGCATCATGGTCGCGAACAGCCTCCTCCTCACCGTCCCCACAGCCGACTATGAGGATGTCATCGGCTATTGGCTCAATCCCTTTCAAACCAGTCAGCAGCTCATGTTGTTTTCTCTGATACAGCTCCGGTGCAACTGACACGCCAAAAGGGAGCTTCAGCCATCTCTTTCTACCCCACGGCGTCCAGAATGTTGTCATCAGGCTGCTCTCCTCATCCAGGCGGCACTGCAGGAATGCGTCACGTGCATCCACCAGGGTGAAGATACGTGCCTTTGGCAGCTTGTATAGCACGTCATCTAAAGTGGGCATGAGGTAATGGGACCTTTTCAGGGGCGGTTGAGGGGCTTCGGGTCGATGCAAAGCCTTAACTTGTCCGGTTTCTTCACAATGACCAAATTGCTAATCCAGTCTGTAGGCTGAGTGACTGTGGTTAAGTGTCCATCCTTTTCATATTGGTCCAGCTGCGCCTTAACAGCTGCCTTGAGGGCCACCGGAACATTCCTTGGTGCACACTGGACAGGCGCAACAGTGCTATCCAGTTCAAAGTGAACATCGCCAGGCAACGACTGAACTGGGTTGGTGAACACGTCATTGTAAGTACTAATGAGATAGTCTTTGGTTAGCTCACCTGTCTTGCAGTGTTCCATTTTGTTCAGTTCATCAGGGATGGTGAAACGTATCAGGCCAAGTCTTTCACACACGTCTCCCCTGAAAGCAAGGGCTTCTGGCTGGTGCGCACAATCTCAAAGTCCAGTTTGTGTGCTCTGCCTCTGATGACACACTGTGTGCTGTACACGCCCATTGAGCTCATCCACTCACTGTTGTAGAGCCGCAGTCTGGTGAGACTTTTCTGGAGAGGTGCTTTTGGTGCCAGTCTAATCTTGTCTTTGATGCTCATTACATTGCAGGTGGCTCCTGAGTCAAGCTGGCACCGCTGGATCCCTCTGTGCAGTGGCAGGTTTACAAACCACTTCTTTCCTTCAGTGTTCACAGCCCCCACACTCTCAGCTGTGTACACGTCTCTCTCATCGCGGTCGCTGTCCTCCGGGTCCACTAGTGGGTCATCCACAGCATTCAACTGACGTGCTTGCTGGCCTCTTTTCATGCAAACCTTGGCAAAGTGATTAGCGGTCCCACACAGGCGACAGGACTTTCCAAACGCGGGGCACAGGTCTCGCCCCCGTCTGTGCAGTGTGCCACAGTACTTGCAGTCACCTGTCCCTTTTTGTGGCTGTGCAGATGTGTTGGTGGACTCGTATGGCCTGCTGGTAGGTTTCCGTCCTGTTCGCTGTCCATATGCCACATTGACGCTCTCCCCAGGCATGGAGCTGCTGAGTGACATGGATTTTAACTTATTGTCCAGCACCTCCACTGCTCGGGCAATGTCAATAGCCCCCTCCAACTTAAGGTCCTTCTCTCTTAGCATACGTCGTCTGGCGCCCTCATCAGTGATTCCAAGCACAAGCCGGTCCCTAATGAGCTCCTCTCTTATAGCTCCATATTCACATGTGGCAGCTCTCTCTCTCAGTCTCGTGACAAAAGCATCTACAGGTTCTCCTTCCTCTTGTTTAAGGTTGCCAAAAACATACCTCTCAAAGATGACATTTCTGGTGGGTGTGAAGTATTGTCCCAATTTATCGAGTATCGCTCCGGCATCTTTCTGCTCTTCCGCTGTGAGTCCCAAGTTATGCTTGTAAACATGATGGCAGTCCTTCCCCATTAGCCTCCTGAGCGTTGCTGCCTGCACCGGTTTATCTGCCTTGTCGATCCCGGTCGCAAGCAAATAATCCTCGAACTCCGAGCGGAAGTTAATCCAGTTGCTGTGAAGATCCCCGGTCATCTTCATGGGCTCCGGTGGCGGAATGTTAGAAGCCATCTCTCGACCGTCTATGTTCTCGACGTAATGCTAATGCTAGCAGGCTAACTGAAACTTCTAGCTGAGCCTATCAAAACAAATAATCGTACACTGTTCCAGCGACAGTCAAAGTCACACTCACTCTGGGTTCCAGTACAGCTTCTGACACCATGTTGCAAGTGTAGGTGCGTAAGTAACAGGCAGAGTCGAGCTGTGTCTCAGTAACGTGTATTCACAGGCTGCGCACATAACAAGACTGAGGCATGTTACCTGAAGGAGGTAAGTATACATTCGTGCCGCCAGAGGGCGCTGTGGACTGCATAACACTACCTACAACAGTAGTGTTTCGGCATCCGGGTTGCCAGCTCCGCTCTCATTATCGCAGCAGCCGCTACGAACGTGTTGGATGTGAAAATGGCTAGTTTACCAAAACAAAAAAGACCTCGTTATGAATCCGAGTTACGTCGTGACAAGGTCCGAAATAAAACAAGGATTTGTATAGGAGATGCTTTTGATAGATGGAGGCGGCTGAAAGCGGAGAAGAATTTGAAGACAGACGCCAACGTTGCTGATTTTCTCCTGGACAGGTAAGATTCATAGCTAAATGTTTGGCTAACGCTAATTTACTTGGACAAGGTAACAGAACAAGGTAACAAAGAAATTTCAGTATTCACTACGTCGGAGTATTCACTAGTTAAACAAAGTTATGCATGTTCGTGCACAGTAACGCTAGCGCATAACGTTATGGAGCAGGTGGGTCATCGAATTGAAAAGGTAAATAATTATTATTTAGAATATAAAAACGGTGACTGATATTGCTAACACTAGCAATGTAACGTTAGGCTAATAAGCGGAGCCCGTCAGTCATCGTGCCGTGGAAAACATTAGCATGGCCATGGTAATGTGAAACCTCATTGAGACAGTAGCCTAACGTTGCCACGGTAAAACGATTTCTTATTCATTCTTTGCATATATTGTGTATTACACGTGCTGCAAATTGACCCATCTGACCATTGCTAACGTTAGTTATTAGTGTCAGTCTTTTCTGATGGAACTGATAAAAACGTTAGCCATTGATGACGAATGCAGACGTAATTTTCCCCGCATTATCTTTGGTTAGACACTAGTCTGTGGTAAATGTGTTGGTTGTTGCATATTATGGTAAACGTGTATTGTGTTCCATAATTATGACAAAAACGCTTGTCTCTTCAGCTATTATGGCCCAAGCACTTCAACCCCAAGTAAAAGGCAGTGGAAGAAGCACCATCTGACTGCACCATCACTCTCCAGTATTGGACATGCATCGTCTGAAACGCTTTCAAATCGGTCAGTGATCAGTGCCACGTTGTTTTCATTTTCATTTCATATTTGGAAGCATTTTTTGTCTAAAACAACTAAACTATTTATAGAGAAGACCTGCCACCTACAGAGGAAGCATTGGAAGATGAGGAGTGCACTGTGGATGCCTCAGAAGTTCTAGAGGAGAGGTATATAAATACTCTCAAGCTTTCGAATTTGTCTAAATATAAGAAATAATTTTGGTGGTGCTGCAAAACAGCTGATTCCTGCCAAGAGTTTCTTGTAAGTTGTTATAGTTTGAAAAAATAGTTGTCAATAATGTATGAAACTAACATGCAAGATGTTACCTTGATGTTGGATATTAGCTTATTGATTACCATAAGTACCTATCCAGAGGTGTCATTGTGGTCAATCAGATGACCCACTTACATTACTAACAATCATCATCATTAGCAGTGAATAATGTTCAATTGCCATGCTTTTTGTGTCTGTCCATTATATTTCTGTATTATTTTGTAGGAGCTGTGGCTTGGGCTCCTACACCATGTCACGAATGAACACAGGTGGGTTCTGGGAGGCTGCCAGCATGCAGACTTGGAATCAGGGGGAACTCAAGAGTGGCTTGAGCGAGGCTCCACGGCACACGAGGCCCTGAAGAGTATTGTGTGAAACAAGCGATGGCTCAACAAAGTTCACAAATACCTGAACTTCAGGTAATTTAATGAGTGTGTACACATACTGTACCTAGAAAGTGATTTTCAAAAAAATCAAAAATTGTCTCTATGTCCCACCCCCACAGGTCCACTGCTGATCTGGAGTCCTTCCAAAACCATATTTTAATGTATGCCAGCAAGCACTCAGCATTTAGCCCTCCTGTCTTTAAGGCCAGGATGCTCCTCGCAGCGATGGATTACAACTACCACAAGGACCGCCCAGAGTTGTGCAAGTCTGATGGAAGCAAGCAGTAAGTGACATGCTCATTTCTACATGTTGGATGTTGGGAACCATTTTACCTGATTACACCATTGAAACTCTATATAAAACACTGTACTGTAAAACAATCTATTTTCTCTGCTTTTATTTTAGGTACAGGAGGCTGTACAAGAAAAATGCCCAAAGGTATATGCTGTACACTAAGAAGACATCGAAGACCTATGGCTACATCCCAGAACTGCAAACAAAGATTCTGCAAAAGAGGCTAGCTGGCAAGGGAACGCCCAGGTGGAGGAGTCTTCGGCCCGATGACCCCAGAAAGTACAGCCCTCTTCCCCCTGTGCCGGCACCAACCAAGGAGGAACTCCTGCGCACCCAAGTCAGGAGAGGTCTTGGTAGGTAGAAAACCAGTTTATTTCTTTTGCATCTGCGGCTACATACCACACACCAAGTTAGATGTAATGCATATTACATTTAATTTTAAAATAATCTAATTTCTGTTTTTATTTTGCTCTCCTCAGTGTCAGCATTCCAGAGTGAAGACCAGTGAAACCCGTTTCCAGAGCCTCTCAGCCCTTGTCATTTCCATTTTCTGCCACAAGCTGCTTTTAAAAACCATTTCATAAAGTTTCCACAGTACAGTGCAGCTAATTGTTCAATAGTTATTTATACTATTTATACTGTTTATCCCTCGTTTTATTTATTTATTTATTTTTTACTGTTCCTCTATATCGTAAATAGGAAAGCATTGTTATTATAAATAAACTTTTTTTATTGAACAAGGAAGAAGGCTCTTTACAAACTTGGAACAAAACAAACAATTTGTAAAAACAAAGTATATACAACAAGTAAAGTAAAGTTTGTTCAAATTGTGGGTAGAAAGCCAGTGTACTGGCCTTGAGGGTCAGGGTATTTGTCCCTTATTCTCCAAATGCAGCAGCTGGGGATAACACGACGGTTACCCTGGCCCAGTGATCCATGCTGCCAAAAGGTGTACTGGTGATAAGCAGCATATCTAAACTGCCTATTATCATCACATCTGTAACTTCTGCTACCACCAACACATCATTCCTGTAGTCTCTGTGTATACCAAAATAACCATCTTCCAAGCAGTAAAGCTCGAAATGAGGCAATTTGCTTATGCAGTGCTCAGGCCCCTGGCCACAGCATTTCCTTTCTGCATCTGTGGCCATCTCCCTGCAGTTCCCACAGGTAACCATGGAAGAGCAGCTGCAGGTGGGAGAGTGGTGCTATCCAATGGAGGCAGGGCATCCAAAACCAATCCAGGGTTCCGGGAGAAGATCCGGGTTGCTAGTGCTCGTAGCCCCATTTCACTCATGTTTTGAATGAGTTCCTAAGTAAACAAACCACAAAATAGCATTTGGCTTTTACATTTGATTAAAACTACATAAGATGCTGACATAGATACAGATGGTGATATTACAAGTCATAATTTTACTGCCCAGCTCTCATCAGCCTCAAGAGAGGGTACCTCAAAAGTGAGGTCTAAATCAGGCTGAAACAAGTGAGAGCAGTACAAGCAAAGATCATCTGGTACAAGTGCTAGGCTACCTTGACATAAACGTGTATTCTAAGCATATTCTATCTTTTAGCCTGTGCAATAATTTAGTGTTAGTTTGGAAGTATCAGGCGTAATTCCACGGCAACATCCTCAATACCAAAAGCGCATAATTTGGTCCACATACATAGAACTTTTGGACATGTTTTTGATTTAAATTCTACACGTCATGTAATTTTTCATATAGCCTGATGTATTTTAGGAAAATTACCCTCGACTTTACATGTGGTATTGTCGACGTTACAAAAAGTTACCATCGATATGAGCCTATAGTGTTTCCAACCAAACAATAAATTACTGCATAGCCCAAAATTAGAATTTGCATGGATTTCTCAAATGCGTTCATAAAAAGCTTTACATCGCAACACTAGCCTAATAAAGACATTTTTAACAGGGTAACTAACTGAAAACTTATGCTCCGACTGAAATGTGGTAACATTTACGATTCTATTTGGCTAATCGCCATTAGTAAATTTTGCAGTACATTATTACTTCGCAAAAGATGTTTCATAAAGCAATAAATATAATTAACAGAAAATAAACTTACTGTGTAGGACTCCTTGCTTGCCATGGCAGCCTACGTTCCTGCTGCATTCTGCAGCCGACCTGGCAACCTCTGGTCGGGGAGGAGGGGGAGGGTACACGCCGCTCAATAGTATTTTGAAAGTGACTGCAGTACCAGTTTTGGCCATAATCTTACACACGGCTCCTTTAAGACACATGAAGTTTAATTACCCTCAACATCTGAATAAACTTATACTGAATTTAGGCTTTGACACCATGATTTATTGTAAATGTATTTTGAAAAAATACATCAGATTCAACTGATATTTTAGAAAACTTGGGCTTCCCATTTGTCTTGTATGAATGAGAAACCATTGTGCGGGCAGGTGACTGCTTTTATATATATATATATATATATATATATATATATGTATAAAAATAAAATCTGAGACTGTTCATTTATTTCTTAGTATGACAACTGCCAAAATCAGCGGGGGATCACTTATTTCCTCCACTGTATGTATATATACATATATATGTATATATATATATATATATATATATATTATATATATATATATATATATATATATATATATATATATATATATATATATATATATATATATATATCTATATATATATATATATATATATATATATATATATATATATATATATATATATATATATATATATATATATATATACACACACAAACACATGATTTACTATTATTTTCATATGTTGCAATCATGTAATGTCTAAGCAAATACAGTTCATCTTTATTTTTCACTATGACTTTTGTTCATTCACATTCATTCATAACCGCTCTTATTTTGAAAACACTGTAGAATAGCGATTACTGTAATTTCAACAGCAAAACGGCACAAACATTTCAAAGAGTGCTGGCTTGACAGCAGTGTAGGGTTCATATACTAGAGCAGGTTTGTTTGTTATTAAGTGAATTCTGAGAAGTTGCAGTCAATGATTAAATGTGGAAAGAAGAAAAAGTCTCATATATTGTCTGAAATACATTTTATGGACAGGTCAATATGGTCAAAAGTAGACTTTTTTTTTTAGTAGAATGGCACTTTAACTATCAAAATACATTTCTGATAATAACAGAGGTGCAGGGTGCAGCAAACTAAAGAAGAATTTCCATTGTGAGGCACAAAAAGAATGACACAGACACTTCCTCACATGCTGAATCTCCCCCCGGCACACAGCTGGTATTTAGCTTGTTTATAAAGATGACAAAACAGGAGACACAGCGGCTCCTGAATACCACACAGATACAAACAGCCAGCTGTTAAGATGGTTTTTGACAGTAAATTGTAAGATGTCGCCATCTGCTGGCTGACTTGAGAATTATCTCAGATCCTTGAAACATTTTACCACTACAAGTTAATGTACTTGAACAGAAGTGGTTCATCATAATGTCCCACAGAGAATTAAAACACCATGAGCTATGATAATAATAATAATTTATAGCATTATAATAATAATAATGTAGATTCTTTGTCATCCACATCATGACAATAAAAAAAAAAAACCCACAAAACAAAAAACAGCAGAAGCTGTCTGAATTTATAAGCTGTTGTTGGGATATTATTCTTGTGAGGTGTTTAAGTCACATGTTTTTTCAACTGGCTTTGGCACAATGAGAAACAACCCCAATAATCCACAGGAAGGGTGGGCGGGTCAATGATTTATATCTGACTTTACAGACAAAACACTCAACTTGATGGTTGAAATACATTTAGTAAATCACAAATGAATAGGGGTGTCAACATTGTCCTTTGGACTGCATGACCTCATTCAAAGCATCCCAGCCAACATTTGTATGTGTAGCTGTCTGAGATATAAATGGGCTGATGAATGGGGCCCAATAAGGGGCTGTCCTTTGAGTTTATATTTAAAAATAAACTCTTAGAACTCTTGTTTCTTGTGTCTTTTCATATGTGCAGATATAGTTCTCAGGTAGAACTGAATATGATAAGAGCTCTTTTTTCCCATTTCCCAATTCCTGAAAAAGGAAAAAAAATCAAGTCATTTATTTATTCACAGAAAACAACAGTTTTTTCTTTTAATCATGGGATATCAATTTCTCTGAATAAATCATAAAAGCCTGTAAAATAGTCACGTTCAGTTATTTTATTCACAAATTCACTCGCATGTACCTGAAGTTTCAACCATGGTCCAAACCTAGAGTTGTTTCCAAGTCCAACTTGGATGTGGAGAAACATGCAGTTCCTTGAATCATCACTAAGCCCCAGAAAGGGAGTTAATCTCCATGTAAAAATTTCTAACTTTGAAGCTGGCATAAACATATTTACAGCCTGGTTCAAACAAAGAAGCTTTGAGTCTCCATAGTTAGGGCCTGATTTACTAAGATCCTAAATAAAGAGTACTAAATTGCGTGTGCACTGAAAAAGTTTGCGCGTGCTGTTGTTGTGTGTTTTGCGGGTGATCAACTAAGAATGCTCGCGCAATTGATAACGGGTGCAAACCGCAGTATTTAAATTAGGTGTTGCGTGTCTTACGGTTTGCGCCATGGAGAGTCTGGATGGAAAGCAGGATAGACGCAAGCGCAAAATGAAATTTGACGAGTTGGAGTTAGAGATATTAGTGGAAGAGGCAAATAAACACATTCATGAACTACAGCAAAGACATTTAAACATTACCAAAAGAAACGCAATATGGGAGAAAATCTGCAATAGAATAAATGCAGTTGGTAAGACAAAAAGAACGGCAGATGAGGTTAAAAGAAGGTGGCAAGATATAAGGCGAAGAACTAAAGAAAAAGTGGCCTTTAATAAAACTTCGGCAAGACAGACGGGTGGTTAAGTGGCCGTTGAGAAGTTCAAGCCTCCATAACCGCGGAGCGCTGTCATTACGGAGATGCGTCTCTGCGCGCAGCTGTGGCATCAATGAGTGGAGCTGTGGCGGAGCCGACTCGTCCTCACACACTACTCATTCGTAAAAAAAGTATATGTTTTTTCATAAAATCCATCCATCCATCCAACCATCCATCCATTAGCTTCTGCTTATCCGAAGTCGGGTCGCGCGGCCAGCAGCTTCAGAGGTCCAGATCCCCCGGCCGCTTCCACCAGCTCCTCTGGGAGAACCCCGAGGCGTTTTTCATAAAATGATGTGGAAATAACCCATTTTATTACAACTGAAATTGTGCTTGGGAGGAGTATTTTCACCGGACATTTTGACCGGAGAGATTATAAAATCCCGGACTTCCGCATATTTTACCAGACAAAGTCCAGCAATTACCAGACAACGGAAACCCTGGTGCCTCCTGTGGCAACCTTTTGCTGAATAATACTCGATTTAACATTCAAATAAAATATTCCTCCTTTTGCATGTGCAAACAAATTTACACGAGTCCGAAAGACTCTCTCTGCGTATTCTTTGATTTTGGCGATGTCGCCTCCTTGCCACAATAACAGCAGCCATCGGTGCGTAATGCTGGGCAGAATAGCACCTTCCTTTCGAACGTATTAAATACAGACGCAATCACAATCCCCGCAATTACTTTCAGGGTTGGTAAATCTCATTGCGTGTGGTAAATGAACCTATTTGCATTTTCCCCTCCCAGTATTTTGCGCTTTCTGGCGGGTACGCCCCATATTGATTATTCATCAGGGCAAAAGTGCTAAATGAACAGCGTGTGCTATTTTGCTCATTTGAGAGGCGCAGTCCTCTTTGCACGCTGTTAGTAAATCAGCTTGCGCATTGGTTTGCGGGTGATGTCAAGTTTGCACACGTTTTTACGCACGCAAACCTTTAGTAAATCAGGCCCTTAGAGTTCACATCCATGACTGCTGGGCTTCAAACAAACTCTTTAGAAAACACATGGAAGGTGTTTCCTGATACATATTCCACAGACAAGATTAATAAATGTGAATAAGCTATATTGAGTAAAAGAAAACCAGTATGACTGTGGATAACCTCCATAGCTGAAGTGTGATTGACAGCTGATCTCTGAGCAGAGAAGAAATAAATGATATAACAGTGAGTTCTCAGCAGCAACCATCTGTCTATTTCAGCTGAATGAATTCAGCAATGTCTCCATATGAGGAATAAAACCGTAGTCCAGCATGTAGCGGCTGAGTGAATGTGGTCTGGACTCTGTGGAGGAGAGTCATGGTTTCAGAGACGCTGTAGAAAGACAGAATACCTGCTCTGTGATCCAGGTAAACTCCAACTCTGGAGGAACCAGGACCTGAAACTGGAGTTTTAACATTGTTGTAGAAGAATGAGAAACTGTTGGTTTCACAACATAATGACCAAGATTTGTCGTTGAATCCAAATCCACATTTATCTGACGATCCTTTTCTGCTGATGTCCTGGTATGCAACTGCTACAAAAGCTCCTCCTCTCCACTCCACCTCCCAGTAACAACGTCCAGTCAGACTCTCTCTACTCAGGACCTGTTCATAAACACTGAATCTGTCTGGATGACTGGAATAAGACTGTTGTTCCTCCATAAATGTCACTCTTCTGTTCTCTTCAGATAATAACAGACGTCTGTGTGCTGTGTTTGGATCCAGTGTGATTTCTTGTGAATATTTCAAGAATCCAGCTCTGGTCTTTGGTTCTGGTCCTGACAGTAAAACCTCCACTTCAGCCACTGACAGTGAGATGTTTGTCCATGTCTCTCTCAGAAGCTCCTGTAGTTTATCTCTGGTCTCTGACACAGCTGCTGTCACATCCTCAAAGTACCTCAGAGGACCAGTATTGATGATGGATGAGTGTGGAGACTCACTGAGTGGTGACAGTGAGGGGTAGTTGTGGAGAAACTGGTTGTGATCCTCTGTTTGTGACAGCTGCTTCATCTCAGCATCTTTCCTCTTCAGATCAGTGATCTCCTGCTCCATCTTCTCCTGAAGCTCTTTGACTCGACTCACTTCAGTTTTCTGCTGGGATCTGACCTGCTGCTTCACATCAGAGCTTCTTTTCTGGATGAGACGGATCAGCTCAGTGAAGATCTTCTCACTGTCCTCCACTGCTTTATCAGCAGAGACATTGATGGCCTCCACCTCCTGTTGAAGCAGCTTCACATCTTTCTCTCGGTCCTGGATTCTCTGCTGGATTTGTTGTCGACTCAACTCCAGCTCCTTCTGCTTCTCAGCTCTTTCTGCTGCAGCTGAGACTGTTTCATGACCTTTATGTTCATCCATTAAACAGAGATAACAGATACTCTGCTGATCAGTACGACAGAAAACCTTCATCACCTCATCATGACGAGAGCAGATGTTCTCCTGGAGCTTCTTGGAGGGGTCCACCAGCTGGTGTTTTTCAAAGGCTGGAGATTCATAATGAAATTTCAGATGTTTTTCACAGTAGGTGATCATACAGACCAGACAGGACTTGACAGCTTTCAGCTTCCTCTCAATGCAGACATCACAGGCCACATCTTCAGGTCCAGCATAGCAGTGATCAGCTGGAGCAGCTTGGAGTCCAGTCTTCTTCAGCTCCTCCGCTAACTCTGCTAACATGGTGTTTTTCACCAGGACAGGCCTCGGTGTGAAGATGTTCCTGCACTGAGGACAGCTGTGGATTCCTTTCTGATCCTCTCCATCCCAGTGGGTTTTAATACAGTTCATGCAGTAGTTGTGTCCACAGGGAATAGTCACTGGATCCTTCAGTAGATCCAGACAGATCGAACAAGAGAAAGTCTCTCGGTCCAGCTGAACTCCCTTCTGCTCCATTTCACCTCTCAGCAACTATGACTGTGAGAGTTTCACTTCCTTGAAACGGAAACAAGTCTGAGCTCTGATCTAAACATCACGTGTTACAGGTTTTGCAGCCCAGCACATGCTGGTTACACCCATCAACAGACTTGTAGATCTAAAGGGGAGGGAACATGAAGACAGAGCACAGATCACTGAGTTTCACTGCAGGAAGAAGAAGGAGGGGTTATCATGCTGTTATTCAGTAGGAAGAGGACTAGTTTGAAGCAGACACTGGCTCTCATTCATGAAATGTGAGCTGAACGGATTTATGAGTAAACTGAGCTGAATGAAATTTATTCTTGTTTTGGTCTTCATGAAAATGTTTGGAGCTCTGGACCTTTACTAGCTACGATCATGTGCAGCTGCTGTAAAAGAGGAGCTCACATAAATGTTACTGTCATTCTCAGACTGTAGGAGCCAAACATGTTGTCATGAATTGTTGTTCACCTGTGTGTGTGGGTGTCGCTGTGTTGTTACCTGAGGGTCAGGTACAGGCAGTGGCGCCAGCAGAAAAAAAATCTGATGGTGGCTAGTGGGTGGCAAGGCAAATTCTTAGGGTGGCATACCCAACAAAAAAAAAAAAAAAAAAAAAAAAAAAATATATATATATATATATATATACATATATATATATATATATATATAGATATATATATATATACACACTTTACTTTTATATATTTTATATATATATATATATATATATATATATATATATATATATATTTATATATTTTAACAGTATTTTATTATCACTTTACTTATATTAACTTGTATATTTATGTTATTCAACTATTCATGACAATAAAATGGCCAACACACAACAAATTCTGAAAAGGACTTTTGTGGGTATGTATGTTATACAGAGTTTGCAGTTACTATACTTTATACTATGCTATACTATACTTGTGTAGTATAGTTATTTGACTGGAAATACGTGGATATACTTTATACATGTGCATACTGAATGAGTGAGACTTTTGCTTGCTCTATGAAGTTAGCATGCTAAGCGGAAAAGTTAGCATAGCTAACTAACCACTTTGCTGAATTGCTTTCAATCTACAGAGGTTAGAGGATGAAACGAAAACACGATGTATCACATTTTTTTGGCAAGAGTGGAAGTACTAGTGAGAAGAAAAGTGAGAATGTTGAAAAGCAGCACACCCCCGCGTCAATCGAGTCTATTTTCAAGCTTCATCCGCGGAGTGGACTACAATTTGCGTGTTACAGAAGAAATAATGGACATTAACTAACTTACCTGAGGTGTTCACCCAAGGGCACTAACAACCTCAAGGCCACACCTCCAGTCAGCTGCCTCAGCAATGGAGGTGTCGAACATGGCTTAGTCTAGCTCAGTATCCCCAGCCTCCCTCAGGATGCAGTTGAAGCTCTGTTGGAGGAGCGAATTGAAGATGTTCCTCTGCCAGATGTTTCCAGCAAACCCTTACTACACATTTGGGTTGATCAGGTCTGACCGTCAATCCCCCCACCATCTGATCCAACTCACAATCAGGTGGTGATCAGTTGACAGCTCAGCTCCTCTCTTCACCTTAGTGTTTAGAACAGGGGTGGGCAAACTTTTTGACTAGTGGGCCACAATAGGTTCAACAAGGTGTGTGTCTCTTAGTCCACATCCTGTCTTTTTCAGTAAAAGTACAGTTCAGAGCCAAAAAGAGACAAGAAATGAGAATTAGAGAGTTTCTGATCGATTCCAACTGCAAACTTAAGACAATACCGTTCACGTTTGAAGAAGATAAGCAAGTAAGGAGTGAATATGTACCGGTCTCATAAAAATTGATTGATTCCACCTGTGAAACTGATGATTGGAAAGGCGTTACACAGAGGCTATAAAGAACCTGCGTATGTCTTTGTTCTTCGATCTTTCCCCCATCAGCTCATAGAAAGGTCCCAGACTCTGCAGAAGTCTGTCATAAATGCCTTCTTTTTTCTGTAAATAAATATCTTTTTTACATTTAAAAAGTCGGCCTGGAGCAGCTTTTTTCTGAACCCATTAACACACTCAGAACGCCACAGCGAAGCCAGAGAGGAAGAGAGAAAGAGAAAAGTCACCCCATCGTCGCCAGGAGATCTCCAAACTTTTTGGCGTCACGAACAGGATCGATTTGTGTTCTGACGAACTGCAGCTACTGAAAAGGTGGGAAATAGTTATTTTCTGTTTTCTGTGGCTGTTGAACACACCGTCCCGGACCTCTGTGTGGTCTGATTTTTTCTTTCCCTTCTCTCTTCCTTTGCCTGTGAAAGCACGTGTATGTGTGTCGGGTTTGCGCTCCACCTAAATTTTTATTCCACAGAACTGCTTCCTGTGGGATAAGGGGGTTAGTTAAATGAAACATGATGAAAATAGATTAAAGTGATAAGAATATGACATGAGTTTTTGTTCCGCTGAATACATACAGCGAGAGAGATAAAGGGTACAGAAGTCTGATTTTAGTAACGCATAGTGCAGTTGATATGATGCCTGCATGGCGAGTGGTCATCTGTTACTCCGTGAACGATCAACTTTGATTAGATGATTAGTGAAATAAAAAGTAAGAGTTGGTTTGCTAGATCTAAGCGATGATTGACCACGAAAACGGTAGGCATATGAAGATATATGAGAAGTTTTAAGACGCGGAAATAGAAGTTTAAGACAAGCCGTTGGAATTAGCAGTAAAATTACGAATGTGGATGAAGTGATCCACACGAAATTCAGGAAGTGACAAAGAATGGCAAAAGCATGCTTAATAGGAGTGAATGAATGTGTTTTTTGAGCTCAAATGGGATTTGTTTTTCTTGTGTGCCTGTTCTGTTTTGTTCTTGGAAAAGTTAAGGATATCTGTATGAGAGGGAGACAGAGGTGCTGCGCGCCCTCGCGGCGTGCAGCACCTCTGTGTCTGTGAAAGCACGATCACGCGGCGGCCTCTGCAGCTGAGAGCTGAGGCGCGCGGAGAAGTCGGTCTGTGAGCTGACTGGGTTTGTAGGTTCACAGAGTGAGAGAGGAGTAGGAAGATAATAAAATATTGGGATAAAGTAATGTTTATTGTATAGCTGACTGTTGTTAATGTGGCCTATGTGAGTTTGTGAGCGGAGGGAGTGCACGCCCCCGCTCAGTTTTTCTGGTTTTGTAAATGCGTGAATCTGATTACTTTTCTTTGTGTATTTGGCTAAGATTGCATGAACTATGATTATTATGAGCTTTTGAGTGAATGGGAGAAGGGTTTGGCTGCAGGCGCGGCAGCATAACTTTTTTCTCTGACTGACTGTTTGTGGGTACGCGCAGCAGAGGCGCTGCGCGTTCACGAAAGGCTGTGTAAAGTTATAGCGATAAGGAGTGATCAGGTTAATCTTTTATGAGCCTCTCTGTTGATGTTTGTTAAGAAAAAATGAGAAATGAGCTTCTGATGAGAGAAGACCTTGTTATTTGTAAATAAGTAAAACAAAAATAAAGTGAATGAACTTATGACCTTCTTCTGAAAAACATGATTTTGTGTTTGAAAGAAGGAGACTTTCTGTTAAAGAGTAAAAAATCATGAGCTCTTTGAGGACAGGTTTCTGAAAAGGAGACTTTCTGTTAAAAATGAGGATAAAATTCATGAGCAACAGAGTGGACGTTTTCTGGAATGAGTGTGAAATAAGATGAAAAATAAGATATAATAATATAGAAATAGAAAGATGCATATTGTATTAGTTAAAATAGATAGATGGTTTGTTGTGTATGTAACTCTGTCCGTCTTTAGGGCGTGGCAGGTTTTCTGTGTGAGCAGATGTTCGCTCTTTAACAATCACAGCAAGACTGACTCTAGGTTGAATTTTCAAGGGCGGAGCTAGACAAGTGTGCACGGTAGTGCACCAATAGTCTTTTGAGCCTAACCAGGAGGCGTGACCTTGTTACGCCCCTTCATTTTTGAGGAGGAGATTAGTGTTTGTGTACACCCCTTGGAAAGAAAAGGGGGGACAAGAATAAGATCAATTAATATCTATTCACACTGTATGTAAATTTAAGATGAAAATACAGTCAGAAATATGATAGAACAATTGAGAAAAACAAATGTTGCCAATAAATGAGTATTAGACCAACAGCTTTAACGTCCTTTGTTTGCTAATGATCTGACTGTTTGATAGAATCACTGAACTGTAGCCATGTGACCATAAATTTACATTTTCTCTTTTCCTTTTTGTTTTTACTGTGAACGAACGAAACTTTTAACGCTGGAAGGGGGAAAAATCTCAGAGTGAGAAGACAGCCTCTGTGGACATCCGGCCCGGACAACTGACCAAACCATATTAAGGCGAGTCGATTCTTTTTTATCCACAAAAGTCAAACCAAAACCTGCTTTACACAAGTGCGTGTGTTTTATTAAAGTTTGAACACATATTTCTGTCTATTTCACGCATAAGAGTACGGGTTTTTGTGAGATTTATATATACGCATGAATTATAATCATCCATGAAGGCTTGGCAACTGACTGACCATTTTAAAATATTTGATTATCCTATGATGTGTTTAACTTGCATTTATTGATTAAGATCATTTGACTTTATGAGTACTTGTTTGATTGATTGAATACTATTTTTTGACACGATTCTGAGTTTTTATCTTTTTTTATTTCCTCTGGAGTTGGCAAAACTGTCTTTGTTCTTTAATTGTATTTTACAATTACTGATTGGATCTAACAGTTCTTAGGTTATAATGTAAGAGAGTTTTCCCAGTAGCACCCTCCAATGGACGTGTGTTAACACTGTATTTGAAATTCTACTCTGACTCCCTCTAGTGGCCTATTGAATTTATGCAGTTTGTTTGAATCCCTCTTGTGGCCACATTGTGAATTGATTTTGAGTCTCCCTCTGCTGGACAATTTTTGAAATTGCAAAATTAAATGAGTAGTAATTGAGACAATTAAAGACACAGATTTAAAGAGTAAATGTGAAAGAATTAATAATACAAAATAAGAAAAGAAGGGAATATAAACAATAAGTGATACTATTAGAATAAAGTGAAATACTTACAAAATTACTCAAGTCAAGTAGTTGGTTTATTGTTTATTGAACACTTAATCGGTATTCTATTGGTTGATTGTTCAATAACAATAAAACAGTTTTAATAATTTATCATTAGAAATTAAAATAAGATAAAAATAAATGTTTTCAAATTTTTGAGTTTTTGATTTTCTGATTAGTTTTGTGTTATAACATTATGTCAACAACAAAAGATAAGGTTCTGAAAATAATTCCTGTTGAGTTAGTACAGAAACACAATCCACTTGTTAAAAGAATTACGAAAACGTCAGAAAAATGGAACAAAGGTTGGCCGCACATTGCTCAACCGTGGCCAATAGAAGGTACTTTGAACCTAGATGTTATAAATACAATTCAAGTACTCATTTCGACCTACAAAGCGCACCAGAAAAAAGACAAACGTCAAGAAAAGAGAAAATTCGAGCTTGGAGTTTTGGAGTTGTTTAAAATTGAAGGACAGAAGATCCTGCAAACAAGAAAGAAGAAACGAGGAAATGAAATTGAAGACATGAAACCAGATGCAAAGGAAACAAAGGAGATGATGACAAAAGATGACAAACTTTCCTCTCACACATCTTCTCCTCCAACATTGAGGACCCCTCCACCATACGAAAGACAAGTGAAGAATGGAAATTTGCATCCTCAGCTTCCGATACTTGGCCTGGAAGGCAAGTACTATTTCTGGGATGACGAAGGACGACTGCTCGAAAGAGGTCAAGCGGAGACCATCATGAAGACAGAAGAAGTCCTCAGAGACCGAAGGAAACCCGAAAGTAGGAGCAAGAAAGTCTGTGACTGAACAAGGAGACTTTGAAGTGCTTAGAGGTGGCTACCCCCCAGTGGTCAGACGTATCATGATTAAAGCAGAAGGAAAAGGAGACAAAGTAAGGGGAAAAGTGACCCCAGAAGACAACAGCTCTGAATATAGTGATGACGTTACGGAAGAATCAGAACATGAAGGTCCCTCATCTGCTGCATGCTCTCTCCCTCTGACATCCACTGCAAGAACCAAAGATGACAAGTCACGAACCCTGAGAAAAGGACGGTGAACCATTGATTTGTGTCCCACTTTTCTGGAGAGTTCTCTTGGAGCAGAGAATCCAAGAGCCATGTAAGACCAATTACAAGAACTACAAATTGAAGAGGAGGAAACACGCAGGAAAGGATCATCCAAAAGCTACTCTTTAAGACCAAAGAAGAAAGACTCATCAAGCAAGATGTGTCCAGTGGTCGTCCGAGGACCACATGTTGACTACAAGCCTTAGCAGAACACAGATCTCACAAGCATATTGGAGAAGTTACCACCGCTCCAGGATGGAGCCCATCCATGGATCTCAAAATTGGAGGAAGTCTGTGTGGGAACACTTGCCATGGGAGATGTTAAGAGACTTCTAGCCAACATTCTTGGAGTCCCAGCGATGGAAGAGATCATGCTAAAAGCTAGCCTTGATCATTATGTGGGAACTGCTGTGAACGATCTGGAACTGTTTGCAGCGAACAGAGGCCGAATATGTAAAGCACCGAGAGTAACATTTCCGACGAACATTCATCCTGACAATATTCTGATTGAGCCCATAAGAGTTAATGAAAATCCAAGAGCTTATGTCTCCAGAGCCCACCAAGTATGGAGAAACACTACAGGACATGATCCAGAGGGAATTCAAATGGAACAAACGATCATACGAAACAAGATTCAGGAAGGATTGCCCCAGCCAGTGAGAAGCAAGCTGGCAGAAGTGGTTGGACTTGGACACATGACGAAAAGTGTCTACATGGACCACATTGCACATTAAGTGGAACTGTATCGGAAAAGGGAGAAAGACCAGAAACAACAAGACCAAGATGCCTTGAGAAAACTCACTCAGATGCAGCTGGTGAAAGCGAAGACTGCTGGAGGCTCCAGCCCTGACACTTCCAGATTATTCTAAGGACTCTTTTTGCTATATGTGTCCAACTCTGTTGGAAAGGAATACTGGTGTATGATGAAGCATTATTTGTTACTGTTGACTATCCAGTTATTATTTTAACTCATCATAACCTATGGGACCTTTTGAACTTTGACAAATAGACTCTGATTATGTCAAGATTTAGAGATTATTATAGGATTTTTAAACAAGATGCTATTTTAGTAAGATGCAACATTGTAAATTTCGATTGAATTTTTGCCGATTTCAGACACAAAGGTGCTCAGTCTGTTGCTAAGTTTTTGTGCCAGAAGATCATAAGCAGGTGGGGATTGCCAGTTTGCATATCCTCTGACAACGGTAAAGAATTTGTGGATAAAACAGTGTGATTGATTCTTTAGAAATTAGAGATGAAATAGCGACTCTGAATAGTTTATCATTTACAGACCCAAGACATTTGTGCTACTTATTTTTTAGTCATTTGTTTAAGTGTTACTTTTGTAGGAGACTAACTGTTTTAAGAGACTATTGTCTATTTTCCATAGACTTCAATTGGATGACTAAGGTGATTATAAAAGTTACTGTTATTCTGTTCCATTTCAGAAGGACAGACAGATTGCTATACCCCTAGCGATGATTTATGACATGCATGTAGTGACTTTAGTAGTATTGCGAGTTGACGACTATGAGGATCTAACTACCACAGATTTCACCTTCAATAATTGCAACTTCTTTTCCAAGTTGACAATTGAAAGCATGATTATGAGATGGGTAGGAATAGTGATGCCTGGTGACGACATTCAGATGTCACTGTTACATAGACCTGATACTGATGACAAGGATGAGGAGGAAGTGGACGATGTCATAGTTGAAACATACCCCTTTTAGAGGTTGATTTTTGATATTCATATATGAATATATACACTATGTTATACTTTTTCATTCTTTTCACTTATTTTTAATAACTTGTTTGAAAATGTTTTTTCACTTGGAGCAAGATACTGGTCAGTGTTTTCTCTTTCTTCTCAGTACTGATGGGAAATCACCTGGGGTGACTGCTGGATCAAGCATTTCCATTCAATCTATCTTGGCCAATATGGACTGTTAAGCTCCAACATCAACATTGGTCTGACAACGTTGTCGATACACCTGGATTCTTCTGGAGCTTCTTCTTCGACTATGGAACTCTTGGGGGTTATTCTTTCAGTCGAGAAATATTTAGTGTTCATTATATTTGGAATATATCCTTGGTGATGTTATGTTATGATTCAATATACATTTGTGATTCAGTTATAATCTTTTGATGTTGTTTTGTGCATTATGTGTGGGGCCTCAGGTGTTTTGTTCTTTTATCGGTTAGGATAGAGGGTTTAGGCAGGCATAGGTCTGAATGTGGGTTCGACGGGACAGCTGGCCTGCTTCAGACAGTTATTTCATTCTTTTCTGAGGTTTTTTATGCATATTGCCCATTGCCCATTATATAATCTTTTTGTTGTCTGGAGGGTTGGTACAGTGGTGATCCAAGGCAGAGGACGCTGTGGGAGATTTTTCCTGCCTTGAAGGACTGATGGTTTTCTGAAAGTCGTATCTGCCGGCTGGTTTTTTTCTCCCACTCTCCATGACAGTTATGATTTTGAGTTGATGTATCGCATTATTATACCCTGTGATGCTATGTTTTTCTTTCTTTACTTTTTCAAGACTCTGTGTAGTCTCGAAGGGGGGAATAGATATTTACATTGTATTTACCTTATAAGTTCAACTAGACCCTTTCTCAGTTTTAAGGCCTCTGCAGAAGTTCATTGAGTTTAAGAACATTCTGTAGAGTCAGCGAGTTCATGTTGGTGTGTGTCTGTTAGTCCACAGCCTGTCTTTTTCAGTAAAAGTACAGTTCAGAGCCAAAAAGAGACAAGAAATGAGAATCTGTCTTAGAGAGTTTCTGATCGATTCCAACTGTAAACTTAAGATGGTACTGTTCATGTTTGAAGAAGATAAGCAAGCAAGTAAGGAGTGAATATGTACCTTTCTCATTAAATTTGACTGATTCCACCTGTGAAACTGAAGATTGGCGTTACACAGAGGCTATAAAGAGCCTGCGTATGTCTTTGTTCTTCGATCTTTCCCTCATCAGCTCATAGAAAGGTCCCAGACTCTGCAGAAGTCTGTCATAAATGCCTTCTTTTTTCTGTAAATAAATATCTTTTTTACATTTAAAAAGTCAGCCTGGAGCAGCTTTTTTCTGAACCCATTAACACACTCAGAACGCCACAGCGAAGCCAGAGAGGAAGAGAGAAAGAGAAAAGTCACCCCATCGTCGCCAGGAGATCTCCAAACTTCTTCTGACAGAAAACCACAATGGAAACACCGGCTGTCACTTCTGTCATGCTAACAATTGCGTCATCAAACATTTAAACAAGCATGAAGGAAGATGAGAGCTACAGTTACCGAGAGCTGGAGGAGACCCCCGACTGCTGGGGGGGATTGAAATATTGAAATGGGGGAAAAAACATTTGCACCTTAAGGACCTGTTTTTGTCTTATAATAAAGACCATTTGGCAGCAAGTTTTTCCTCATATTTTTTATTTTATACTGTAGAGAGAAGCTGAAAGGGAAGTGACAGTTTTACATGGGCTGTCCCTTTAATGCTAATGTGAACCCTGGTTGGATAAAGATTCTGAATTGGACACAGTTTTCGACAGATAAAATGGATAAAATAATTGCTGTTTGTGGTGGGGTAGTATATGAACATTGAAAACGAATAAGAAAAAAGAACTAAAAATGAACTGTTTAGTTCAAATAGTTCAAAATGAACTATTTAGTTCATTTTTAGAAATGGTGAACTGAACTAGTTCATTTTAATTTCTGTGAGCTATGAACTCAACTAGTTCATGTAGAAAGTAAACTTGGACATAAGCATTACAACAAAATATGTCCTTGAAGCCCTACGGTACTTAGCTCTTAATTGAAATGATTTTTAAAACCTAGAAAATTAAATGTATGAAACACGCTTTTTGTTACAATTACTATTTAAAAGCACTGAAAGTTCTGTTATCCATCAGGATATCATCATCATCATTACTCTCCTCCTGATGGTCTTTAAAAAACGGGAGGAGATGCAGATGCAGCTGTTCTAATCAACGTCCACAGTGCCAAAACTCCACAACAGCCAGTGCAAAGTAAGGGGAGTAACGGTTGGTCAGTGTGCGGAGCGCCTTATATTTGATCTGGTGACCATCCTTTATTTTTAGAACATACTTGCACCTACACACCACTTATAATAGATGTGGTTGACTGCTTGCTAACATAATTAGCACAGTTTGTTGGCAAAGTGGCAGCTGATTACTATATTCTTTAAAAACTGCAACAGTCTCTTGGCATATCAGGCCAAGAGTAGTTGAAAGGTGTTTAGTGAAAAAGTATTTAGTTTTCCACTCCTTGTTAAACACTTGACATTCTCTATTCACTTTCCTTTTCTTAGGTCCGCTCATCTTCACAGAATGGCTGAGGGCTGAAAGAGTAAACATGGAGTAATGAGCTGCACCTCAACAAAAGTCAATGTCAACGTCTCTAGAGTGCCCCACCTAGTGGGAAAATGTGAGAATTGCAGGGAAAATATAACATTGCCAAGGTTTATTAATATAATTTCTTCAAGTTCGGCAGGCTAGATTAAAAAGCTTAATGGGCCGCATATGGTCCCCGGGCCATAGTTGGCCCATGCCTAGTTTAGAACATACGACCCCAGATGTGATGATATGATTATAAAATCGATCATCTGATTTGAGGCCAAGCATGATAACGCTAGAGTGGAATAAGGTCCAGCCTTTCTTGAGGAAATTGGTTGCAGAGCCCAAAGTGTGGGTCGAGGTGAGCCCGACTACATCAAGTCGGTACATGTCAACTTCACAAGCAAGCTCTGGGTCTGTCCCCACCAGAGAGGTAACGTTCCATGTTTCTGGTTCCTGCCCAAGTCTAGATTCCCAGTTTCTAGTGTCCCACTACCAAGGGCGTAACCATGGTATAGACATTGGGGGGGTCCAAATGAGAGCCCTCCCCCAGAATTTTTTTTAAAGGTGCATTTCCCACAGTTCTGTGATTTTTATTTATTGACCATCTGAAATCACATTTAAAGGAATAGTCTGCAATTTCTCTGAGATAGTAGTGAATAGGATAGCTTCCAGCTGGGAAAAATTACATGCCTAAAGCATGTTGATGTAAATATTGTGATTGGAATGACAAAAAGTCCATTGCACACGATGGACTTTTAATTCCAAGTTAATTTGTATTTTGTTGATTTGTCTCAAAATGAATGTCTGCACATTTACACTGAAACCTTTAATGTGAATGAAATCATAGATTTGTACAAAGAATTAAATGTAAAATATTGATGTTAATTGAATATATATATATATACAGATTTATTCATTTGACATTAAAAAAAATAGTGTGGCCTGTCCTTACACAATCCCTCTCCCTGTCTCTCTGTGCTACCTGCATGATGACCAGATATTATTATTGTACCAGAAGAATAACTGACCCTGAGGAAAATTTTATTTAGAATATTCTGCTTTTCTTACTAGTTTTATTTACTGCTGACACGTAGGCTTAGGTTAAAACAAATGTCATCAAGCTGTTGAGTCTTGTATTCCAGTCTCACCTGATCATCCATGTCTTCAGAGACTGTCCCTGTCTGGCCTGTCCTTACAGCATCCCTCTCCCTGTCTCTCTGTGCTGCCTGCATTATGACCAGATATTATTATTGGACCAGAAGAACAATAACTGACCCTGAGGATCTTTTTAATTTGATACATTGAATATTTTGCTTGTATTACTAGCGTTACACACACACATACACACGAACACACGAGAGAAAACAGCAGCACACAGGGAAGACACATCACATCATATGATAGTCTCTTCACTTCAAGCTAGCTAGCTCAACTAACAAACTGAGCCCTTTTTAACAAGTTAAATATTTCAAATTAATTAAAAAATTAACACACTCAGTATGACAATATCACTCCTCTTTAGCTATCTAGTTGCTTACTGTCTGAAAAAACTTCGTATGTCCTGTTTTTTCTGCTTTTTGGGTAAAGACATTGCTCCCTCCTTTCTTTCACATTCAACGCTCTATTGTTTCGTCTGTCGGGGCCGGCGATTCAAACCGAGAGCTATGGAAGTATTTCTGTGCCATCTGAGTTTGAATACGAATTTTTAAGATTGAAATTTTTCAGCATCAAAATCAGACTTTGAATTTTAAAAAACATCAGATTTCTAGCATTGAATTTTTTTGCCTCTGAATCTTATTTTGTTAAAATAAATTCAGTGTTTAAAAAAAATTGTTGTCTTGAAATATTCAGTTTTTCAAAATTCAACACGCAAAGAAATTCAACACCCCAAAAAATTCAGTGTGAAAAAAAAAATCAACATCTCAAAAAAAAATTCAGTGTAAAAAAAATTCAATTTCTAAAAAAAAAATCATTGTAAAAAAATTCAACCTCAAAAAATTCAGTGTAAAAAGAACCAGACTCAACATCCGGGTCACCAGGGAGAAGCAATCGATCCCTGTCTCAATTCAGCCAACGTCCAGCCAATCACGTTACGCTCCATTGGTCATGTGACACCCACCCAGATACTTTATTAAACATTTAAAATAGATATAGTACATTTAATAAATGTATTTTAAATGTTTAATACAAACAGCAAATAAAGTAAACAGACTCACCGCAGCACCATCACCTGAGTTTGCTGCCATGGCCGACCGGTCCGTCTTACTATCTGGGTGGGTGTCACATGACCAATGGAGCGTAACGTGATTGGCTAGACGTTGGCTGAATTGAGACAGGGATCGATTGCTTCTCCCTGGTGACCCGGATGTTGAGTCTGGTTCTTTTTACACTGAATTTTTTTGAGGTTGAATTTTTTTACACTGATTTTTTTTTTAGAAATTGAATTTTTTTACACTGAATTTTTTTGAGATGTTGATTTTTTTTTTTACACTGAATTTTTTGGGGTGTTGAATTTCTTTGCGTGTTGAATTTTGAAAAACTGAATATTTTAAGACAACAATTTTTTTTAACACTGAATTTATTTTAACAAAATAAAATTCAGAGGCAAAAAAAAATTCAGTGCTAGAAATCTGATGTTTTTTAAAATTCAAAGTCTGATTTTGATGCTGAAAAATTTCAATCTTAAAAATTCGTATTCAAACTCAAATGGCACAGAAATACTTCCGTAGAGAGCCGTTAAATGGGCGCAACCAAGTGTACAATTGGGAGGGGGGCGGTCACACACTTTAGTGTTCCTTATAAACAGAGATAAATTGATCGGTAAATATTCGGAAATAACAAGAGACGGACTGTCGAGCCAGGTTTCATAAAAGGAGGAAATATTTGACATATTTACACATAATATTGGGGGGGACAGATTGGTATTTTCCCAGTATTGGGGGGGACACGACCCCCCCCAAAGAATGCGTGGTTACGCCCATGCCCACTACGGTATGTGACCAGGCTGGTGACCAGAGGAGGAGGAGGTGCCGGGCTGCTGTGGCTGTGGATGGTTCTTCCACAGGCTGCTGAGGCTCCTGTTTGTTAAATATTAAAATTGTTAAGCTGCCAATATGTCTTGTTTTTTTAAGACCTCAATCATCCAGTCAACCAAACAAGAGTCAAAAGCAAAAAAGTGAAAATAAAAAAGCTATTTGGCACTGGCAGAAGAAAAAGTGCAAATGTTTCATGGGCTCAACCCACATACTCAGCTCTGCTGTTCATCCCTCAGATCCATGTTCCTGACAAATGTGGCACCATTTGAAATGGAAATAAACAAGCTTTCCAACAAGTTAAGGTTTATTGCCAAAAAGCATTACTTAAAAAAAAATAACAAAAAAGAATCTACCTTAGTAGATTACTTGGTTTTTGTGCTTATTTTATTTGTGCAGCATGGACCACAGTAGTCTGTCAGTTTTTTTGTGACTTATTATTGTCAAACGTATCTTCCTGTTCTGCTTATGTGACTTATTATGGAAAAGTGGTGCCTTAGTTCAGCGAGTCTTTTTTTTTTTTTTTATCTCTGAATAAGTTTCATACGTCCGTGACACTTCCCCTGGTATGTGAAATATCATCACTCCTGATATTGCAGTATGAGTTTGGGACACGTTGCAGTCTGTGGAATTATCTCAAGCTCCCTTTGTTATTCAGATATTGTTAAAAGTTATTCCTGCATCTGCTGCTTCTGTGATGTGAGTAAATAATCATCTCTCTTTGTATACAGACAGAGATTAAAATTCACCTGCACTCCAGTCGTTGCCAGTCTTGTTATTTAAATGTTGTTTAAACTGCCTCACCAGGACCATCATATTACAGGTGAAGAATAGGATATACTATGTTTTACAATTACATGACGTCAGCCAGGTTCTATGAAAATAATGTAGAAATATTAAGGACAAACGAAGAAGTCAAACTCTTTTCCTTTCACCCATTTTATTCATTTTTTTGGATGCTTGATAAATTGTAAAACAATAATGAGAAGTAAAACAATAAAGAATAGCACAGTATCACATTGCAGTGTCAACTGAACTGTGACAGACATTTCTGCTCCAAAACAGCACACAATAAGAGAAACAATCACCAAAACAACTAAAAATAAAAATGACACTGAAGTTCCATTTTTAGGCCTTTTTTTAAGAGGAATTGCTGAACTTGTGTTCCAGGTAGATGATCTCTGCATGGCTGCAGATTCATTTTAAAAAGCCTTTCACAAAAATGCACTATGCATCACCTGGTCAGATTTATTACGCCTCTTTATGCAGATGACACTCTGCTAAATCCTCCCAATCACACAAATCTGCCTGCCTTAATAAATTGAAAGTTGTGCAGTTTCATGCAGTGATGATCAATGTTTCTGGACATGAGAACACTGTCTCAGTACTCAGCTGAGCCAGTCTCATTAACCATCACACATTTGGACTTATTCATGTTCTGATTGTTGTATTAATCTCTTATTGGCCATAAATCAGTAAAACACCCACAAACCAAAGTGTACTATATTACCACATTCTGTGGTATATGAGGAATTATGAGGTACTAAATATCACAGATCTTAGTCCATCTAATCCCAACAGAGGCCTCAGTTGTCAGACTGCAGTCTTGTTAGTGGTTCCCAGGCATTCCCAGAGTAGACTGGGAGGCAGAGCCTTCAGTAACCAGGCTGGTCTCTTGTGGAACCAGCTCCCAGTCAGTGTTTGGATGCAGACGTCCTCTAAACCTTTGAGATTAGTCATCAGACTTTACTTTTTAGTAAAGATTATAACTTCTAGAGCTTTCATGGAGGACCCTGAACCATCAATTAAGACATGCTGCTAAAGGCCCAGAGGGGGACCTCCCATGATGCACTGGGCTCTTTCCTCACTCTGCTGTCTTTACTCTCCATGTATATATGTTACATTATTAACGTCATGAACATTTCTTCATTTGATTAACTCCCTTTGAATTATCATTGATCTGTATACAACTTGTTTATCTGTATAGTGTCCTAAAAGTAATAAGACATTTTATTTCTCCTCTTTTTAATATTTTAACCCTGAACACCACGTTTATAAAAGCTGATTAAAATAAAGTGATTTTCAATAAATCCCAATAATCAGTCAAATATCTGATTAAAACACCTGATTATACCTGCATGTTAGAATGAAAGTAGATTTAGTTTAAATCAAATATAACCCACACACATCCCTTCACCAAGTTCCAACTACAACAGAGAAAAGATCATCAGATCTGTCAGATGACAGCTTGGTCCTGTCCTCACTGTTCTACCACTCAACTAGCTTCTTATTCCAACTGTATGAGGAAACTAAACTTCATCACAGCAGCTGGATCTGAGCTCATCCTTTCACACGTCCAGGATCAGGACCAGACACAAGGCAGGGATCATTATGGAGGTCAGCAGCCTGTCAGTCAGTCCACATCACCAGGAACCACCTGAGAAGACAGTCAGATAAAACTGTGACTGATGTCTCTTCTACAGTCCCTCCTGTCTTCATCACATCTCTCTGGCTGCTGTTCAGTCACTCAGCTCTCACTTCTACCTCTTCTTTAACACGTATGCTTTTATTTCATTTTACAGCTGAAGGTTCCTCAAAGTTCTATCAGTCTGGTCTTCATGAACCACACAAACACAACTGAAAGTTACCAGACAAACCAGCATCCATACGAGTAGCAGAATGATGTCACTGACAGCAGAGCCTCACCTATTTAATCCATGCCATGCTGATGAAGGCTGGAGCTCCACCTCTGAGCATCGATCTGATCCGTCCAGATCCAGACCTGGCAGATCTACGCTTTCTGAGTCCAGGGACTGAACCAGAACAACCCTGGAAGTTAAACATGGAGAGACTTTAGAAGACCAACATTGATCCTTTCTTCTGGACTGAAGCTGCTGAGGGCAAATATCTGGACATTTGTTTGATCCTGTATTTTATTCTAACTTCTTGTCTTAACAATTAAACAAGAAGAACCAGAGAGATTTAGCTTTGTTATTACACACACTCCCTGCTGCCACTAGGGGGCTCCATAGTTCAGGAACAGTCTCAGCACACAGAAAGCTATTAATGTAAAGAAATGAAATGTAGGCTGGAGACAAACCAGGCTGTTGCGTCATACTTCAGGTCAGGAGGAGAATAAAACTAAACTAAGGTAATAGAAGTTAAGTTGCTTTCATAAAAGGGTCCTTTTATTCTCTTGTGGGATGAAATGATCAGAAAGAGGACAAAAACCAAGTAAAAGAAAAGAACTGCTGGTGAATTCTGAGAAAAGAGTCAGATCTTTAATTATTGTCTTTTACTGTCGTCCTGATTCCCTTCTGTAGAGAGGAAAGATGACTTTTGAGCAGCTGGTTGGTTCAGACAGTCTCATAAACTAGTTGGCTCAGTTCATTCTGCTTGGAATTTAAAGTTTTTCATTTAAATGTTTTAATAGATTCTCGCCTGTTTCCTTTAGATTAAACTGGTGCCAACCATAGATCATCTTAAAGGGTTTTAGCTCCTCCATCCTACTCTAGTAATAAAAAACAGGAGCCCAAACAGCTGCAGATGGGCCTGACAGGGACAGATGACAGAAATCAGATGATGTAACTGGATGATGATGGACTGTTTTCAGACACAGTCTGGTTCAGTCTCTGATTTAACCAGGATTAAACAGTCATGTTTAATAAAACCTTACAGAGGCGTACCGGCACACAGTTGTTGTCCTTCTTGAGGCACAGATGGAGTTGGCAGTGCAGGTAGACATCAGCAGAGCTGCCCGTGAACTCAAACATGTTGAAGGAGAAGTAGTTGGAAGTTTCTTCTCCGTTTCCCTCCACCTGCACCGTCGGGTCGTCTGCGTTTGCACAGCTGCCCACAAACAAGGAATCCCAGTTTTCTCATCAGTGGACAACAGAGAGCAGAGAGCTCATTGGTGAATCAGTCCCAGAGAGTCAGTGTTCCTCACCTGTCCTGGATCAGGTCGTATCTCAGACTGCCGCTGGACGTTTCCTGGTTGGTGGCCCAGCAGGAGTCGGTCACCACGGCGATCACGTCTGCATCCAGCCCGTCGGTCGTCAGCTCCACCCAGATCTTCTGGTCCAGCAGCACCTCGGTGTTTGAGTCCACAGCTTGGGTGCGGCCAGCGTCCGTGTAGGCCCTCATCATCACTGTGTAATTCTGAACCTCAGATGTGACCACCTGGACCACCGAGCTGCAGACACACAAACACACTTCAGCCTCACAGAGCAGCTGACAACAAATTTAACATCCTCATTAAAGCTAAACCCAGCAGCCAGGACACACCTGTCCTGGATCCTGAAGCCCATAGTCCTGATTTCTGGCTTAGTGTGGATGCAGGAGAATTCAATCTGGAACTGGTTCTGGCGAGTGATGACGTCAGAGGAGCTGCTCTGGGATCTGATGGTGTTCTTGTACAAAACTTGGCTGTTGTTGACCTGCAGGATCAAATTCAGCTGTTTAGGTGAAGGAGCTCATTTATATTTCCACCTCTACCATGTTTCACTGATCTGTCTGTTGGCTGTAATCAACTCAGCTGGTTTCTTGAAGTGGAGCATGCAGATGATTGTACGACCTGTAGCCACTAGGGGGCCCCCAAGACAAGTTCAATGTGATTATACAACATTTATGAAGAAATTAAATGACCTGTTTTCATTTGTAGCCACCTAAATAAACACATTGAAGTGTCTAAATTATTCCTCAAATATGGGCTTTGGATCAAATGGGTTTTTCTTGAACATTTATCTTTATAAATTCTGCATTTGTGAGTTTTCTTTAAAAAAAAATGTTTGCAAGGTTATAAAATCAGAATTTTTATGAGATCATAAATTCAGATTTTTGCCTTTTTTCTTCACCTTTTTCTTTTTCTTAAACATCTCAAGTACACTGCTGTGTGAACTCAGGACATTTATTTATCTTTGCCTACTGGTCTGTTCAACTCTATCAAGTTTAATTTTAATTTTAGCTTCTCTAATGTGCAACATTTCTTTTTAAAGTGTAACAGATTAATAAATGGCAGCGGACCATCTTAAAGGTTTAGATCCCCGTCATGCTGTGGTTTTAATAAATAGAGACCCCCAAAACAGACTCTTCCCTGGAACCCTGAACGTATCCACCAGAAGACCAACATGACTAGAAACAGCTAGAGATCCTCAGCTAGAGAGAAGCAGGAGAAGAAGCTTAGTCTCTGCTGGAGGAGACTGTGGACAGTCAAGACTTGGAGGAGATAACCCACCGTGACCACCCCCCCACAGTCGTTGCTCGGGCCGAAGCTGAAGGTCACCATGTGGCTCTCCTCGTCCATCTCACCCTTGCAGGACTGGTTGTTGAGGTGGAGGGTGGAGAAGTCGATGCCCTTTTCCTCCAGGAGACAACCCACCAGACTGACTGAAGCAGAGTCACCTGTGCAGACTGTCGGATCACCTGAACAGGAGAATATTGGTTTTTCATTTCAATGTTGTCCTCTGATCACTCAGTCCTGTTATGTAGCTGTTAAAGCTGTGTTACCCAGAGCGCCTGAACTCCTGTAACTGGAGGCAAAAATGGCCCTGCAGAGGCAGGAAGGGCCACCGCTGACCAGTCCACAGAACTCATGATCACTGCAGGTCCTGTTCTGGCAAAAGACCTGAGACGGGGCTGCAGAGGACAGGGAACATTATTCTGAGAACAGGAGCACTACTAAAAAGACTAAAACAACAGAAGAAACAGATGTGTTCTGATGAAGATGGCTGGGTCTTACAGCACTGGGCGTCCGACCTCCATTCCTCCAGTGTGGCGTTGCTCCTCAGGCTGCAGGCTCTGGCGTAGGCCTCCAAGAACTGACACCTGAGACCGTCCACAGCAGGATAGTTGCACAAAGTTTTACTACAGGCGGTTATGTAGGGGTCTGGGGTGACGTCAGCGTGACAGGAGGAGAAGGGTGCCTCCTTCAGGATGCTGCAGCTGTCCAACACAACAGAGACCACGAGAGATAATCTGAGCTTCATCTTCTGTCTGATGTCACATACACAGCACATGATGAACAGGAAATTTAGAGCAGAGCTGAACCCAGACAGATGTTCCTGCTCTCACCGTTCAGACATCATGGTGCAGTTGATGGTACTGTCAGCGGGGTCGTCGTACTGAGTCTCACAGCTAGGGGGCGACAAACACCACAAAATCAGGACTGTTGTTCTGTTCTGACTGTTTCACACCACAAACACTGTATTTCTGAACATCAGTGATCAGACAGCATCAGAGCTGCAGTCAGAGGGATGCTGAGTCTGTGATGAGATGTTACCTGGTGGAATTGATCCTGGTACTTGAAGAACTACTGGCGTTTGAACACAAACCGTCCAGTGGTCCAGGATCAGATCCTGAAATGGTTCAGGACAGAATGTGAGTCAGAAGAGTTTGAACATTTAAACTGGATGAAAACAGCAGCTCACTAAAGTAAAACATGTAGTTTCAGCTCTCCATCCTGGATGGAGCTTTAGTTCTTTTAAATACCTTCAATCTGCAACTGTGCCGTGTTTCCATCAAAGAACACAGTCAGGAGTCCAGTCGTCAGCTCCACCTTGGCAGTGACTCCAGTTTGGCTCTTTGAGAGTCCAACACCATCAAAGTCCTGGACTGAGCTGTTGAGGTTCACCAGTGAGCCGCTCACCTGCATCACAGCAGAGACATCAGGTGAAGAAAACACAGATGAGTTCACAGATGTGTTTCCAATGTGACTGTGTGGAAAGATGAGAGCAGAGGAGGTGGAGGGTTTCTGATCAAACCTCAGTCTGACTCAAGGACTGTGCCTGGATGCAGCTTACCTGGACTCTCCCGCCTTGTTCCAGGTGGATTTCCACGTTATTCTGTACCAGTGTTACACTGTCCAGAAAGCTCACATCTCTGCGACGCCGTTCCTGGTAGTTGGCCCTCACTTCAGTTTGTGGCCCCCCTTGAAATGACAGCAGAGAGTACGTACAGCGATCCACAGAGCTGACCTGGTCGTGGAAGTCAATCACAGTGGGACCGGTCAAAGTGCAGATGTTGTTGATGTTGTTGATGTTGTTCATGAGGCATCTGATGGAGAACATCACAAACATCATGAGCTGCTGCTGAGGGCTGTGGCCACCAGGGGGCTCTGTCTCCCTGAAAACCAAATCTACTTGGTGACGAAGGAGGAGACACCTGATTAAAGAGCTGAAGGACGTCATTTTATTGGGATGATCTGCAGCTTCATATAAGCAGTTAATATTTTATTAGTAACTAATTCATATAGGTGCTTGTGTGAACCCTTAATCCTCTCTGTTTACTGGTCTTGTTCTTTTATTTCTTTCCAGTGATCATACTTACTGGCCACTGCCATCACAACGTTCATGTTCACCACAGCGTTCAATTGTGATGCTGCTGGTCGAACTGCAGTGGTGAACTTCACAGGTTTCACTGAAGGATCTTGAACTATTCGGGTAAATACCATAACCTGAGGAGTAACAGAATGTTTCTATAAGTTTAAAGAAGCTCACAGGATGAAAACACAAACTGACCAACAATGTTAAATATCTGATTCAGACAACTTCAGATGCTGTTTTCATCCAGTGATTCACCAACCTGAAGATCTGCATCCACTGATGTCTACGTAAGATATAACATCACTGATAACAGAAAGGCTGGAGACAGATTCTCCATTGACCAGAACAGAAAAATGCTGTACAGGAACAAACACAATCAATTAATCCCATAAACAGAGTCAAATCATCTGATTTGAGACACATGACTATGAGAGATGAGATTTACTGTTTGTACTCAAATGATCTTTTTCATGTTGTCATGTTAACTGCAGAGGAAAAACCACTAAATACATTTAAGGATCTGGTTTATAAAGTCAACTTAACTTTCACTGTCTCATCCTGAAAGACATGTCACTGTAAAATATTTAATTCATCTAAGTACTCACAACAGTATTTGATCCAGAGTTGGTTAACAAGCCTCAGAGCTGCTTGTGTCCCGAAATTGAAAGCAAAAACTTGAAACCTGTAATGAGTGAATAAGTTTGATCTCAGAAGTTTCAGAAAGCAGGTTACAAATTCTCTTGTTTTGTTTGTTTGTTTTATGAATGTTAAAGAGTTATCACTAAAGTATTTAAAGTGCTTTGTTAAAATTATGACATTCAGCAAAACTCACCACTGTAGAGTTGCCTTCGATCGTCATCAACAGAAAGCATTCCATCTGTTCTGTAATAGTCGGTTTGTTAGATTTGATCAGTCTTTCAGAATAAAAAGAATATATTGTTATGGTGTAAGTAAACTTTTGTTCCAGAGTCTTGTAAAGGAGCCTCGATGCAGTCGTCATTGGTTTGTGAGTCATAGTAGCCGTTGAAACAGATCATTGTGTTGCTGTCTGTGACGCTCACCTGTCAAGAATCAAAGAACAAAATGAGATCAGATTAAATGAAGAACGTTTCTCTTCCAGTTTCCTGCACAGACACATCTGCAGCAGCAAACTATTCAAAGTCCAGAAAGCCAGAAGTGACTTTAAATATGTTGATAATTCAGCCAGACATTCCAGCTGGGCTTTAGAAAGTGTTCCAGTATGTCTGTGAGGAGATTTCACTGGAGTTTGTGGAGCTGAATATGTGTGATGTGCATCATAGCAGGACCCTGATGAACGGTACCACAGAAGTGCTCAGCAGCCAGTTTGAGCATCTTCCATTTCTAAAGAGACGTCCTTCTCATAAAACTGAATCATCTCTGAATCCAGGATGTTTGAAAGGAGCAGGAGACTATTTTCATGATTCTGCTGTTACTTGAATTAGTCTTCTTAGTAACAGTTAAACTGAGCTTTAAATCCACTCTGACGTCTGCAGGTTAAACCCAGAGACCAAATGTAGACGCGGACAGAGACTGAGATCATCTCAGTCACCAGACTTCCTCCTACTCACGTAGACTTGGGTGTAGACCTTTCCAAAGTAGCTGATGGGACACGAGCTGAAGTTGTACGTATGTGGCAGAAAAACAGTTTCATAAGCACCTCCTGAGATGGAGACAAACAAGAAGATCTGAGTCTGAGGAAAAGAAGCAAAGCTGCACGTTCAAGACAATGAATCTGTGGAAATGCAGATGAAAGCAGTTAGATTTGTAAAAATAAAGTTCAAGTTCAGGCTGAGATAGCAGGATAAAGCAGGTTATGTAACATATGTTCTGTTGAGGCTGGCTGAGCTGGACCTGTGGGGAGGAGAGGAAAAATCCTCCAAAGAAACAGACTCAAGAAATTTAAAGCACAAACTCAGAGTTTCAGGGAAAAATAACCAATAAACTGAAAACATTTAAGGGAAAAAATAAAACCGTTTCTGACTTTATGAACTCATTAATTTGCAGTTTAAAAAAGAAAATGACTTTATAAACCTGGAAATTTGAATGAAAATAAACTGCAAATTTCATGAACTTTAAACATTTTAAAGAGACTTTAAAAACTCAATTTACAATTTAATCCAGTGAAACTTTGAAATTTGAAAGAAAAAATGACATTTTCTGACTGTAAACTTGTAAATATTTGAGGCAAAACTCTGAATTTGTGAAATTCCAAACGTTTTCAGGAAAAGTGTTTTGGATCTGAACCCAGCTGGTGCTTCTCTGAGGCAGAACTGAAGTTCTTCACAGTCAGGTAGTTAAATGTGTTGATCTAAATCTCTGGAAGTGAACTGATCCTCTCTGAATGCTGCAGATTGAGGCTGAACTCTGCTTTGGGGCCTCCTAGTGGCTACAGTGGCTCATTGCATCTGTTTCCAGCCAGAAAAGCTTCTGCTACAACAGTCACATCCTGCTCTTTGAGGAACTCATGACTAATGACATATGATTGATTAAATAGCTACATTTACTCTCAGACGCTCACAAACTTTCACAAAGTAAACATTCTCCACGCAGGAATTTAATCTTTACTTTAGAGGAGTAAAATGATTGAACATCCTTCTCCGCTGACAGACGTGTGTCAGACTTACTCGTCAGCGCCACCAGAGCGCTCAGGTAGAACAGGAGGCGGAGCATTGTGGAGAGGGGGCGTGGCCTTGTAGAGATGAGGCGGGGCCTTTTAGAGAGGGGGGCGGATCAGCTGACTGAGCTGCAAGAAAAAAACACATTCACAGCATTTTTGTTTCAGGTGGAGAGTGAAGCTCAGGACATGCAGGTGATGCAGCGTCTACAGTCACAGCTCAGCTCTGATCAGGAATCATATCACGTCATTCTCAGACATCTTTCTTCTGCTTTTCCTGCTTTCAAATCATTTCTAGAAACTAGACAATTAGAGCAGTGAAGACTGGACTTGCTGAGCACAGAAACTAAACATCTGGATGAACCAGGAGCAGAACAATGAAGGTGCACGTGGAGCTGGAGCGTGCTACACTTTCTTTCCTCATTTCCTCTTTAACACAAAGACTAACTGTAACAAACACAATGATGGTGGTGAATCTGTGAGAAACAAACCTGTGTTCCTGATGAAAGGAGTCACCTCCTGTTTCTGCTGGAAACCAGAGCACAGACATCAGTTTCTGTTGGTTCATGAACATGTGCAGAGATTTGACTGAATATCACAGCTGTGAGTTGGTTTAAAGAGGAAGAACAGCAGCTTTTCCGTTTGCCACAACTTTCAAAAACAAAATAACATTCACTGTTCAGGTGTGTGTTAACACAACGCCAAGAGAGAACAACATAAGCAGTGGTCTTAGAAATGGAATTATTATTACACATTAATCTGGGAAATGTAGTTAGACCATGATAAAGATTATTCACCAGTGGAAACCAGTGAAGACAGTTGCCAGTCCTCCCAGGAGTGGACCTCCCCGTATATTTACCCCAAGATCAGAGCATGTGATGCTCAGAGAAATACAAAAAAAAGGGAAAAAGTTCCATTTCTGATCCTACAAACATGTTACATGTTTGAGTTCATATCAGCTGCTAGAAGACTAAAAACTGGTTAGTTTAACAGAGATGTCAGGAGAAAGCCCCATGTGTCTAAAAACAACACTGACGTTCACAAAACTGCATCTGACCACGTTCGAGGGAAAACTTATCGCAGGATTTCATCAGAAAAACCTCACTGTCAAGCACAGCGGTGGAGGTGTGATGATCTGGGCTGGTTTTGCAGCCTCAGGACCCTGCAGTCGTTACAGTCATTTACAGTCAAATGATCCAGTTCTGATTCATTGTCAGCTGTCAGCGTGCACTGAGACTCATTTACATCCTTAGATTGTTCAGAAGAATTAGTAATCACTGACTGATGATGTTAAAATGGAGGGTTTGGGGATCAGAGGTCTTACCGTCCACAGTTCAAGGAAGATGATGAAGATGAAGGTTTTCTGAGGATCTTGGAGTTGTTGGAGAGATTCGTCTGCTGGTACGTCTGTGGAGAACGCTGCTCTGCCTCTGATCTCTGTCTCTCAACCTCTGACTGTCTCTTCTTATGAGGATCCTTCGCTCCTGTTCACACCCAGAAGAATTCTCTGAATGTGACGGTATGTTGGAGACTATGGGGTTGGGCCGGGATGATGAACATAGTTCAAGACTTATGAAACCGCCTGAAGCCAGTTCAGATTCCTCAGAAAAGTTCTGTTGTTTTCACGTTGACAGAACCTTATTGGTAGGATTGTTTTTTTAGCTGCACCTGTCTTGTCAAAACGCCAATAACAACAGTGCTGAACTTAATGAAGGCTTTTAACCTGTCACAGCTGCTCTCTACCAAATGAAGGCCTCACTCATTTGATATCACCACAGAGGTTTTATATTGAGAATCATTGGACCGGACCATCACACACAGAGTGAAACTCATCAGTATTCCAGATGTAATTTAAAAGAAATGGAGGCTATGGGACCTGTTACCAAAGATGAAAAAAAGCATCTACGGTGACTAGGCTGACCTGTTTTTGGTTCTATACACGTGAATTGTACACCTTCTTTGGCAGGAAAAATCCAAACTATTTTCTTTTATTCTTTTCAAACCTGGAAACTAGAACCTAGAAAATGTTCGGATTGTTGAGAATCTAGAGGCCAGCTGCTGATAAAGAGCTTTGGGTCCCTGAAAGAGCATCATGTCTTGTAGAATCTGCTGGTATGTTGTTCTGACATTTCTGGGTTTTAACAGATTTGGTTGACAGCACGACTTAATGTCCATGAATGTTACATTGTGTGGAGAACAACGTGAGGGTTAGGGTGTAATTAACCCTTGTGCGATGTTAGGGTCTTTTGGACTCATTTTCAATCTTTACTAAAATAAAATCATACAAGTAATACTTTTTTCAACTTGAAACTCATTGTCCTTGGCTTATTTTATGTGAGGGGCATGGAGGATAACTTTTTTTGGGGGAGCTCCCACTCTACACCCCCCCTTCACATTTACATCCCACTCAGGGTGTTTGGGTCCAAAGGACCCCAATGTAAAACAATAGGGCAGTAGTCTACTCTACAGCTTTACTGTGAACATTGGAATAGGACCATATAGATTGTTGCATACCTTTTCTTGCCTTCCTTCTACCAGAGACTAGAATACCTGAACAGAGGGTGGAGTGGGGGATATATTTTTCCCAATCAAACTTGACCCAAGGGGGCGGGGCTTCGCTACCATGCCATTATGCAACAGGAATCCTACATCCCAGCCCCTGTGTGTGCTAGAGACATGATGCATGCACCAGGGGGTCAACAGGGACAGCCCTGAGTGCACCTTACTGTCCCACAACCACCCTTGATCAAAGGGGGTGGGGCTTCGCTACCACGCCATTATGCAACAGGAATCCTACATCCTAGCCCCTGTGTGTGCTAGAGACATGATGCATACACCAGGGGGTCAACAGGGACAGCCCTGAGTGCACCTTACTGTCCCACAACCACCCTTGAACAAAGGGGGTGGAGTTTCGCTACCACGCCACCCGCAACACAAATCCCACAATCAAGCCCCTGTGTGAAATCAATTCCATGCAATAAATATCAATAGTACTGAAGGCCTGCTTTCCTTTATTTATAAGCAAGTTGACTGCAGTATTGATCATAACTGCTTTACTGTATGTGATGTATTTATAGATAATATAGAAGAGGTCAAGGTACATGGTACCTGATATGGTCTAATAATAGTATCAATAGTGGCATGGAGGTCAGACTCCACCCCCTTGGACCAATGTAGATTGGGGACTGGTCAGAAACCACCCACAAGCAACACCCTGGTGAAGACAGTGTGTCTTTGGCCCTCACAAGGGCTAAGTTGTGGGATTCGTCGCATGCATGATGGCAAAACTCCGCCCCCCAAGGTGATAGTCAGTACAAGGAAGGTCAGTGACATCACAGCAATGCACCAGTAACCCTCCAGTGAAGACAGCATGTCTCTAGCCCACACAGAGGCTGAGAAGTGGGATTCGTGGTGTGCGTGATGGCGAAACTCCGCCCCCAAAGGTCGAGGTCATCATAGAGAGGGTCAGTGATGTCAAGGCTACCCACCAGTAACCCACTAGTGAAAATAGCATGTCTCTAGCCCACACAGAGGCTGAAAAGTGGGATTTGTGGCGTGCGTGATGGCGAAACTCCGCCCCCAAAGGTCGAGGTCATCATAGGGAGGGTCAGTGATGTCAAGGCTACCCACCAGTAACCCACTAGTGAAAATAGCATGTCTCTAGCCCACACAGAGGCTGGGAAATAGGATTCGTGGCATGCGTGATGGCGAAACTCCGCCCCCAAAGGTCAAGGTCATCATAAGGAGGGTCAGTGATGTTAAGGCTACCGACTAGTAACCCACTAGAGAAAATAGCATGTCTCTAGTCCACACAGAGGCTGAGAAGTGGGATCCGTGGCGTGCGTGATGGTGAAACTCCACCCCCAAAGGTCGAGGTCATCATAGGAAGGGTCAGTGATGTCAAGGCTACCCACCAGTAACCCACTAGTGAAAATAGTATGTCTCTAGCCCACACAGAGGCTGAGAAGTGGGATTTGTGGCGTGTGTGATTGTGAAACTCCGCCTCCAAAGGTCGAGGTCATCATAGGGAGGGTCAGTGATGTCAAGGCTACCCACCAGTAAGCCACTAGTGAAAATGGCATGTCTCTAGCCCACACAGAGGCTGAGAAGTGGGATTCGTGGCGTGCGTGATGGTGAAACTCCGCCCCCATAGGTCGAGGTCATCATAGAGAGGGTCAGTGATGTCACAGCTTCCCACCAGTAACCCTCCAGTGAAGACAGTGTGTCTCTAGCCCACACAGAGGCTGAGAAGTGGGGCTGGTGGCGTGGAAAAAAGCGTTTCAAATAGGCTCCGCCCCCTCAGGTTGGAGAAACCTAGTGGTAGGTCGGTGACCTAAAGGACATCCTCAAGTTTCCTCCGGTGAAAACAGAATGTCTCTAGCCTGCACAGGGGCTGAGTTATGGTATGAAATCCCAAGGGGTCCAAAGGACCCCTTAACACCCCGAGAGTGCAGAAAACCCTAACATCACACAAGGATTAAGAACAACGCTCTGCATTACTCTCAGCATACATACAGTACACATATGCAGAGTTCAAGACTTATGAAACCGCCTGAAGCCAGTTCAGATTCCTCAGAAAAGTTATTTTGTTTTCACGTTGACAGAACCTGACTGGTAGGATTGTTTTCAGCTGCACATGTCTTGTCAAAACGCCAATAACAACAGTGCTGAACTTAATCCTGTAGGTTTCTTTTAATTAAATGAATGTCCTCTGACTGTCGTGGGTCTGAGATGAGTTCAAGCAAACCCTCAGATGAAAGAACACATGTGAGCAACAGTAATACCCATGAAAAAAACAGAATAACAGAAAATCAGTTCAATGAAACAGGGTTTAAATTTGAATTAAGAAAATAGCAGGTGAATCTTCAGTCCTGACGTTCTGCTCCTGTGTTCAACATGCAACATTTCTGCCCCCTGCTGTCAACAAGCAGAACTGTCATGTACACCTCCTTTAGCCAGAAAAATACAAACTATGTTCTTTTATTCTGTTCAAACCTGCCCACAGATTAAAGAACATTCCCTTAGTTTAAAGTAACATTTTGGTTATTTACATTTAGCTCAAGAACAGCTTTTTTACATCAACATTCATGATGGTCAGAGGAGTGGAAGTTTCAGCACAGATTTACAGACTCCTGGCCTGAACCACAGACTGGACAAAACTGGACGATAAGAACCTATCCTCACTATGAAACTTTTAAAATCAAAAATTGATGTTTGTAAGTTTGAACAGGGTTTACTAATTAAAAATCGATGTTCTATGATACAACATCATATGTTGACTGTTCACATGACAGCACAACTTAATGTCCATGAATGTTACATTGTGTGGAGAACAACGTGAGGGTTAGGGTGTAATTAAGAACAACGCTCTGCATTACTGTCAGCATACATACAGTACACGTATGCAGAGTTCAAGACTTATGAAACCGCCTGAAGCCAGTTCAGATTCCTCAGAAAAGTTCTTTTGTTTTCACGTTGACAGAACCTGATTGGTAGGATTGTTTTCAGCTGCACATGTCTTGTCAAAACGCCAATAACAACAGTGCTGAACTTAATCTTGTAGGTTTCTTTTAATTAAATAAATGTCCTCTGACTGTCGTGGGTCTGAGATGAGTTCAAGCAAACCCTCAGATGAAAGAACACATGTGAGCAACAGTAATACCCATGAAAAAAACAGAATAACAGAAAATCAGTTCAATGAAACAGGGTTTAAATTTGAATTAAGAAAATAGCAGGTGAATCTTCAGTCCTGACGTTCTGCTCCTGTGTTCAACATGCAACATTTCTGCCCCCTGCTGTCAACAAGCAGAACTGTCATGTACACCTCCTTTAGCCAGAAAAATACAAACTATGTTCTTTTATTCTGTTCAAACCTGCCCACACATTAAAGAACATTCCCTTAGTTTAAAGTAACATTTTGGTTATTTACATTTAGCTCAAGAACAGCTTTTTTACATCAACATTCATGATGGTCAGAGGAGTGGAAGTTTCAGCACAGATTTACAGACTCCTGGCCTGAACCACAGACTGGACAAAACTGGACGATGAGAACCTGTCCTCACTATGAAACTTTTAAAATCAAAAATTGATGTTTGTAAGTTTGAACAGGGTTTACTAATTAAAAATCGATGTTCTATGATACAACATCATATGTTGACTGTTCACATGACAGCACAACTTAATGTCCATGAATGTTACATTGTGTGGAGAACAACGTGAGGGTTAGGGTGAGGGTTTGTGTTTCCGTCCAGCAGATGGTGGTGTTTCTCTCAGTTTTATTTGCCTTCCAGCTCCACCCACCACAGTCTCCACTGCAGAACCAGGCCATCTGATATCTAGCTCCGCCCAAGACCACGCCCATGGGATGCCCATTCCAACTAAAAATGTGACTCCGCCTTCTTCCGTGCTCTGCCCAGCAGTTGAGTTAGCTGCACATGTGTACTGATGTGTTGAGACCTGACTTATGGTGAAAAAAAATCTTACTTTCTTTCTGTAGAATCCTGATATTCATTGAGCCAAGCAATTCTGAAAATCCTTCATCTTATTATTAAATAAAATTAACTAAAAAAAACTATTACATCCAATCAATGATAATGGCAAGTAAAAAACTCCCACATAGGGAGAAAAAAAAAACCTTTAAGCCAAACAGTGGCAAGGAAAAACTCCACTTTAAGAGGAAGAAACCTTGAGCAGGACCTGGCTCATATGGGGGTACCTTCCTGCTGAAGGCCAGCCAGGTAAAAAAAAAAAAAGAGGGGAGACAGGACAGAGAGAGGATGGAGGACAGAGAGAGGAGAGCACACAAATGACTAAATATAATGACCATATAAACATAAACAGATGGAGGTAGCCAGGGCCGGAGTGGGCCCCTTTCTCAGTCCGGGAATTTAATTCAAATTCAGGCCACTCTGATCATCCTTTCATTCACTTATTAATTTGTTTGCATATTTAATTATGATTTTGTTAAATTATCTGCACTATTTAATCTACACATATCATGGTTTTCTTCTGTAGACTAACTGTCTTCCTCTACCTGGCCCTTTCAGCAGTCCTGCCCTCATCTGGATCATCAGTGGTTCTGGCATCCTGCGCTGATGCTACAGAACATTCCAGAACCATGAAAAAGACAGTTAACATTGACTTGTTCATGTTTACGCGCCTGTGGAAATGCACGATATAACGGCGAGACGAAACAGGCTACAGTTGCAGAGAAGCTAAGGCATGTAGAACGTGCAGACTCTCGAGTAGCCTATTTTATTATTAGGCCTATTATTATTAAGAATATCTTTTTTTAATAATGTAACCCTATCTTCCACATGACCAGGCCTGGCAAAGACTCTGTGTTGTGTTTGGGTGGAATTGATGTACCAGGGCAGGAAGGGTAGACAGGGAACAGGACGTCCAATGGTGGTTGAGAAGCCAAACAGACAATTTATTTCCAGCATTTAAACAGAAAAGCAAAACAGCCATATACAGTCAGCCTCAAAGGTTCTTAAATGATTACAATTAAACAACATGTGATAACCTTATTAACAAAATGCTGGTCAACCAGCCACAACACTATTAAACCATACTCCCATCATGAGCAGTCATTAGCTCACCATGTTAGCCACTAGCTAGTAGCATGAACAGCATTCATATAAACCTCATTTCCACCATTAAATGCACAAAAAACGGTCAATTCTTAAACACAACACTTAACTCATTTAACAAACATGCTGTGTAATGTTCCAATATAACATTTGACACTGATATAATTAGTAATTAAATAGTTTTTAGTGACACAGTGCAGAATCCCTCCTTACCTTTTAAACAGAAAAGCAAAACAGCAGCCTATGGTGGCTGCGGAGGGACAAAAAGGTACATAAAGCAGCGAAACAGCACCATCTGCTGGCAAACATACATCACTCCCTTACAATAACACCTGCCCACGAACCAAGCGCAATATTGGTATACAGCACTTCTAAATAATGCAGCCTAAATAGCACGTTTGACATGCATTTAATACCCTAACAAATAGCCTGTTACACAACCTGTTTAATATGTCTAATTGCTTAACCTGTGCGCGTTGGTGCTAATACAGGCAGGCTACAATAAAGCGTGATGAAGCGTTTGGCAACTCTGTTCATCAAAATGGTTAACTGGCTTTAAAGCACAAGTTTTTGGTTCTTCTATGGAAATATGAATGCACTTTAGCATAGATAATCCTATACCTACATTGTGACATTTTTAAGTTGACAGTTGTGACAGTTGCAAACGCTCGCCACGTTATATGATAAATTCACAACCAGGCCAATTATCCATCTCTATTTCAGTAACCTACCAGCTTGTCTTGAGAAGATGTCAGTTAATTTGGCACATTTGGCCGCCGCCTCCTTTCTTTTTTTTATTTTAGCCCTCTCCGTTCCGCCCAGCCTCTTTCTGCTTTCCATCACTGGCGCTGTTTTTGATTTAGAGTAAAGACGAGCCTTGGGCCAAACCACCTGAAACACGTGGGGGGGTCGGGGGGAATTAATGCTGCTTACAAGGGTAGTAGAACCACAGATTTTTCTAGGAGGGCTGTGGACCTATTTAATCCACTATGAGCAACGGGCGGTTTGCAACTTAATTGCTATTAATGCAAGAATAAGACAAAGAAGTGACAAAAAAATAGTTAAATTAGTTGTCCCCGGGTCCACATCGATGGTTTGGCCGGGAAGCGCCCGATCACTTAATGTGCAGCCCGCTTTGGAGGTAGCAGCACTGAGATGAGATGGCTAGAGGACCAGTCGCGATCACCATGCCAGTCGGTACCCCCAAACACAGTGGAGGAGAACCCCGGGATGGACAGAGATGGAACTGCAAGTCATGTGATACCCTCATAAAATGAGTGGTATAACTTTATTTTGAAACAGCAGGCACTTTATATTTAAAGTATTGAACGGTACTTTTACTAACAGTATTTTATTTGTTCATTATTTTTTCAATGGTGTAAGCCAGAAAGCTCTCAGTATTTACTGAAGTGCATTTGTTATGGGACCCTGGAACCCACTGTGAGTGGCCGTTTCAAGCTACTCTTAAGGTGTGAGCCATTCCGCCCAACAGATCAGGTATTGAGAAGACACTTAATTTCTGTGCACGTTTTCCTCTGTTTTTTCAGGTTAGTACACATGAAAACCACAATGATTACACCATAAGTATTAGCATTCATGTGTGATGTGTTCTGACCGTTTGAAATGTCGAGTTTGAGTGTTTATTTTTGAGTTTTAAGAAGTTAAATAATCGCGATTTTGTGCATTTTCCAGAGCTGCTATGGCTTCTGCCTAGTCACATAACTCTAAGATGGCGCCCATTGCTTGCGTGGTGCTCTAACACACTAACGTGTCATGTTTACAGTTATCCCCTGACATTTATGATGGTTCCTGAACACTTAGACGTGATCGACCGATATGGGGTTTTCAGGACCGATAACCGATACCGATTATTAGTTAGTTAGAGGAGGCCGATAACCGTATTTGGGCCGATATTCATTTGGAGTAAAAGTGTAAAAATTGGCCTAAAAAAATGGAATATGCAAACACTAAACTTCACAAAATGCCTAAACATGTTCATGAATCACCAATAGAAAATAATAGCTCCAGAAGTGCCTGAATTTCCTACACTCAGAACATCTCTCATAAGTTTAATAAAGGTTAATAAAAGCTCTCCGAAATTACAGAAATACAGTAAAATTTAAATTAACTACAAGACTTGTCTTTGTTTTTAAGTTCAAACACAACAAATCCAGGGAGTTTCTCAGGCTCAGCGACTCTTGTACCTTAAATAAAAACTTAGATATAGCTCCCAAATTTTTTCACATAAATTTAATAAAATTTCAGTATAACTAATAATTAACTTTGTTTTAACTTGAAACAAAACATAAAGTGGCAGGAGTTCTCAGGCTCTGCATATCTCTAGTATGCAAAAAAAACTTTTTCCAGAGTTTAATAAAGTAGTAGTATATAAAACAGCGCATTTAGGATGTCTAATTGATTTCATTATCAAATGTTATATTTTACCATGCGATAGCAAGGACCCCTGTCATTCAAAGGTGTTGCTACATTTTAATGATTAATATGACAAAGGCTACATAAAAAGTACAATAGTTGTTATGAGTGCAGTCAAACTCCGACAGGACACAAACAGCCTTTCGGGCTTAATGAAGCTCACCAGTATTTAAAATGTTCCACCACTTTGTCAATAATCATTTCTGAATTTTACTCTTATCTTCCCGTCATTTTCAGATCATAGGCCAGAAAGCTCATAGCAACGTTAGGTTTTGAGTTGTAGATTTTTTCACGGTCTCTAACTACATACTAATCTCCACTTACATACCTGATTTCCTATTGAGCACACCTGAATATAAGGATCCAATATTGGATCTCAAATAATACGTGCAGAGCTCTGGTTACTCTCTGACCGACAGATCGATTGTCTTTACTCAAAGCTAAATCATATGCATTTCTTTTCTTCGTGTGTGTTCCATGATGAGGGTGGTGCATGAAGCACAAAATGACTGATCTGAAGAATTTAGTGTGAGTGCGTTGATTTAATTGAACAGTTTCATTGGTCCACTGTGACCCGTTCGGTAATTCATTCTGACGAGGATAAACGTATTGACGGCATGAAGCTGGCCCTAGGAAATCTATACATTAGCCACATCGTTGTATAAGCTGTAGGTTCGATCGTGAGAAAAAGTAACGGCTTACTGTCCGGAAAGTACGGTGTATTTTCCCCCGTTGCAATACATAGTCTGCAGAGCATTTAGCATCAGATGGACGAACTAATTTAGGTAAAGCTAGCAGCCTCCACCTTAGTGCTCCCTAAACAGTGAACTGAGTTTTTTATGCACTCTCTCTAATCACACACACTGCTTTTCTATCATGGACTGTTTCCATGTCGATATTAACCAGCAGTCTTCTTTTAAATAATTCACCGATATGTTGGGACGTAATACGAGTTAGCAGAGCTGCCTAAGGTTTACTCTGCTCTTACGTTACTCTGCTGCTCACTGTAACGTTAGTAGTAGTTGTGAGATGCAGAGTACTGGGATGTTATTAATTTCGAAGAGCTTTCTGCATTTTACCTTTGACATGTGTTTTCCTGTCGGGAGCTTCTCACACAAGAAAACTTCCTCCTCTCCCGTGTTTGTGATGACAGCTTCTTGTTCGGAGGCTCGCCTCTGCCGCTCAACCAATCAGCGGACGAGGTGAATAATGCCGGAACAGCAGGCAGGAGAGAGGCGCGGCGGCATCTGAGCCAGAATAACAGTTCTGGAGAGTTGGCAACAGTGTCGTCAACGGGAAACGTAGGAACCTTGGAGGTTTTGAATCTGCAGTCGTTCACCATTTCTTCCACACCCAACTCGTGTTTGCAGTAACCATGGATGCAGCTGCTCTCATAGGAGACCAGCTGATCCTTGAAGAGGAAAACTACATACCTTCTGAACAAGAGATCCAAGAGTATGCAAGAGAGATTGGCATTGATCCTGACACTGAGCCAGACCTACTGTGGCTGGCCAAGGAGGGCATCGTCGCCCCCCTGCCTCCTGAGTGGAAACGTTGCCAGGATGTGACGGGAGACATTTACTATTTCAATTTCTCCTCGGGCCAGTCCACCTGGGATCATCCCTGTGACGAGCACTACCGCCGCCTAGTGAGCCAGGAGCGTGAGCGTGCTCAGCTCACGGCTACTGCTGGGGGCATAGGGGGTAAGATGGACAAGAATAAGGAGAAGAAAGAGCCACTGAGGACTCCACCGGACAGTGAAGCCAGTGGTGCGGCTGCAGTTGAGGAGAGGACGGTCCACTCACCACTTAACAGCACGGAGCGGCGAGCTTGGTTTTGAATCTGCAGTCGTTCACCATTTCTTCCACACCCAACTCGTGTTTGCAGTAACCATGAATGCAGC
>JAGFBZ010001829.1:0-82778 GCA_018398805.1 Hirundichthys speculiger
GCCTTTTCCATTTTTTCTTTATGTGTTACATGAGGGGAAATACTGCGAATATCAATTAAAGTCAGCAACTACTAAAATTATTACCGAGTTAACGAGTTGTTTTCTGGCATGAGGGGGTATTCTTGATTTTCCTTATTGAGTAACTTTTTTCTGATTATGCCGACGTCACTTGAACATAACATTCACTGCTGGTCATTTAAGGCTCAGAGGGAGCGAGACACTGCTGTGTTGACAGAAATATATATGTTATCGGGGCTATTCGACATGATATCGAAGTTATCGGGATGACGTCATAAATTCCTGTTATTGACCCGATAGTTATCGTGCACCCCTAATCAAAGTGTTTCGATCAAACCGCTTGTTTTTGTCGGGGCCTGCGTATTGCGATTGCCCCTTGTTGAGGTGCACACACACACACGAACTCTGACAGTGATACGTTTGTGTCGTCCAGGGAAAGCGATCTGCTGAAGGATGGAGTGAGTTCAAACACCAGCCAGGAGGAACAGGACCTCATGATCGAAGAGGCTCAGAAGATGAGCAGTGTTCAGCCCACCATGTGGCTGGGGGCGCAGAACGGATGGTGAGTCCTGATCCAGCCGGTCGTTTTCCTCAGTCTCAGTTTCTAGAAATCCTCCGTTTGCTAACAGAGCACACCTTTGGTTCCTAGCGTGTACGTCCACTCCTCTGTGGCTCACTGGAGGAAGTGTCTCCATTCGATAAAGCTGAAGGAGTCTGTGCTCGGCATAGTGTAAGTTCATTCAAACCAGTGTGGATTTTAATTTCCCTCTGATCGCCCGCCTGATCAGACGCGTCTCTCCCACAGACACGTGAAAGGACGGGTCCTGGTCAGTCTGTCCGACGGGACGTTAGCTATTTTCCACAGAGGAGTCGGTGAGAGAACGCTGACTTCTTAGCGCCTCATTTAAAGTGTCTGTAGGTATCTAAACTGTCCGGGGTTAATAATTGTAACTTCTCATCATCAGATGGACAGTGGGACCTGACCAACTACCATCTGCTGGACTTGGGGAGGCAGCATCACTCCATCCGCTGCATGACCGTGGTACACGATAAGGTGTGGTGTGGCTACAGGAACAAGATCTACGTGGTGCAGCCCAAAGCCATGAAGATAGAGGTAAAGTGAGACTTCGTACCCCGGTGGTTTATCTGCGACGGCTGGAGGCGCTGACCTGCGTCGTCTCCGTCTCCTGCAGAAATCGTTCGACGCCCACCCACGCAAGGACAGCCAGGTGCGTCAACTGGCCTGGCACGGCGACGGGATCTGGGTGTCCATCAGGCTGGACTCCACCCTCCGGCTGTTCCACGCTCACACCCACCAGCACCTCCAGGACGTCGACATCGAGCCCTACGTCAGCAAGATGCTCGGTCAGTCGCCTTGGCAGAGCTGCGGCGCTTATTTGGCTTTGTTTGGCTTTATTCTGAAACCAGGTGTGTGGCTGTCTGCAGGTACGGGGAAACTGGGCTTCTCGTTCGTGAGGATCACGGCTCTCACGGTGTCCTGCAACCGCTTGTGGATCGGGACTGGAAATGGAGTCATCATCTCCATCCCTCTGACAGAGAGTAAGTTCAGCAGCTCCTTCGTTTAATTTAAGTCAACATTTAATCGTTGATGTTTCTAAAAAAACGGATGGTTAACAGTGAGCAGGCTGTTCCTGCACTGAGGGAAATTGTAGTTGCACATTAAAGACGCTCTATGTAGCAACACCACTTCTGACCACATGGGGCAGCACATCACAGACAAGTTCATGCATCAGCTCCTAGTTTCGTCGGGGTCTTTATTGTCGACACAGCTGATCTTTATTTGGTCAAAAGTGCTGAGCCAGTTCAGCTACTTGGCGTTCCATTACTGAGAAAGAATTAAATAAAAGGCTCTTGGGGAAACTGGTAGTTTAGTCAGCGTGGTCCAGCTATCTTCTCAGGAGCATCAGGGTGTTTTGTTGGTAGACTGGCTGCACTTTGAAGTGATGAGGTAACACAGTCGCTCTCGGTAGACAAAATGGATGGAAAGTTGCAGCCAACAGTTTTAATATCTGGAGCACAAACTCTCCTCTTTCACAGCAACACAACACACATCTGCTAACAAGCAAAGTACGTCCTCCTTTGCTCTGTGTCCGTTCTCAATCTGCAATGTACAGACAAAAATACATTTTAGACAGGTGTTGGAGCCTGTAATGGGCTCCTCCCACATTTAAACTATGTTCCTCATCACAACAGACAAACAATTTAAAGAGCACAGAATCCAAACGAGTGTAGAAAAGTGTTTCAACAATGTGTTTGAAAGGCAGAAATCTGGGTTTCACTCATTTCTGTTCAAAAATACTTCCTTCATTGAAGGTAAACTTGATAATTTTTCTCCAGTGAGTTATTAGTTAGAAAAAAAAGGTCATAAAGTTGGTAATAACATTTCTACCATGGACTGGTGACGTGTTCAGGGGTCCAGTTTCCCTCTGATGACGGCTGGTTGAGGCCTCAGTTGTGAGATGCGTGAATGCAAACTACCTTTTCATATCAGAAGCTGTCGACATTCAGCCGCAGTGTAATTAAAATAATCGGTTATTCAGGGACACAAAAGCTTAAACAGAGTCCAAACTTGTTCATCCTGTCGGAGGTGTATTTATCAAACTTATATCTCACTCCTCTGTCAGCGGCCAGTAAGGCGGCCAAGGGAGCGGGTGGCCATCCTGGAGGGGTGGTCCGCGTGTACGGAGACGACAGCGGCGACAGAGTGACGGCGGGGACGGTCATCCCGTACTGCTCCATGGCTCACGCTCAGCTCTGCTTTCACGGTCACCGGGATGCCGTCAAGTTCTTCACTGCGGTTCCAGGTAAGAGACCTCCAGTTTCCTTTTGGAGGCGGCTGAAGTCCAGATTGCTTTTAACCAACCTGTGTGCTAGAAAGTAGAGGTGGCCTTCAGATGTGAAGTGGTGAACTTTGGTGGTTCGTACAGAGCGTGCAGGTGAAACTGGAGGCCTCTGAGATGACAGGTCACGTCTGTAAATCAGTCAAACCCGTGATCGCCTGCTCGCCGTCCTCCTGTCGACGTGCAGCAACCTGGATTCGGTCCATTGCAGACTGGGATCTCCGCCACCGGCTCCCAAGCGAACATTTAACCAGAAAGAGAAACGGAGCCGAGTTCACACGGAAATCTGCCGACTTTTGAGTCCGGAGAATTAACTTTCGATTTCTCAGCAAAGTGTTTGTTGCTGGCATGAAAAGGATGTAAGTAAATGTCCAAATGGATCCAGTCGGATTCAGAAAAGTAGTGGAACGTGGAAGGACGCGGCTTCATCGCGTTTCATCCCTGAAACGATGCCACGGCTCTGAAGGAAAGAAGTTTGACGACAAATGATTCCCTGTGATGAAGTTTAACAAAACGTTACATCTGCTGCTGGAAAAGAGGATGAAAGTGTGTCGAGCTTGACGGCTAATCAACCCTCGTTTAGATTGAATTGTTTTTGTTCTTGTCAGGTGGTTTGAGGAAGTTTAGGACCCAGTTTTAATCTTGTGACACCCCTGTGATAGTTTATGATGTAAATCCCATCAGAGACCAAATAAAAGCAGAACTCAGTGTCATACTGAGAGCTTTCTTCATTGCTCTTTGCTCAACTGCCTTTGGTGACGCTTTGATTTACCAGTTTAACGTGACTGAATGCTGACGGTTCATTCAGACTCATCAGGAAGTCCAGTCACAATCTGAGAACTTCCCAGAACTTTTTGCTTCGCAAACCGTATGACATTTTATAAATTAATCTCTCAAGAAATCGGCCTTCGTCATCAGCTTTCTATCCTGGAAGAGATTGTGCCTACTGCACAGAAGAAGAAGAAGAAGAAGAAGAAGGGCGCGTTGGCACTTGGATATAAGCTGCTTTCTCAGTACGGTGAAGGTAACGATTCGAGAAGGAATATTGACGGATCAGTCCGAGTACAAATTTGGAAATCGGTAAATAACATCTCCGTTTGCAGTCGGATGAAAGAAACTCGATTTTAGATCGCTGCAGCGACTGCAGATTACTCTGCGGCTACGACGTAAAGTGGATCCAAATAAATGTGAATGTGTATAAAGTGCAATAATGAGGTTGAGGGCGTCGATCGCTGCAACGCGGACCTGCACGAGCACTGATGGATGCTGGGAGTTGTGAGAACTGAACCTGAATACCTGATGAGTCCCCAGTTAATGTCATGACATCAGCTGCCCCCCCCCCCACTGCTCCAGTCTGAAGAAAACCTGAGACATGAGCTCTGTGATGTGTGTTTAAGGCCTCAGAGTTTTAGATTTAATTTTCGACTCGTGTGCTTCCAGGTCACTCGCTTCCGTCTGCAGGAGAAGCAGCTGGAGAGAAGACGACAGACGCCGCAACTCAGGAAGGATGCAAGTCCATGCTGGTGATGAGCGGAGGAGAAGGCTATATCGACTTCAGGATGGGTGAGTTCACGTCACGTAATGGAGACGTTGGTAGAAATCAGCGCAGCGGTTTGTGGAGGACGACAACGTCTATGTGTGCGTCTGCAGGCGACGAGGACGGCGACGCGGAGGAGGCCTCCATGACGCTGCAGCCGCCGCTGGCTAAAGCTGAGCGCAGCCACCTGATCGTCTGGCAGGTCCTGCTCGGCGAGGACTGAACACGGAGGTCCGGACTCCTCCGACCCGATCTGCCTTCCTCTCAAGCTGCTGCCACCGCGGAGGAGCCGAGGGCGGCGCCCCCTGCAGGCGCAGGTTTAATCAGCACTTATTTTCTGCTTCCTCAGTCCTGAACAATGAGAGTGAAACAAGCAAAAACTGCTCTGTGAGCTTTTTCTCAGTGATAACCTTGGATGCATGTTTATTTTTTTAAATATTATTTTAATGGATTTGAAACAATCTGTCATCCCACATACCGTTTTGATTTCATTTGAAGTGAAGCCGTCTTCGAGGACGAGGTCTTTACTCTTTCTTTCCTGCGTTTGCTCAGCAAATATGGATGCGTTTCCTTCCTCCCTCCAACCGAACCGGTTTCCGTTCGCTCCCGCCGTTACGCGGACCGGCCGCTCAAAACCCGCCATCCCGTCGGCCTTCGAGGATGTCTGCGCTGCAGTCAATTAGCAGGAATCTGATTAAAACATAACGAGTCGAGCGGTTTAATCCACCTCCGGCTGTGTGAACAAAACAAGATGCAACATATTACTCCGGCTGTTCAAATTGAGTTTTTACATTTATTTAAACATTAGCCCAGTTTGATCAGCATTTCCTAAAAACACCTTCCCGTGTTTTCTCATGCTGAACACGCAGAGATGTCGTCTTGGTAAGTGTGACCAGAAAATACTTGACACGGAATTGCGGAAAGACTTTCATAGTTGCTGGAAAACGAATCGAGGAAGCTGCTGCTTGTATTTCAGATTTCAGTGAGCCTGCGAGATGAATATCTCAGCGTCCAGGTGATGGATAGATGCGGATAGAGTCCTGCGTAGACTACGCTTGAACCATTTATTGGTTTATGACTAAACGGCTTTGAAGCTGACGGCGTTCTGGGTTTCAGCTGTGCTTCGTCGTTGGTCGACTAACACGGTAAACTTGAAATCAGCCGGCGTTAGTTGAGGGAACCACTTTACAAGGAAACACCAATAACTAGTTGTAATCCATCAGTTAAAGCGGAGCGGCGGCAGCCTTTTGCTTGCCAGATAGTGATCCCGCTACGTCCCCTGCTCATCTTTAACGCCAAGCGTGAGGTCAGGCTGCCAGGGCTCCTCGTCGTCCTTCATAAATGAATAATCTTTTTATACCGTAGCCCCATGAAGCGCAGCTACACATCTGTACAGCTGTGTGTTTACAGTCTGTCATGCTCCATGATGGTATCCAGTAGGATCATCGGTAGCTGGATCTTTAATCTCGCCTCAGCCTGGCGGTTCACTTTTATTTTTCTTTGGTTAACGTTTGCTTGAACGGACACGAGGTTTCAGAACATAAACGAGTAATAAACGGCACCACTATTTAGCTAGCAGGCGGCCTCTATTGCTCTTTTTAAACTAATGGGTTCCAGCCACTAATGAATGTTGTGTAAAGAGTTAACGGTCCGCTGATTAAACCCTCATCAGGGGAGTCTTATTGTAAAGTGGTTCCGGTTTTTACATTAAAACCTTTCGTTAGCGCAGCATCTCCGAGACGCTGTCTGAGATTAACGCGGCGCACGAGATGGAGCCGTACGATACGCGCACCTTCTAAAAGCTGAGCGGGCCGAGCGAACGCTCCCGTCGTCCGGTTCTGGTGCCCGAAAGCAGGAAAGCGAGCACAGTGCAATAAATAAATGTGAATTTAATAAATCGGTTTGCAGAGCGCCGGCTTATCACGCCGCAGCCTGGACGCGACTGCACAGATCTGATGGGATGCTGCAGCTGCGCACCGGCTCCTGATAATTAGAGGCGTTTCTGCTCGTTAATCACTCATCTGTCCTGCAGATGCTGATATTCTTTTGATGGTGGAATCACTGAACCGTTCCAGCGACCTGCAGCTCCTGATGGACGGATTCACTCTGACTGTCATCAGACGCAATAAAACTTTCTGAGGTTTAGTGAGAAGTTTCTGTTGGACCCTGATGAGTCGACTGTCCTTCAGGACGTTAATGACAAGCAGGAAAGCAGCGTCTCTTATATTCACTTCAAACGTCTTTATTTTTTTTTTTCTCCCCTTTAAGTTAATACACTGTAGACTCGTGTCGAATGTTTTTCCAGATTACGAGCGTCATGTCTGTCCTCTGCTTCTCATCCTCCCACCAGCTACACGCGGACACTTTAAAGAAATGCCTTAGATGCCGATGCTTTGAAGAGTCGGAGGCTCCTCGAGCGTGACAGAGTATTTTTTTTATTTTTTTTTTATTTTTTATTTTTTTCCTCTCCTCAGAGGAATGTTCTGTCTGCTACCAAAGGTCAAAAAAACCCGACAAGTCGGCGGCGACGGCGTCTCGTCTGACACGGCGCCTTTCAGCAGCACGTTCGCCTCCGTGTACATAAGATGCAGGTTTTTATAACGAATAAATATGAAAAAATAAGAGAGAGAAAATCCTAGTGTAACGATGAGATATATTTTTAGACTTTCGTATGCAGAAGATGAAATATTTTCCAACGTGTGAGAGATGAACGTGCTCGGACCTGCGGACTGCACATCTGCACATCTGCATGTCAGAAATGGAGCGTCGGCATGTTTGATTTGCTGCCTTTATCCCCCCACCTGTATGACCCCCGACCCCCCCCCAGGATGATGGCAAACTGAGGAAAAACAGCTTCAGTTTTTATGAGTTTTATTTGTAAAAAAAACTAAAATAGAGAAAAAAAAAAGTAATTTTGATCTGTGGACCACTACGCTGCACCTGATTTTCCTTTTCTTTTTTTAAATTGAACATTATCAGACGTCTGGTCCTCATGCATGAGTGTGTGTGTGTGTGTGTGTGCGTCTTCTCTCCAGGAGAGAAGAGGAATATTACTGCAGTTTAGCCATTACAGTATTTATTTACGATGATCAATGAGCCTTTGCAACTGAGAATGTATCTTTGTACATTGAATATATATATTATATGATTACATGTGTGAGACGTGGAGACGGTGTGGGTTTTATTTTTGTTTTGACAGCAGTTGCAGCTGTTGGAATGACGTTGTGGATTTGTAGAGGGCGACTTTACTCAGCTATGCACCCTGAGAGGATAAACGGGGGGGGGGGAATTAAAAAAAAAAAAAAAAAAAAAACCCGAAGCCTGTCCACGTGCACTCAGCTTTCATCTCCAGTGTGGCAGATAAAGTCAAACTGAACTGTGGGCGACGGAGTGGGCAGAGCATCATGGGAACCTTTTCAAGGAGACGTTGATGCTCTGTGATAATTTGGCGGGAAGCTTCCCCTCCACGTCTGCGCTCCAGACGCCATCCTGTACCTCTGCAGCATCTCTAGCCTTACTCGTTTTTAACAATCAAATAAAGCAACTTTTGTGGACAACTTCTCCCCGGCGCCCGTTGCATTTGTCGTGTTTCCTGACAGGTACACCTGACCAGGTAAATGTTTTATTCAACCTCACGTGTGTTAATAACACACAGGTCCTGCTCTCATTTCTGGTAACTTCACCTCTCCACCACTAGGTGGCGCACTTGACCTTGAGTGGTGGCAGCCTCCCCAGCACCCCTCCCCTGGCTGTGATTGGTCCTTCAGTCCTCATGTTGAATGAGACCGAGCTGGAACTGGAGCCTCCGAACCCTTCCCAGGTTTTTACAGGAACAGTCGTGGAGGTGGAGTGTTTTACGTGTTTTATTTTCATTCTGAAGTGTCCGTCAGAGTATCAGAGGTCACCAGCTGCTATTGTAAGGGAAGGTGATCCCTTCAGTGAATAGTTGAGCTCCTCTGGAAGTGACCCGTTCCCAGCAGGAGTCCCTCGTACGACTGTTGGCTCACAGTTTATACAGAATCCTTTTTGTTTTTTTATCCCAAAGACTTCCCTCTTTACTTGTGCATTTATCTATAGAGCTCTGCATCCAACTTGACTTGATTTCAAGACGTATGACTTTTCCTCTTCTATGATTTAATTTTAGGGCTGGGCAACGATTAAAAATTTTAATCGCGATTAATCGCATTGTATACGAAAAATCAAATAATGAATTCAAAAGTAGTGTAAAGGTCACTTTTATTTAAATGTTCTGCTGCCATATGAACTAAAGTACCATAACATTTATTGTTCAAACACTTTTAACATCAGCACTTATCAGTAACACATATTTAGTGTAAATCTCATCTTAAAAAATGTAAAATAAAATAAAGCTTATTGCCACTGCCAGGACATTAATGTCATCCTGTTTTTGAAAAAATAAAGTCTAAAACAAAATCCAACAAAATGATTGTGACTCATCACAATCAGAACATTAAAACAGGTAATTTCTGAGGTAACAGCAGAAACCTTTAACGGGGAGTTCAACTTGTCAGTTGTTACAAATAACCTTGTTTCTGTTGAATCCTCCGTCTGGGAGAACTTTAAAATGAAAATGTCCATGTTAAAGTTCAGTAACTTCTACAATCCGTGTATCAATTATTCTTTCCATTTTCAATTGTCAATTTAAAAAAAAATAAATAAAAAGTGACATTTTATTACATTTTTCGTTTTTTAATCTAACACACAAAAAAAAGCCTGTTTTTTTATATTTTAATTTTAGACTTGGATCAAAAATACGAAATGAAAAAACGGGCCACAGAACTGAATTTGTTATATAATGGAGGACTGGACTTTCTGTTGTCATTACACATCTGTGCCACTAGATGGAGCCGCACTGCAGTAACCAGCTAGAGAACAGCAGGACAGTGAACACATGGAGCAGATCTGATGGAACATGGAGGAATGATGAGAAAGTTTTGTTGCAGTCCAGAATTGTATTTTCAAACAGAATTGTTAATATTGCTACCTGAGTTGCTACCTGAACTGTAAAGTTCACAGATTTTTACCGTTCTCCATGTCTGTTTCAGCTTTTCTTCACGTTTACCTGCTAATTGTCTTCCAGTTCCGCAGCCGCCAGTAACAGACTTTTCAAAACAAAATCATGTGAGCAACATGTGTTAACGCGCAATAAAATAAATGTTGGCGTTAATAAATTAATGAGTTAACTTGCCCAGCCCTATTTAATTTGTATACATCACAAATGGCACACCCACCACTGCCTGTCCTTGTGTCCATCTTGTCCTCCTGTAACTGTCAGATGAGATGTCTGACTGTAGGTGCAGCCTGGTTCGAGGACCGTCACCGTCTTGGGAGGCTGTTGTCATCAGCAGCTGGTTCCTACAGAAGCTCTGCAGAACAATGAATTTTACATATTTGTAGAAATACAGTGATCTTTTGCCAATTCAGTTTTAGTTATTCCCGGATTTTTCAGACATATATAATATAAAAAAAATCAAGAAAAAATTTGCGGAAACATCACAGGATGTTGTGCGGGTTCTCTCACAGCAAAGAAATGTCGTGAACCACCAGCCTGGAATTAACATTAATGCTTCCGCTAACAGAAATGCACTAAGACCCCTTGAAATACTGGAAAGACCACGAGACTGTCTACCCGCATGTGCACGTGCGTGCAAAGCAGCACCTTTGCATACCAGCCTCGTCGGTGCCATGTGACCAATAATCCCAACTCGGTCCATAAACAGTGAGAAAAAAGTTTCAATAAAAATCTTTGACTCCCCTTTCCAGTTGCACAAGCACACCCAGTCACCATCCCAGCACGTTTCCCAGAGCACACCTCCCCCCAGTACGACACTACATACACTCAACTGGCCAACCAGTCTTTACAAAGAGACATTTATGTCACGGACAGAAACTTCAGACTCTCTCGCTGTTTTCTATTTCACCACTAGGTGTCACCAAAACAACTCTGAGTCAACAAACCAATACAATTACAATTCAGTACAATTGACCTTCGGTAAGCACCGCCTCCTCCCTAGTTACTGTTACTAGGTCGGACAAACTTGCTGCTCCTGCGTTAAGGACTGTGTTAATTCGCTATTTTTCCAATGTGTATCATCAGTGTTAATATTATACTATAATAACGCCATGGTGAAATATTGCTGCTGGGGACCTGCAACAGTGACTCAAGTTAAGTTTACTTTGTTTATTAGATGATTGATTTAACCACCGTTTAGTAAAAGTAATAATATGATTTAGCGGCAGGGAAGGTGATGAGTTCTCTGCTAGCATTAGCTCTGGTCCATAGTGTCGATGACTTCTCCACAATGGACCAGAGCTCGCTAGCCACCTATAAGCCTGCCTCGTTGTCTACAAATATATATGGATATTTATTTTGTTAGGTATAAGGTGAGGCTAGTGATGTTAATGTCACTTTAGTAATTATATTAATACAATGCTGCGACTGTCTGATGCTAACATAGCTCTGGTGTGGGATAAACCTATGGACCAGAGCTAATGCTAACAGAGAGATGTTTTCACTCATCACCCTCCCTGCCGCTAAATCATATTACTTTTACTAAACGGTGGTTAAATCAATCATCTAATAAACAAAGCTAACTTACCTTGGAGTAAATGTAGGTGTGACAGGAACCTGGACGCTTTGGCTGGAAGGCTGCAGGAGCTGCACAGCGCCTCTTAGAAAGTCTGCAAATGTTCCTAAAAATGGAGTTGAGACCGAGTCCGTTTTGCTGCTTTAATGTCACATGAAAATAACGATCGATTTGCACGCAGTGTTAAGGAGCTGAAAACAAACCTTGAAATGCCACAGAGTAGCAGTAGGACAGGCAGTCCAAAGCTGAAGTTCACTAAGATTATCTCCAATAAGTTACTTTTCAGAGACCAAAGAAGCTTTAGTAGCAGACTTCAGTTGTCGTGACCTTAACAAAGAGGTTAAAAAACGTTATTTCACAGCTGAAAAGTTACAGCCTCGTTCTCCTCTCCAGGATAAGACCTTTCGCTGTTTTGGGGCAAAGTTGTCGCCACGATAATCTACCAGAAACAAGAAGATCTTGCTCCCTGACAAAAAAACTAAACTAAAAACTTGAGACACAATTGACAACAGTTGTATTTTCCATCCCGGCCCCTTTAACGTGACAAAGACTCTGCTCTGCCTGTTTGCATGAACTAACAGGATCATTTTACAGTCTTAAACGTTATGTAAGGCAGCCAGATGGCGGCTGCGGGGCTGTGAGGCCATGTTACGCAGGTCTGACCACAACTGTGACCTCTGAGGTCCGGTCCGGTCCGGTCCGGTCCGGTCTGGTAGCGGCTGGCCTGGACGCTCCAGGTCCAATACCGCTGCGAATATGCGCTCACCGTCTCTCAAGCCAAGAACTACGCAGTAAAAACAAGGGTTTTTAAAGCGTGTCTTTGTGCGTGCGCCTTTGAGCGCCTGGCAGAAGGTCACGCGGGTGTAATGAGTCCGATTCGGACTTTGCTGAGTAACGCGTTTTTTTACAGCGAGAAGGCAAAAGTAGAAATTTGCTGCACGCTCAAACCGCCCTCAGGACAGATTTGCTGTTTTGCATTTATTCAGACTGAACTGTGTGAGGCTCACGCACACACACGCGCATCCACAGTTCGAGTGTGTGCGTGAACGTGGGCTGTTGTTGCATGTCACAGCCGCCGTGTGCGCCGTCATCGCCGCTGGCTCGACACCAGCTTTCCTGGTGCAGCACAAACACACAACAACTGTCATGAGCGGGAATCATCACTTGTTCCCTCTTTGTTGTTCTCTGCTGTCCCTTGGTTTGTTTCTTCTTCTTCTTCTTCATGTCCCCTCCCAGCGATGGTCACGGTCAAATGAGGCTCTCGAGCCATTTAAAAACGAGTTGACGGCGAACTGTACGGGGAGACTTATCAAGCATCCTCTGTGGCGTCTGGCTGCTGTTACCATGGCGCTTTAATCTGCTTCGTCAGTGCTGCTCGGCGTTTTCTGTGCGTACAAACGGGTCAGACGCTGATTACACGCACTCGTCTCTTTCCCACCAGCCGGCGGCCTCGAAGCAGAGACAAAGGACAGAGTGTCTCAAGCATTTTGTGTTTCATTTTTGTTTTTTTCCAGATCTCCTCCTGGTTAGTTGCGTTTCGCCGCCTCTCCTTTAGCTTGTGCTCTGAAGTAGGCATTTGCCGATTGTGCTAGTAAAAGTAGCATATTATGCTAGTGGCAGTGCTCGTTTTTTGCCCAAATTATGCTCGCTTTTCAAAATTATGCTACTTTTTTAAAAAAAATTATTCTGTGCACAAACTTCACAACTCACAAGACAAGTTTGAAAATGTATTTTATTAACCCTGGCCTGACGTTCTGGGCCCGGTGGTTCAAAACCTGGCTAACTTTATCCGGTGGTTAGGCCTATACGGCGGATAAATCTGTTATCCAACGGATAGTTATCCAGCGAACAAAAATAGGTTGCACAAAGCCTGGATAGTGTGGTGGATAACTATCCGCGGATAGCTTGCTAACCATCGCGTGTAGCAGAGCGTGACACAGTTTGCGCAAGGTTTTGCACTCAAATGGCCTCCAGTTACCATGGTAAAGTATGCAAATTTTGAGTAAACAACGAACTGTGCGCCCGCTAGCAGACTAGAGACACAGACTTCCGGTTCCGGTTCATCGAATTCCCGCGGTATCTCAACACAACTAAAAAGCAATCGCAAAATAGGAGTGGAACCAAATGTTAATAGTAATCTATCGTTTTTAGTAGCTGAGATCTTCGTTTTCTTGAATTATTCTAAAATTGTGCTATTAAGACAAGAAAATATACGGATTATGCTAGCAGTGCTACTTTTGGAAAAAGGGCAAAAATTATGCTTGATTCCTCAGATTATGCCAAAAAATTATGCTAGCACAATCGGCAAGAGCCTACTCTGAAGTCTTCAGCGTCACGCACAGACGCGTGGATAAGCGGCGTAAAGTGTCTTTTTCAAGGTGTTGGAACGACACACAGTGTGAAAAGAGAACCGGTAGTTTTCCAGACCTCTGGACGGCACCACATTGATAGAAAACTTGGTCAAATAGGCTCCTCCCCTCAATGAGCTAACTCAATGAGCTAACTCAGCCTTTCTCAACCGGGGTGTCTCGGCACACTGGGGTGTCGTCAAAAAAATGACCTATTCTGACATTTCATATATAAATATATGAATGCATACATTAATACATACTTTTTGCCAATGAATGAATAAATAAATAAGATACATAATGGGACATGAAATGAGTAATAAAAATATGTCTCACATGCCCATTTCCCAAAGTCAAAAGTTAACAACGTCAGTACGGGGTCAGCGTAAGGTCAACGTGACTGCGCAGTTAGCTTACGTCGTAATGTCATTTAACCGTTGTAGTTTTATTTCACAGATAGCAAAGAACTTTTTAGCAGCATCATGGATGGTTTTCTAAAAAGAAAAGCCCCACAGGAACAGAACATCACAGAGGAGCCGACTTCTTCATCAAGCCTTCATCCACCAGCTCTGAATCTGCTCCATAGGTACCAAAGGTAGCTGCTAGCGATAAGGCTAAAAAGAGGCAATACATGTTCAGGTTATTTATACAAAATAAACAGGATGTATGCATTTACAGTCGGAGCGATGCAGTGTGGCTTTGGATTATATTTTACTCTGGGGTGTCGTGAGATTTTATTCACTTTTGAAAGGTGTCGTGACTAAAAAAAGGTTGAGAAAGGCTGAGCTAACTGACCACGGCCTCGGGGTCACCGGGGGTTCACTGGAGCTCGGTCCCGGCTGATGTCCCGGCCAACTTAGACCGTTCAAAAGTGTGCAGGCCAACCAGAGCGTGCAAAAACGTATGAGTGAAGGTGAACGACTGTTGTACCGAATCAACGCTCCACGGCACCCATGGGGTCGGATGACTCAGCGGAAACTTCCTGATCCGAGTTGTTCTTACCGTCTTGGATGTTTTGAATGGTGTCTCTCGGATGAGTCATTGCAAGAAGCCCGTCCCTGCCCCGTTACGATCGGTTCGTCATGTTTTGCACCGGTGGAAACGGCCGTGAACGGTAGGAGACGCAGATCCATTTCACAGGAGAAGAAACGACGGGGCACGGCTGGCCAGGCCGGACGGTTCGGCGCCATTCTCGGCGTTGTTCGGGCTCTCGTTCCTCTGTCCCGTCAGACAGCTTGTGAAAGAGAACAAGCTTTGATTGGTGCTCAGCGTGACGCCAGAGAAACTGCAGAAATATACGACCCTCTTACACTTTCTCTCTAAATGTAAATATGCTGCGATCTGATCTCTGAGCTGCACGAGCAGATGTTGTCCCTCTGTGAACGGGCCCGGCGGCGGTCATTCGTTTTCATGTTTCTGTTTTCACCAGAAAATAAACCGGCCCATCTCTGGGATGGTACAGAAAAGGACGTCCCATGGAGGACGTCCCATGATGCTCTTGACGGCATCCTCGCTTTCTTTACTCTCCACATATGCACACGGCTTTATTGCTAGGGTTGTGAAAAAATCGATTTGGCAATATATCACGATTTTCGGCCACCCAATATAATATTGATTTTTTTGAAAAACACTAATAATAAACAATAAATAGGTTGTTTTGAAGCAAATAGTTTTGACTCAATTTGTCCTCTGAATGATCAATATCATCTGATGAACATATACAGCAACTTGATTTTTCATCTCTACTTTTAATTTTGATAGTAACTGGGTAAAATATTGCAATATATCGTGATATCGTGATAATATCATATCGTGACCCAGGTATCATGATACATATTGTATACTCACCCCTACACTTGAACAGACTTTGGACTCGTTTTGCTCGCCTCGGAAAACGTCTGCAGGGTTTTTTTTAACCGTTTGCTTTGTCGCAGGAAGTCAGAGGAAGCTACGTTTTACGAAAGCCCGCACGCCGGTTTATGAGCTCATTTTGACGCAAATGTTCCCCCCAGCATGCAGCGCAGACACGGATCGTACAGGGTGAGTCTCGCAGCGCCGCCGTCTGCACAGAGGAGGTGAATCTGGTCGAACTGTGACTCAGCGGTCTGGCCTGTCCTCCCTGTTGTCTTTTTGTTTCCCTGACTGGTGCCATGAGCGCTGTCGGGACGGATGAGCCGTTAGCATTTGCTCCGTTCTCTGCCCTCGCTGTTGCTCGTCTGTCAGCCTGTCTGTCTTACTCTCCGTCATCCCCGGCCCCCCCCCCCCCCCCCAACCTCCCTCTTTCCTCCTTCAGAAACAGAAGTTACATCCTCAACATTTCAAGATGAGAAGATGATTTCAAGCTGTGGATGACGTCACCGTGAAGTTAGCGGGAAAAGGTGAGAAAGGGAGCGATGGAAAAGATGGATGTATTTTTGGAAGAGGAGCCTGAGGTTGAGATGAGTCACGCCGCTCTCCCAAACCCAAAGGGGCTCCGTTAAGCCCCTCCCACACGCCGTCCTCGCCCTCTTGTTCTGCTCGACGCGCAGTCGTCCAGACACGCAAGGGTTCACGCACTCGAGTGGTGTTGCGGCGCTCGCCGCGTGACCCAAACGTAGTCCGATGACGGGCCACGCCGCCGTACGACACGTCAAATCTTCAGGAGTCTCTTCGGTGAGCATCGATAAGCTGCAGTTCTGCAGCTTCGGTATTGCTCCACGAGCGCCGTTCGTCTGCAGTCTAATCCTCGGGGAGAATTCTCGGCGGGAAGTTGCGTAACACACAGACAGAGGACACGTACAATCAACCCACTATTTTCCTTTTTTTTTTTTTTTTTTTTTTTTTTAGACAAATCTCCCAGAGACAGCAGCATCGCATCACATGTAGCGCTGCGAGTCTTCACGAGGAGGTCGTTGTGATACGAGAACAGACGTGCAGACCACCGCCGTCCTTGGGCCGGTTATAGTTTAGCACTGAGGCGCTAATGCGTGCAACGTTTTCTTCTAACCTTTCCCAGGGTGCCGTGCAACATCAAGGATATCCACAGTGAAGGCAGCAGAGGCCCTGAAAAGCACAAGATCTGTCCGGCAAGGCCTGCTTGAAAAATACCGTGTCGGTTTCACCGTCTTTGTCTTCACAATAAGATTACGGTATCAGACAACGTGTTGCATAATTGACCTGAAAGAGTGAATTAGCTGTGCTCCTGTGTTTGCTGATCTAATTTCTGATAATCAGGTGGGATGGGATCCATCTTGACGAGCTCGAGGCTATCAGTCTGTTGATAAAACACGACTGTCGGAGCAACCGGTGCTTTGTTTTCAGATTGCTGGTAGATCAAAGTCCGTTACGGCGGCATTTATCTGGGTTACGCTATGATCCGTTACGGCATCAGAGGAAAACAGGTGATGACACAATGGAGTCATGGAAAAGAGCAGAGGAAGCTAGACTAAAGAGAGAAGTATGGTTTCATGTTTTAAAAGAGGACTACAGATGCAATATTGTCTTTGAGGATTCTGATGGGTCGGAGGGATCTGGATTGTGTCTCTGTAGACCTCGAGAAAGCAGATGACAGGGTGCTGACAGAGGAGAGGTGGTATTAATGAGGAAGTCTGGAGGAGCAGAGGAGGATGTTAGAGTGGTGCAGAACAGGGATGAGAGCTGGAAGACTGATGAGGTGAGCTGTAGGTGTGACAGAGGAGTTAAAAGTGGAGGTGGGAGTGCATCAAGGATCCGCTCTGAGCCCCTTCTTGTTTTCTATGGTGATGGACAGACTGACAGATGAGGTCAGACAGGAATCTCCATGGACTATGATGTTTACAGATGACACTGATCTGTAGTGAAAGCAGGGGAGGAACATCTAGAGAAGTGGAGGTATGACCTGGAATAGAGAGGAATGAAGGTTAGCTGAAGTAAGACAGAATACATGAGTGTGAATGAGAGGAACCCAAGAGGAACGGTGAGGCCAGTCCAGAGCATCAGAGAATGTGGAAAAGAGGTAAAGAAGCGTATACCAAGAACTTTGGAACGGGTGGAGAAGAGTGTCAGGTGTGATGATGGTTTCAGCACAAATGAAAGTAAAGGTGTAGAAGACGTGATGTTGTAGTTTAGAGACTGTGGCTCTGAGGAAAAGAGAGGAGGCAGAGTTGGAGGTAGCAGAGATTGAAATGTTGAGGTTCTCTTTGGGCGTGACCAGGATGGATCGGATCAGGAACGAGAACATCAGAGTGACAGAACATGTTAGATGTTCTGGAGAGACCAGACTGAGATGGTTTGGACATGAACAGAGGAGGGATTGTGAATATATCAGTAGAAGGATGATGAGGTTGGAACATCCAGGTGGGAGGTCTGGAGGAAGACCGGAGAGGAGATTGATGGATGTCTTCTTCACTTTCATGTCAGTATACTTTGAATAAAGACAACTAGAGCCACAAAATCTTAAAAACAAAAACAACAACAACAAAAAACTAAAACAATATAGTTGAGCTAATTTTTTGAGCCTTTATTGTGAAACAAATTGTGCGCTGTGGACAGGCAGAGTGATTGTGTACACCACATGTGTCAAACACAAGGCCCGCAGGCCAAATGTGGCCCGCCACGTCATTTTATGTGGCCCTCGAGAGCTTGTGCATTATTGGCTTAAAATTTAAACCAATATTTTAAGACTCAAAATAAGCTTACACTGCTAGCATATTGACAATAATCTGCATCTCCCATAATGCATTTCGTCGTTACCCACAAAGATAACTGTATATCACCAAGAGCAAGACATCAAGATGATTTTCAGAACTGATGGACTTCAGAAAAACCTCTATAAACTAACCTTAACATGTCAAAGAAAAGAAAAAATGATGCACAAGGAAGGCAGATTCATGAACGATGGGAAATCAATTACAAGTTTGTATCTCAAGGTGGAAAAACAGTCTTTTGCGTTATGAGGCGGTGTCAGTCGTGAAAGAGTATAGTGTATGTCGGCATTTTGACAGCAAACACGGAGCTAAGTATGCTAAATTTAGCCCACAAGAAAAACAAAGAACCGCCTCCGCTTCTGAGACCAAGCTAATGGATACTCTCAGTGGTGTAATGAGTTAAATATTTGGAACTTGAATACATAATAATATAGAAATCGTTATTTAACAATAAAATAAGGTGTAGTTTAATTTTTTTGGCTGGCTGGAACACGTTTTAGCTCATGCCAGCTAACATTCGTATGTGGGGCCCATCTGACATGTAAATGGCCTGAAAAACAGGGGCCCCAGTATAGCTCTGTCCACTGGCACCACTGCCCACTTGGGTTCACTTATGCAGTTGGACCAAGTGGGACCCATTTTGGACTCATGTACCTGAGAAAAACTACGGCAAGCAGTTGACATGGGGACAACGTGGAACCCACAAACCGTCCCATGTGGGGCCCCATTTGTATCTCAAACATGTCGGCTGGATACAAGGATGGAGTCTTTGTGATGTCGCTTTAAAGCAGCAGTAACCTTTTAAATGACCTCCGTCTGTGGTTCTGGAGCGCTCAGACGGATGCTGTAGTTCTTCAGAACCATCACTGTTAGAGCATTTCCAGCCGACAGCGAAGGTTCTGAACAGCTGTGACATAAAACAACACTCGGAGTCAATATACACTCGTCTGCCACAACAACTGCAGAGCTCCTCCACTTGTATCGGTCCGCCGCTTGTTGGGAGCAGCGGCGCCGACGGTGACAGGTAGCGCTCTGACCCGGCCTTGTTTTCACTCCCGCTCGGGTCCTCGAGGTCCCGACTCTGGCGGTGATTTGACCAGAGCTCCGAGCCTCAGGTTCACCGTGACCCAGTTCTGTCTTCCTGTTGCCCAGACGGCGCCGCCGCAGAGGAAGACGGACAAGTGACGCAGCGGGCCGAGGTGAGAGGAGAGCTCGCCAGACCTCAGGGAGCGGCGGGAACCGCAACGCTGCGTTTGTTGTCCACCCTTAACAGCACCGGGGGGCCCCAGGGGCCACGGGGGCCACAGGGTTGACAGTCCATCAGACGCAAACGCTCCCACTTGATATGACAAAGAATTTAGAACCGACAATCAGTCTTTCATGGTTTTAAAACAACAATTATGAGCTCATGCATTTCACACATCAGCCAAACTGGTTGGAGATGATCGGGTTGATTCATTTGCACCTCACAGGTAGAAACAACACAGGTAAACACATCTACCTCACAGGTAGATTTGGTTGGAGATAATAAAAAAATTAGAAAACCAGAACAGAATCCATGCATATGTGACAGAGTGTGCATGAGCACCTGAGTGGTTTTCTACTTCAGGGAAAACGTCCGGTGCACAACTCATCACGCTGCCTCACAGACTCAGTCCCATGATGCACTGTGCCGCCACAGCAGGAGCCGGTGAGAGCGGTCACATGACTGGCTTCCATTTGCTCGGAGGGATAATTGTTTTTACTGAGGCGTACGACGTAGCAACAAAAACATACTGAGCATCAATCTACAGCGCTGCCGTGGACCAGAACGGACCAGAACGGTAAACTGATACGTGTCACAAACTTTTATTAACAGGACAATAATGTCTGAGCATTAGAGGTGAGTATTGGCAAGGACCTCGCAATACTATATGTATTGTGATACTTGGACCACGATACGATATTATCATGATATCACAATATATTGCGATATTCTACCCAGTTAATATCAAAATTAAAAGTAGAGATGAAAAATCAAGTTGCTATTAGGAGCTGAAAAATCGATATTATATCGGGTGGCCGAATATCGCGATATATCGCCAAATCAATTTTTTTCACACCCCTACTGAGCATACAAATGACTGATTGACACTTAATAAGGGATGAGCAGTTTATAGGAAACATGCATTTGAAATACATATTATTAATTATAATTACTTTCTGACACGTCTACTAGATGACAGATAAAAACTGCACGAAGCTTTTGGGTTGTTGGTTCAGGACTTGACCGGACAGGAGGAGATTCTTAGTTCTCCAACTATTAGATAACTAATATAGTTTGTCCTATATATTATTGTCAATACTGTGATGGACTGGCGACCTGTCCAGGTGGACACCTGCCTTTCACCTGAAGAGAACTGGGATAGACTCCAGCAGATCTCTGTGACTCTGCAGAGGATTAAACGGGTCTAGATAATGGATGGATGGATTATTGCCAGTATCTGTGTCTCTCCTCTCTCTGTCCTCCATCCTCTCTGTCCTCCATCTTTTTATTTTTTTAATTTTTGAGAATGAATGATACACAGATTGATAAAGTTACTGAACTTTAACATGGACATTTTCATTTTAAAGTTCTCCCAGACGGAGGATTCAGCAGAAACAAGGTTATTTGTAACAACTGACAAGTTGAACTCCCCGTTAAAAGTTTCTGCTGTTACCTCAAAAATTACCTGTTTTAATGTTCTGATTGTGCTGAGACACAATCATTTTGTCTGTAAACTTTTTTAAATTTTTTATAAAAACAGGATGACATTAATGTCCTGGCGGTGGCAATAAGCTTTATTATATTTTACATTTTTTAAGATGAGATTTACACTAAATATGTGTTACTGACAAGTGCTGATGTTAAAAGTGTTTGAACAACAAATGTTATGGCACTTTAGTTCATATGGCAGCAGAACATTTAGATAAAAGTGACATTTACACTACTTTTGAATTCATTATTTGATTTTTCATATACAATGCGATTAATCGTGATTAAATATTAAATAATGTGATTAATGGCGATTAAAAATTTTAATCGTTGCCCAGCCCTAGTTGTAAGTCTGTACGCAGCGCTTCATGATATCAACTTTAAGAGCCAGTTTCATATTTACACCGTCAGTAAATATAACCGATGTTTCCGTCGCCATCTGACCTGCTTCACTCGTGTGTGACCCAAACCCAACATGCGGCCGGTCAAACCTTCTGTCGACCTGCAGACCGTCCAGTCTGGATACCTGCTCCATTTGCATATTTGGACAGAAATGCATTGTGGTCCGGGGATCGTTGCTGTGACAACGCTGCGGAGACATATGGCTGCCTCGGAGAACCGTCGGGGGTTCAGGGAAGGTGGAAGATCACGCTGGGCGTCTGTGCAAAGGCTGCTGGGAGGAGCGGGAAAAAAAAAAGAGAAAAGAAAAGAAAAGTGAGAGGATTGTTTTGGTTTCGTGCAGTCGAACTTTATAGTACACATCACAAATGTATTTGTGTATAAACAAACCCACCCACCTGCAGCAACCCACGTCCTCGAATGATCTGTGATGGCAGCCAGCCGTGCACGAATTTATAATCACAGACGCTAAAGAACGAGAAAGAAGGGAAAACAATAGAAGAAGAACGCAGTAGAAAATGATAGTATACCCGACCCATGATTCATTTGTTTAAATGCTGTTCGGACACAAGACAACGACTTTCCTATACATTTTAAACAGAACCTGTGACACGCCTCATCTGTTCAAGCAGCTGATGTTGATGTTTTTCACGCCGCTGATGTCTGGAACAAGGTACCTGCGATGACCTCCGTGTCCCCGGGAGTACGGGAACATGCTCGCCTTTAACAAGTCCAGTGACCAAAGATGTCCGGGGTTGTTGTGAAACATTTATGGAAAAAAAAAAACCTCATGAGATGTGACATTAGTTCGAGAAAGCAGCTCTTTAAAAGATGAATTCTTTACCTCGTTTATGTGCAGTTGATTCTGAACAGCAGCCGGTCTCAGAACCGGTACACGTGATCCTACAGGAACGCATAATTCAGAGCTAGATGTTGGTAGGCAGATTTACTATCAAGTCTTCCCGCTCTGGAAATCAATACGTCATATGATGCACGTGGGTCATATTTTAGCTGTGTGAGTCGAGCCAAAACCATCTAAGAAATTAAACCACTTCCCTCAAACCTCTACTTTATCCTTAAACCAGCAGTGATCCGTAAATACACTAACCGGCCACTTCATCAGGTCCACCTTGCTAGTACCGGGTTGGACCCCCTTTTTCCTTCAGAACTGCTTTAATCCTTTGTGTCATCGATTCAACAAGGTTCAGTTTGGTCCATATTGACATGACAGCATCTCCAGCTGCTGCTCATCCATGATGAGAATCTCCCGTTCCACCACAAACCAAAGCTGCTCTACTGGACTGAGATCTGGAGACCGTGGAGGACATTTGAGTCCAGTGAACTCATTGTCACGTTCAAGAAACCAGTCTGAGATCATTGGAGCTTTATGACATGGAGCGTTATCCTGCTGGACGTATCCATCAGAAGATGGTCCACTGTGGTCATAAAGGGATGGAGATGGTCAGCAACAATACTCAGGTAGGCTGTGGCGTTCTCATGATGATCAGTTGGTACTAATGGACCCAAAGTGTGGCAGGAAACCACCAGCAGCAGCCTGAACCGTTGATACCAGGCAGGATGGATCCATGCTTTCATGTTGGTTCCTCTAAATTCTGACCATCTGAATGTTGCCACAGAAATCCAGAGTCATCAGACCAGACAATGTTCCTCAATCTTCTATGGTCCAGTTCTGGTGAGTCTGTGTGAATTGTAGCCTCAGTTTCCTGTTCTTAGCTGACAGCAGTGGTACCAGGACCTCCAGGTTGGGCGTGTTGTTCGTTCAGAGATGCTCTTCTGCAGACCTCGGTTGTAACGACTGGTTATTCGAGTTCCAGTTGTCTTTCTATCAGCTCCAACCAGTCTGGTCATTGACCTCTGACATCAACAAGACATTTGAGAACTCCAGCTCACTGGATATTTTCTCTTTCTGGACCGTTCTCTGTAAACCCAAGAGATGGTTGTGGTGAAAATCCCAGTAGACCAGCAGTTTCTGAAACACTCAGACCAACAACCAGGACACGCTCAAAGTCTCTTCAACCTTCTTCTTCTCCGTTCTGATGCTGGTTTGAACTGCAGCAGATTGTCTTGACCATGTCTACATGAATAAATTCATTGAGTTGCTGCCATGTGATTGGCTGATTAGAGATTTGCGTTAACCAACAGTTGGACAGGTGGAACTAATAAAGTGACCTGGTGAGTGTATATTAACTACATTTGCTCATGAAAAAGTAGCAAATCATTCAAAGCCCGTGGCAGGTCAGCCAGTCAGCGTACGACTAAACAAAACCTAATCAACCCCCATTATTCCAGTCAAGAGAAAATGTAGTTTAAAAGAGCTAACGATTCGTCTGGACCGGCTACTGTTCGCCAGGTCTAATTGGCTCTCTCCAACTGACTCTTACCGTAGTTGCTAACAGAGCATTTATTGTCGATGGCGGGGCTCAACAGAACCAAAAGCTGCTTGGCGTTGCTTTGAGCCCTGTCCTCAGTGATGACAGTGGTGGCTTCAGGCCTCAGAGCTTCAGATGGAGCTTCTCTGCTGCCATTAAGGCTTCAAAGACTCCAACAGACTCCGGACGAAGAGCTCACGGCGGCCAGAACGCGTTTTCAGCAACGCTTTTTAAAGGCAACCCAACCCGTCCTGGTATCGTGAGGGTTTGCCAAACAATCGAGGGGCTCTTGTGGTTAAATTAATAAAAGAGGGCTGTTTCGGGTTATGTCCCGAAAGTAAATGACGTATGAAATGAAGCGTTTAAAGGACAAGGATAAAGGAATTATTATGTATTCCTAACCTCATCCCCCGCCGCACCGTGACCAGCTGACATCATGTCAGTGATTCCCACATCGACCCAGATGGGCGTCGACCAGGACGAGGCCAGAGATCACGCTGACGTGCTGACTGAGTTAGAATAACAGTTATTGTTCATTAATCCCCTTTCCGATTGTTTTGGGGCATCTGGAAAAAAGCTTGTCCAGAGAGGAAAAGTCCCGCGTCATGTCGAGGGTAAAGCACACTGAGATCATTCATGTGTGGGGGGGGTTGCCTCTCAGCCAAGGGAGCGGGTTCACTTACAGTTTTCTCTAAGAAAACAGCCTTAAATAATGAATAGTACCAAAACATCCTCTGAGAGTAACTTCCCCCAACCATTCAAGAACCCGGTAACCAAAAATGCCTTTTCCAGCACCGTGGAGACACTTGAGATCAGGCGAAAGAGATAAATAACTAAGATGCCCTCGTCTCTGGGGTTCATCCCTGAGCTTGCTGTTGGTGGGAGTTCCTTGGGAACCCCCTTGGGCACCCCCTTGGGAACGCAGCCAGCTCTGAAGGGCCCATGGGGGGAGCCCAGGGCAGCTGGACCTGGGCAGTTGAGAATGGTGGAGATGGTAATAATGATAATAATCATTAGCATAGTTATTGTTAACATTTTTATTATTGGTGGCAATATTATTATTTTTATTATCATTATGACTACTGATACTATTATCATTATTATTATTATGTGTGAGTAGATATGGGTTTTTATGGATGTATGTAAGTGTGCAAGTGTATTTAGATTAGGGCTGGGCAACGATTAAAATCTTTAATCGCGATTAATCGCATTGTATATGGAAAATCAAATTATGAATCAACAGTAGTGTAAAGTCCTTGTTTCTGTTGAATCCTCCATCTGGGAGAACTTTTAAATGAAAATGTCCATGTTAAAGTTCAGGAACTTCATCAATCTGTGTATCATTTATTCTTTACATTTTCAATTGTCAATCAAAACTTAAAAAAAATTAAAAAGTGACATTTTATTTTGTTTTTCATTTTTTAATCTAACACAAAAAAATGAAAAAAAAAATGCTTGTTTTTTTTATATTTCAATTTTAGACTTGGATCAAAAATACAAAATGAAAAAACGGGCCACGGGATTGATTTTTTTTAAAATCTAATCTAAAAATCCAATTTTTAATCTAGAAGTCATATTCTCAAAAATGGGGGTCGTTTTATAATGGAGGACTGGACTTTCTGTTGTCATTACACATCTGTGCCACTAGATGGAGCCGCACTGCAGTAACCAGCTAGAGAACAGCAGGACAGTGAACACATGGAGCAGATCTGATGGAACATGGAGGAATGACCACAAAGTTTTGTTGCAGTCCAGAATTTCCTATTTTTTTTTAGACAGAATTGTTAATATTGCTACCTGAGTTGCTACCTGAACTGTAAAGTTCACAGATTTTTACCGTTCTCCATGTCTGTTTTAACTTTTCTGCATGTTTTTCCGCCAACTCTCTTCCGGTTCTGCAGCAGCCAGTAACAGAGTTTTCAAAACAAAAGCATGTGAGCAACATGTGTTAACGTGCGATAAAATAAATGTCGACGTTAATAAATTATTGAGTTAATGCAATAATAATGCATTAACTTGCCCAGCCCTAAATATGATATAATATAATATAATATAATATCATATATGTCTACAGTGCTACTTTAAAATTACACTCTTTTTTTTTTTTTTATTCATAAAATTCAAAAAGGTTTTTGACATAAAACTATGACTTTGGAGTAAAACTGTAAAATTGTAAAAAATTTCAGGACAGTGAACACATGGAGCAGATCTGATGGAACATGGAGGAATGACGCAATCGTCTTGAACAAAGGGGTTTAAAAGTTTTGTTGCAGTCCAGAATTTATTCTAGACAGAATTGTTAATATTTCTACCTGAGTTGCTACCCGAAGTGTAAAGTTCACAGATTTTTACCGTTCTCCATGTCTGTTTTAGCTTCTCCGCATGTTTACCTGCCGATTATCTTCTGGTTCTGCAGCAGCCAGTAACAGACTTTTCAAAACAAAAGCATGTGAGCAACATGTGTTAACACGCGATAAAATAAATGTCTGCATTAATAAACTAATGAGTTATCGCGATAGTAACGCGTTAACTTGCCCAGCCCTAATTTAGATGCATGTATTAATATAGCAGTATGTGTGTATATCAGTACTAGCATGTTGCATGAATTGCTATATAGTATGCATTTTACAGCATTTTATATTATTAGTATAGATTTTAAAAATTAGATATAAAAATACATGTATTCACAGATAGGTGTTTATATCCTTGCTTGTCTCTATCGTAAACTAGACAGTATCGATCATTAATAAATAATCAGTTACATTGTGTTGACAGTGCAACTGTAACTAATTGATGTCATTGTCAACATTGCAACAATAACCAAATACCAGTCTTTGCTCATTTTGTTCATTTTCATTTGATACTTTTGGTTGTGTTTTATGAAGCCCTAAATTTAAACATCTGCATGTGAATATGCATATATAATGCAGCCTCAGGGGGGTCACAAGTCTTTTTGAGGCGGCCTCAAGGCCAGATAAATGCAGAGGGTTGTGTCAGGAAGGATGTCCGACGTAAAACCTAAATCACAAGATGCGCTGCTGACATACAGGGTGACGAAGAGGAAGACGTGTCCTTAGGAAGTTAGTTGGTGTGAGAGAAGAGGATACGGAGGGTTGGATGGAGGCGGATGATTCACCGTGGCGACACCTGAAGGGAGAAGCTGAAAGGAGAAGAAGATGGGTGTGTAGTTATGTGTGTGCTGTGTGCATGTATATATGTATTTGGCACAATTTTCTCCTACATAAAAAAAAAAAAACAACCTTATGAACTCTTGACTCACTGTAGACAGAGTTAAAAACACTGAGTCTATTCTCTGATCCTAACAAAATTTTATTTTCACACCAATGGAAATTTGTCTTCGATTAAAGAATTAAGTGAAACATTCATGGGACTGGAGACACTTATTATTAACACACCACAGAATAAGTTTGATTTGAAGTTTTTTTTATTAGGACTGGGCAAGTTAACGTGTTATTATCACGTTAAATAAAATGCTGTAAAATGCATACTATATAACAATTCATGCAACATGCTAGTATTGATATACACACATACTGCTATATTAATACATGCATCTAAATTAGGGCTGGGCAAGTTAACGTGTTATTATCGCGTTAACGCATTAATTTATTAACGCCGACATTTATTTTATGGCGTGTTAACGCATGTTGCTCACATGCTTTTGTTTTGAAAAGTCTGTTACTGGCTGCTGCAGAACCGGAAGACAATTGGCAGGTAATTATAAGCTAAAGCTAAAACAGACATGGAGAACGGTAAAAATCTGTGAACTTTACATTTCAGGTAGCAACTCAGGTAGCAATATTAACAATTCTGTCTAAAAAAAAATAAATTCTGGACTGCAACAAAACTTTCTCGTCATTCCTCCATGTTCCATCATATCTGCTCCATGTGTTCACTGTCCTGCTGTTCTCTAGCTGGTTACTGCAGTGCGGCTCCATCTAGTGGTACAGATGTGTAATGACAACAGGAAGTCTAGTCCTCCATTAAAAAACAAATTCAGTTCTGTGGCCCGTTTTTTAATTTCATATTTTTTTAACCAAGTCTAAAAATTGTAAAAAACAGGCATTTTTTTTCTTTTTTTGTGTTCGATTAAAAAAAACGAAAAATGTAATAAAATGTCACTTTTTAATTTTTTTAATTTTGGATTGACAATTGAAAATGGAAAGAATGAATGATACACGGATTGGTAAAGTTACTGAACTTTAACATGGACATTTTCATTTTAAAGTTCTTCCAGACGGAGGATTCAACAGAAACAAGGTTATTTGTAACAACTGACAAGTTGAACTCCCCGTTAAAAGTTTCTGCTGTTACCTCAGAAATTACCTGTTTTAATGTTCTGATTGTGCTGAGACACAATCATTTTGTTGGATTTTGTTTGTAGACTGTTTGATGAAATTAATGTCCTGGCAGTGGCAATAAGCTTTATTTTATTTTACATTTTTTAAGATGAGATTTACACTAAATATGTGTTACTGACAAGTGCTGATGTTAAAAGTGTTTGAACAACAAAAAGTTATAACACTTTAGTTCATATGGCAGCAGAACATTTAAATAAAAGTGCATTTTACACTACTTTTGAATTCACTATTTGATTTTGCGTATACAATGCGATTAATTGTGATTAATAAGGGAAATAATGCGATTAATCGCCATTAAAAATTTTAATCGTTGCCCAGCCCTGTATTTTATACATTACATAGTCTCTGAGCATTTAACTAACCATTACATCAACAATGATCTGAGAGAGAAATTGCTAGACAGGCAACACTCTCAGTCTGGTTGTACGTCCCTGGCTGGCAGTGGTGATGCTGCCTGTTGTAGTTATCATGGCATCAGCTGCCCTTTTTAAAGTAGGTTAATCCTCATTAAAGGAGATCTGTTTCACACTCAGGACTTCCAGCTGCCGGGGGGGGGGGTTACTTGCAAGATACTCACAATTCTTTTTGTGGTGTCAGATGATTTGGTCTGTGAAATCCCAGCCTCAGGCTGGTTTCCATTAACAGAGGTCTGGGGTAAAACTGGAGCTGGAGCTGTAAAAGGATGAACTTTGGACATGGTAGGATCCACTGAGTTAGGCACTACTTTCAATGTTTGTAAAAATGCCAATAAATAAAAGATGAAGATGTCAAAGGACAACAAAGAAGAGACGGTTGCTGCATTTCTATTTACTGTTTGCACTCACCGCGATAGCGGCAATGAATCAGAAAAGAAGACTCACGCTTGAAGGGGACATCGGGACGGCAGAACAATGTCACCTCTAACCCACAACATGTCCAGTCAGCAAAGAGTCACACCGTTTCCCACCAAGCAGCTTTTTCTGAGGCCATGAAATGGAGGAGAAGTGTGCCGGTGCCAACTTCTAAGAACGAGGGAGACGTGCAGAGTTGTGGCAGCGACAGAGGAATAAAGCTGATGAGGCACACAATGGAATTATGGGAAAAGAGCAGAGGAAGCTAGGCGAAGAACAGGAGGGAGCATTTGTGAACAGCAGTGTGGTTTAATGCTAAAAAAAAAACCAAACAAACTACAGATGCAATATTGTCTTTGAGGATTCTGATGGGTCAGAGGGATCTGGATTTATCTCTGTAGACGTCGAGAAACCAGATGACAGGGTGCTGAGAGAGGAGAGGTGGTTTTAATGAGGAAGTCTGGAGGAGGACTTGTCTGGAAGACAGTGATGAGGTGAGCTGTAGGTGTGACAGAGGGGTTAAAGGTGGAGGTGGGAGTGCATCAAGGATCCGCTCTGAGCCCCTTCTTGTTTTCAATGGTGATGGACAGACTGACAGATGAGGTCAGACAGGAATCTCTATGGACTATGATGTTTGCAGATGACAATGTGATCTGTAGTGAGAGCAGGGGAGGAGGTGGAGGAACATCTAGAGAGGTGGAGGTGTGACCTGGAAATGAGAAGAATAAAAGTTAGCTGCAGTAAGACAGAATACATGTGAATGAGAGGAACCCAAGAGGAACAGTGAGGCAGCAGGGAACAGAGATGAAGAATTAAAGTGATGAGACATGTTCCAGACTCTGTAAAACGTCCCTGTATCCGTTAAATTGAAACCTATCGTACATGAAACGAGTGTAAAATTAGCTTCTCGTGGTCGTCCTTCAGAAAATCCCTCTGGACTCTGAGGGTCATCGAGGTCGAAGAGCGTTCGCCATCACTAGTCCGAATTGTTGTCCTGGGAAAAATAATGAATGGACATTCAAACATTTTCATTTCACCTCTGTTACATAATTGATACTGTAGTTGCTTAAATTAAAATTAAATGGAATTTTTTTTTCTTTATGCGTATATCCAGGTGTAAATATTCGTCTCAGCCAGTTAGTTTCATTTACTCCCATTTATTAAGGACTTTCCTGCGACTTTCCATTTGTAGGCTCTGGGGTGACTTTGTATTGCGATGATGCAACATGAATAAATTTCCCTTTTCTGGCCTCTGAAAGATATAAATGCAAAGAAGAAACAGCTTCTGCTGCCTGAGATGACCGTCAATGGTTTCATGTTGCAGTTCCACAAGTGACCACTAGGCAACAGTTGACTGTGTGAACACACAGAAAGGTGTCTAGATCCCACCTTGACAGTAAAAGTTATTCATTTCTTCAGACGCCTTAGCTGTAGAGTTTCATAATTAGTGCACGTGTCCCTTTAAGCTGAATCAGCTCAGTCTCTTTGTACGTTTATCAGACTAAAAAAATCCAGCAAAGTTTTGCAACATATTGATATCCTGCATTAAAATGTTGTACTTTTACCCTTTAATACGTAGCCAGAACAATCTCGTTTAAGCTTGTTGCACAATAATTTAAATCCATAATCAAGCCCCTCCATGAGTTCAAACATAGTGACAACTAACTTTGGTGTATTTGACTGAGAATTAAAAGGGTTTTGCAGCATTTCTCTCTGTTCTGTACAACATTCATCCCCAGTGCAGCGTCTGCTCATTATTATGTCTCGTATTATGTCTTTGTCTCGTTCCTGCCGGTGATAGATTGGGGGGGGGGACCGTTTACCAGCACTGCGGCGGCCATGATGTCATGCCCCAACTTTGACCAAGAGAGTTCTGAAATAAAACCTGTGCCCTTGGACTTGGATCCTCAGGCCTGGAGAAGGAGGAGGATTGAGGTCAGCTCGTATGTGTGTGTGTTTGTGTGTGTGTGTGTGTGTTCGTCCACAGCGGGTAGAAGAACATCTTAGAAAGTTAGGGAGATAAGCCGCGTTAGCGCCTGTGCTAATACTGGCCCATATCTGCCATTGATCCTCATCTGCCCATATGTTCCCAGAAAGGGACGTTGCCGGAGCAGTTACATGCACTAACCAGGTGTATTTACAGTAATGAAATGCTATTTGCAGCGAGGATGCTGCTTCGTCTGGGCCTGTGTGGCACAGCGCGGTCACAGGTCTGATGCTAAGATAACAGAGCGTCTCTAAAGATGGCGTTCAAAGGTCACGATGACGACAAACGTTCTTGCAAATCAGCTGCTGCTCATTTCATGGTGGAGCCTGGCATGTGTTAATACAGAAACTAAAATGTGTGTATTAGTCCAAATGGTCAGGAAAAGCCTTGTTTAGCCTCCCTGGTCCCCTCTCTCTCTCTCTCTCTCCCTCCATCCATCTGCTGGAGCTCAGTGGAGTCTCCATCTCGCCGCTGTAGCGGGGCAGTCATTAGCCAGCTGGGTCTGAGGGACGGCAGTAATTAAGAGATGAAATGGAACTAGCACTGTCCTCCAGGACCTGGCAGCCTGCTGCAGCATCCTTCACTCGACATCAGGGTCCCGCCTCGCCTCCGAAACCATCCTGTTTATGTAGCAGGTCAGAGGAAACGGGGCAAAACACACTGCAGGAGCTACACGCTTCTTTAATGTCAACCGGGGTTCACGCTTTTAATCCAAACCACCAGCTCCATGCAGTCGGTGACCTCGCTAATATCAAACTGCTGTTGTGAGCACAGAATTAGCATAGAAACGGAACAAAAAGGCTTTATGCAAATGTCAGAGGTCAGCAAAGGTGGGTGCGGATTGCGCAAGAATGCAAAGCATCTAGAGAGCACAACAAGCAACCGCAAAACCTCTCGAAATAAACCTCAGAGTCGTTCGGGGTTTGAGACATTACCCACAGAAAAGCACGGTGGAGGTTCTATCATACTGGGGTTTTGCTTTGTTGCCTCTGGTACTGGCACTGAATATACCAAAGGGATGTTGATATATACACTAGGGCTGGGCGACGATTAAAATTTTTAATCGCGATTAATCGCATGATTTCCCTGATTAATCACGATTAATCGCGTTGTGTACGCAAAATCAAATAATGAATTCAAAAGTAGTGTAAAATGCACTTTTATTTAAATGTCCTGCTGCCATATGAACTAAAGTGCCATAACATTTGTTGTTCAAACACTTTTAACATCAGCACTTGTCAGTAACACATATTTAGTGTAAATCTCATCTTAAAAAATGTCAAATAAAATAGAGCTTATTGCCACTGCCAGGGCATTAATGTCATCCTGTTTATATATTATATATATAATATATATATATATATATATATATATATATATATATATATATATATATATATATATATATTAAAAAGTCTACAAACAAAATCCAACAAAATGATTGTGTCTCAGCACAATCAGAACATTAAAACAGGTAATTTCTGAGGTAACAGCAGAAACTTTTAACGGGGAGTTCAACTTGTCAGTTGTTACAAATAATCTTGTTTCTGTTGAATCCTCCGTCTGGGAGAACTTTAAAATGAAAATGTCCATGTTAAAGTTCAGTAACTTTACCAATTTGTGTATCAATCAAAAAAAAATTAAAAATAAATAAAAAGTGACATTTTATTACGTTTTTCGTTTTTTAATCTAACACAAAAAAAAAAAAAAGAAAAAATGCCGGTTTTTTTTTTTTTTTTTTTTTTTTTTCAATTTTAGACTTGGATCAAAAATACGAAAATTAAAAAAACGGGCCACAGAACTGAATTTGTTTTATAATGGAGGACTGGACTTTCTGTTGTCATTACACATCTGTACCACTAGATGGAGCCGCACTGCAGTAACCAGCTAGAGAACAGCAGGACAGTGAACACATGGAGCAGATATGATGGAACATGGAGGAATGACGAGAAAGTTTTGTTGCAGTCCAGAATTTTATTTTTTTTTAGACAGAATTGTTAATATTGCTACCTGAGTTGCTACCTGAACTGTAAAGTTCACAGATTTTTACCGTTCTTCATGTCTGTTTTAGCTTTTCCGCATGTTTACCTGCCAATTGTCTTCCGGTTCTGCAGCAGCCAGTAAGAGACTTTTCAAAACAAAAGCATGTGAGCAACATGCGTTAACGTGCGATAAAATAAATGTCGGCGTTGATAAATTAATGCGTTAACGCGATAATAACATGTTAACTTGCCCAGCCCTAATATAAACAAATATTTGATACTGAATGCAGGGGTGGCTGTGATGTAGTGGGAAGACTTAGTTATCCTCCAACTGGAAGGTCACAAGATCAAACCCCAACTCCGTCATTTGCCAAAGCCCCCCCCCCGGATTCAACCCAGCAGCTCAGAAGCTTGTTTATGATGCTCAGCTGCTGAGTACGTGTGAGTGTCGCATGGCTCATATCTGTAACCTTTCGGGCCCCCCTGACTTCCCTTCTCACTTTCCTGATTAGAGCCCTGTCATATGAGGAAACCCTGTCCACATTCCAGCAGCGCCCGGCACTCGGCGTGACGACACGTAATCCTGCTGTGTACATACGTGCGCTCACGCAACCAACCTCGCTAATCGACTTGTGTAAGAGGCTCAGAGCGTCACTGGGCTTCTGTGCTAATTGGGAGGTAAGTCCCTCCCCCTGTGAGAGTCAACCCTGCCCCCATCACTGCCCATCACTGCTGGGTAAGATGTAAGTAAAAACAGATTACAATGAACTGTAAATCTCATAACCCCATATTTAACTCATAATGGAACATTTCAAATGTTGAAATGGAGATATTTCATCATTACATAAAAATATGAACTCCTTTTGAACTTAATGGTAGTTGCACAACAACAACAACAAAAACACCCAAATGAACATTTTGCATAACATTGTCGAATTATTCTGAGAATTTGGAGAAGTCTCTGTGCGCTTGGGGTAAAGATGTCTGTGATAGATGCTTGCGATCTTGGCAGCACAGAGTTAAAAAACCAGCATGATTCTGCCATGGGGACACTTCTGGAAATTACTGCACAAAGCTGCGATTTTTACGAGAAAAATTCTGGATTTTAACCAAATGTTGCAGTTTGATGAAGTTCACAATTTTACGACATGATGCCATAGTCAAAAAGTTATGTTTTCACACAGCAGAAAGTCACGATTATAAGCATAGGTTTAACAGTAAAGGTTGCAACCTGCAAAATTCACAATTTACGACAAAATGTTTCTTTTTTACAGAAAAAAAGTCTTGATTATTTCCTATTATTTCCTATCTCGATTATATTATATTATATTATATTATATTATATTATTATATTATATATTATATTATATATTATATTATATTATATTATATTATATATTTATATATATGCATCTGGAAAGTACTGGAAGGGCTTTTGCTTGATACAACACAAAACTAAACTGTGATTTTACGAGAAAAATTCTTGATTTTAACCGAATGTTGCAGTTCACAATTTTTATGACATGATTCCATAGTCAAAAAGTTATGTTTTCACAAGCAGAATGTCACAATTATATTTTATTTTATTTTATTTTAAACATTTTATTTTGTTTTTTAATTTAAGACAAAAAAAAAAGAAGAAAAAAATGCCTGTTTTGTTCATAATTCAATTTTATCTGATTTTATCGGACAATTCAGATCTGATGTAACATGGAGGAATAACGCGAAAGTTTTGTTGCAGTCTAGAGTTTTGTTTTTTTTTAGACAGAATTGTTAATATTGCTACCTGAGTTGCTACCCGAACTGTAAAGAACACGGATTTTTACCGTTCTCCATGTCTGTTTTAGCTTTTTCCGCATGTTTACTTGCCAATTGTCTTCCGGTTCCATAGCAGTCAGTAACAGACTTTTCAAAACAAAAGCATGTGAGCAACATGCGTTAACGCGCGATAAAATAAATGTTAATATTATTAAATTAATGAGTTAACGCTATAATAACGCATTAACTTGCCCGGCCCTAATTATATTATATTATATTTATTTATATTATATTATATTATATATATTATATTATATTATATTATATTATATTATATTTATATTATATTATATTATATTATATATTTTTCATGACTTGAGCACCTGCTTCTAAAATATTAATTCTTATGTAAATAGATCAATCAGTTGACCTTTGACCTGTTGTCTGGTATGTCCACTTACCTTCTGATCATCTGAATCAACTCAGGCTTAAGAGGGCCTTTAATTGCAAAACAGGATGAAATAATTTGAGTATCTTGTAAGAAGGATGTTCTTTTGTGGAAGACAGTGGCGGTATTACATCTAGCGTCCGTTCGGCAGTGACTTTTGGATACACGTGCCAAAAAGTCCCGAGTCTATTTGAGATTTTTGCGTGGGCTGGAAAGGTGATTGGTCATAACACGTTAACCTCTCGCAGGGCCTCAGGTCTCTCTGCACATGTAGGAGTGAGTGAGTGAGTAAGGGAGGAAGTGAGGAAGTGAGCGAGTGAGTAAGGGAGGAAGTGAGGAAGTGAGCGAGAGATAACGACGGTGGGATGATGTATACGTCCATGTGTTTATTACATAACCTCTAACTTTATATTTCCACACAGTCAGAATCCACTGTCTTTGTCTGCGCTTGGCCATCAGTGTGAATCCACCCGAGGTTTAAATCCTGATCACCCCCCCCTCCCCCCCTCAAAGGCTCAAACACAAGTATTACAAAACAACCCCTGACTTTAATGGCAAATCCCCCCTGAGGTCCATCAAAAAGTTCCAGGTCACAAAATCATAACGCCAGGGTGAGCATCGTATCCCAAATTTCCCAGTGGCAGAGGATTATGCCGGCTGACAGCGAGGCCAGTCGTCTCTGGTGGGGTCAGATGTGTCTGACTGAAATACCCTCCGCAGACAAATACGAACATACTGAACAAACACCGACAAGCCGACTCCTCACTCAGCTGAAATCTGATCCCTTTTTAAAGAACAAGCCATCCATTATGGCTCGAGCCTTAGTTGCTTGGCTCATCGTTGTTCACGTCGTTTGTTTGTCAGAGTCATTATGAAAAAAACCAGTGAACCAAATGTCATGTGACTGGTTGGAGACTTGATGCACGGGCAGACGAAGGAGCCATTACGTTTTCGATGCGCATCAGGACACGAGTTCTTGTCTGCTCTTGAGCTCTTGTGATGCAACACGCGCAGTTAGTTGGTCCACTAAGACAGCGAGTATCCCGCTAAGACCTGCTGTTGTGACCCGTACAAAGGGAAAAGCCCAAAGAAGTTGCTTGTTTTTTGTCTTTTTGAAAATGATGGTTTTGGACGTGTGCGGGCCCGCTAGCCCACTAGCCCGCTAGCCCGCTAGCGCTACTGCGACAGCACCTCCCGTCCTCAAAAACACCCCTCCAGGACTTACAGGGATTTAAAACTGACTCGAATATGAACTACCAAGGACAAAAGTCCAAACTTGACGCACTCTGTATTAGGGCTGTGAAAAAAAAAATAGATTTGGCAATATATCGCGATTTTCGGCCGCCCAACATAATATCGATTTTTCAGCTCCTAATATTGATTTTTTTTACAATGCTGTCAGTATGTTGTAATGGTTACTTAAATGTGAAAAAACACTAATAATAAACAATAAATAGGTCGTTTTGAAGCAAATAGTTTTGACTCAATTTGTCCTCTGAATGATCAATATCATCTGATGAATACAGCAACTTGATTTTTGATATTAACTGGGTAAAATATCGCAATATATCGTGATATTACGATATCATGATAATATCGTATCATGACTCAAGTATCATGATACATATCGTATTGTGAGGTCCTTGCTAATACTCACCCCCCCTACTCTGTTGTGGAAAGGCCAGGTTAACTGATCAAACACTGCGTTGCCTTTGGTACGCTAACTACCTGGCTAATGAGGCCACTAAAATTCCTACAAACATTATTATATTGTCACTTTTTTATGTATGGTTTATGTATGCTGTTGGCGCTTGAGCTCTGGTTTTGATTCCCAGCGTCTCTCGTGGAAAGTATCTGGCTTTTAGGCTGTCAGAAGCACAGCGTGGTGTTTACCGTCTCGCTGCTAAACGTCTGCTTTTTCATGCTAGACGGGTAGTGGAAAATTAGTTTTGAGAGCTTTCTGACTGAAAACAGCTGTCTGTTTTCACAGCAAACAATGTTATGAGGGCGAGGCAGTGAACTTGTTCGGCTAACGCTTAAACGCTGGACTTGAACGGCTCCTTTCAGGTCGTCACATTGACCATAAATATGTTCACCGTGCTTCCCGGCTCTGTGCTGTTTAGGCATCAGAAACTACCCGCTGGAGTTTTTATCACTGTTGAAAGAGAGCAAGGTTAAATAAACATACATTTAACCTGGTGGACCTAAACAGACTTGTGTCTGAAAGACTCTCATGGTGCTTTTCTGCAGCATTTTGTGACAGAAATCTGATTAAGTTGGTTCTAGTGTCACATGTGCACCACTGCTGCAGTCGCATTAACAGTTAGGACAGGATTTCTTCCTTCATAGTTTTATAGATGATGCACGAACACCAAGTCGTGGTTCTGAGCCTCTGGGCCAAACGAATAAGAGAAAATTGATGAAAAGGTTTTGAGCTGCACCTGCTGCTTTTCCAACTGTTCCCATCCGGCATTGTTTAATGAAAACCAAACGATCTCAGGAGCTATGTTGTCGAGGGGAAATGGCCCCTGGTTGGGTCTCCCAAAACAAATTAGTCCTTGAGAGTAGTCGCACCAGAAGCGCCTGTCCACGCTTCTCTGCCAGAGATCAATTCACACAAAGCACATTGAGCTGGCAGAAAGGCAGACATGAAAACGACTGAGCAAAACCAGTGAAATTTCAAAATAAAACACCACCGACAACCTCCAACTCCAACATCGTCATTGTGCCAACCAGCTTTTGTAACTGCGTGTAAGGAGTTCAGAGGGTTGTAGAAGAGATTTGAACCACGTACGAGGAAAGAGTTAGTCTTTAAGTGGAAAAACACATTTCATTTGACAGCACTCAGCCTTTTCAAATGTATAATTCTAGAAAGAACAAGACGTGGCGAGATATAAGTCTTTAAAGAGGAGAACTCCTGCGCAATGGTCACAGGTTCTGCGGGTCAGTTCGTTGTCTCTTACGAATCCAGGTGAGTAGGCGGTGCTTGCCAGCGCTCCGCTGCATGTCACTTTCTGTGGGACTGGAGGTGGCGCCACAGCTGGTTTAAAACTGGAGCACGCCACTTTCCGCGTCCCATGGGACTCAGCAGCAACAATCTGGGGGTGGTGCTCCTGATGTTCCTTCATCGTACCAAAAAAAAACCACCAATCAAATTTCTTCCTTCTCGCTGCACCAATAAACCACGTGTTTTGAATCGGTCCGGACACCGCGTACGGTTTCATTGGCTAGCTCTTGCTGCAAATTGAAACTTCCCCAAGGTTTGACAGAAGACACGTTGTCACCGTGACGCACCGAGGCTACTCAAGGAGTGATGTCACTCACGTTCAAAGACTGTGATGCCGACGACACTTATACCAGGAGGTTAGAACGACTCAGATGGATTCTTATGGACAATTCAAAACAAGGTGAACGGTGTCTCTAGCGTCTCACCCTGGAACCAGGCCTAAGCGCCTGGTGGTTGAGCCTTCAGCAATGGGGCTTCCCATGAGCCCACCGCATGTGGGAGGGGCCATATGAGTCAGGTGTGATTTGGAACAGGTGATGATCGAAGACATGGTCCTTCAGCAGCCAAAAACCGCTCCAACTGGCTCCACATTAAGAGGCACCAGTTGAGGTGGTTTCAGCGCGGTGCCAAGAGCCAGTTTTGGGCATTTCCAACCAGGAGGAGACCCCGGACACGCTGGAGACATTAAATTGCTTGGAAATGTCTCGATATTCTTTCGGTAGGGTTGGAGGAGGTGGCTGGGCACAGGGAGGTCTGTATGTACGTAAATATGGAGAACGCACGTCTATGTACGTATAAGTGGATACGCAAATACTATAAAAACGCATGTTTTATAGCGTTACATGAACCTAATGAAGGTTTCCTGAGTTTTGTGTGCAGCACCTTGAAAGCAGTTTAGGAACTTTTAGGAACAGCCGTCCAGTGCTACGATGTTTCTCATAACCACCGTGGGTTTGGCATGTTAATATGAATTGTTATGACAGAATGACATATTATTGAGGATTACTGGTCACCGATTTGAACCGATCTGAAGCGGGCTTATCCAGCAGACATCTTTCACAAGAGGCGAGATATCTACGCTGGCTGTTTTAAAGTCATTTTATGTAGCAGTACTGCTTCTGACCACATGGTGGCGTGCAGCTCTGTTGTGTTGATAATACTGTGCTAATAAGTGGGACACGTCTTGTTATACCACTTTGCCCCACCCACTAGGGTTGCGGTTTGTCTGGTCACTGGGAACACTGGATGTATCAACTGGATTTGTTAGACTCGGCTTTTTACTTCTGGTTCTGTTGATGCTCCTTTAAAAAGGGAGCTTGGCAGAAAGGTGCTTCGGAGGGACTCCTCAGAAAACCTGAGGGTGATGTCACAGAGGTGATGCCCAGTTATTTTTATGCAGTCTATAGTCCCCCCCCCCCCCAATTTTCATACATTAGTGACTCCACAACTGCACAAAGTTGCTGATAAGATTCAGACTGTAATTCTGCTCCCTGACTCATGTGCCTCATTCACATGATTTATAGTCTCATTTACCTTGCTCCCTCACCCTTCACCAACCTCCTTATGTTTTTTTTTTTTTTTTTTTTCTGGTCTCTGCAGCCCTCCCCTCCTTTTGTCTCCCCCTGAGCGCAGCGGGGATAAGGCCACAATGTTCTCAGCGCTCGTGAGAACAAGAACACAACAAATCTAACCCTCGCACAGCAATGGAGGAGCGTCACGAGAACACCTGTGACGCACGCTCCGCTCGCTGAGACCCCCCCCCCCACCCCCCAACCCTCCTCACCCTCTCTTCATCTTGGTTGCTTTCGTCCTTTCATCTCACTAAAAAAAAAAAAAAAAAAAGGATTGAAAGCTCAGAGAGGGCCTTAATTTTATGGATGGAAGAGGAGGACACGTTAAAAGCATCAGGGCGCTTCAATTCATCCGTTTTGATTCACATTCATGTGCTAATGTGGACGTCTGGAGGAATAATGCTGCTTGGATGAAGCGTGCGCTCTTTACACAAACAGGATGTGCGTGCGTGAGCGTTCGAGAGGGACGGGGATTGTGACAAGCGAACGGACCGTGAATTGGCGGGGAGATATTTACCATGCTGGAGAGCCATCGTGGCTTCATAAACAGTAACAGCAGCACGTTTTCCGTTTTTGAGGAGCTGCGAGATGCGCCCAACACACACGGTGATCAGGATCGTGGGTTTCCAGTTTCACAGGTTTTTTTTTTTTTTTTTTTTTTTTTTTTGCGGCTCGGCTTAAAGGTCAGAATGTCTGAGACGTGCACTCCGAGTTCAAAGGTCAGACGAGCATCTGCGACGCTAAAAACGACAGTGACTCACTTAGCAGGTCTTCAAAGACTGTGGAAAACTACCGGGGGGCCGTCCTCCCACCGCGGACAAACTGGACTCTAATGACTGTTTTTATTTATTAATGCTGTCATGTGAAAGTTGTTATTTCCTCTTTACAGCTACTAAACTGAGCTTTGTACACAGTCCGTGCAGTTTTGACCTCGCCTGAAAAGTCCGACATGATGATGATGATGATTAGAGCTGAGCGATTTTATCGATTCTGCGATATATATCGATATTTTATCGAGTATCGATTTTTCAGCCGCAGGTATCGATATTCTAACCTTCTTTCAAAACCTCCATGTCCCACCTTTAAAAGCTTGCAAGCAGCAATTTCCACTGTTTAAATAAATGAAGCTATTTTTCTCAACAAATCTTGTATTCATTTTGTCCAGCATTTACAAGCTGCCTGTCAGCCATATAATGTGTAATTGATGCTTTCAGTTCAATTAATTCAAACAAAGTCATTGGAACACTCACAAGATGTCACCAAAATCACTTTGTCCCTTTAAAATCTTTCGGAAAATTATGTAAATGTATTGTAAGATGAATATTGTTATATATCGTATCGTGAGCCAAATATCGTGTATCGCATCGTATCGTGAGATTAATGTATCGCTACAGCCCTAATGATGATGATGCTGATCCGTTTGAGTTTTCATTTTGGGACCTTGGAATTATTGCTAGTTCTCGAGGATTTCCGAGTCTGCGCCGGCACATACGGTATTAAGATGTCGGGAGGATATAACTCGGGGTCAGGCTGTAGAGAGCTTTGAAAGTAATCGGCTGAATCTTAACCAGGGGAACCAGTGAAGAGCTGCTAAAACTGGAGTGAAGTCATCTTGTCTCCTCATTGTAGAAAAGCCTGGAAACTGAGTTTTGTACTGAAGATGCCTGATTTTTTTTCCATGAACAGGTAAAAGGCTGTTACAATAACCCATCCATCCATTATTTACACCTGTTTAATCCTACGTAAAGTCACGGGTATCTGCTGGAGTCTATCCCAGCTCTCTTCAGGTGAAAGGCAGGTCCATCCTGGACAGGTCTCCAGTCCATCGCAGGGCGACATGTAGACAAACAACCATGGACACTCACAGTCACTCCTACGGGTAATTTAGAACCACCAGTTAACCTGACATGCAGGTCTTTGGAGTACCCGGAGTATCCGGAGAACATGCAAACTCCACATAGAAAGGCCCCTGCTGGGGTTCAAACTAGGAACCTTCTAGCTGTGAGGCAACAGCGCTGACCACCAAGACACTGCGCTGCTACAATAACCCATGTGTGATGAAATAAAAGAGCCTTTGTGTCTTTAGAAGATGAAATGAGATGGATCTTGGATTTTGTTGTATGTCTGGTGACACAAGCGCGGTCCAAGATTATTCTTACAGTCGGGCTTCCGTTAGCCTCTTTAGCTTAAACGTGTGTTTTACACCTCGTGGTGAGGTCGCACTCATGGCTAAAGCTCGTTCGGGCCGGACTTAATAGCAGGAAGTGCTTGCCTCTCACCTGCAGTCTGACGTCTGTCGCCGACCCAAGCTCACCGACGCTCTTGAAATCCATCTTCCCCTGTCGGCTCTGATTCTGTGGATTAAGTTGTGTTCATTTATAGATTAAACGAAGGGATTTATCAGACTGGAGTCCAGACAGCAAAACTCAAGCGTTTCAACGTCAGGAAAGCCTTTGAAGTCTTCACTGACTCAAACCTTAAAATTAGACGAAGTGTTTACCGACTAGGAACTCCGAAATGCCAACTTCCGACTACAAAGGGAATGCGCTTTGAGCACGACTGTAGACTCTTGATATCAGATTAACCGCCTCAACTTTCTCTGTCAGGTTTTCATGCCTTAAAGCGGCTGTTCCAGGTAGCAGCAGGCGCAGACAGAAAACCAGCAGCAAAGGTGGATAAGGGAGGCCTGCGGGCTCAGTCTAATCTCTGCATCACGGTACCATCAGATATTCGGTCACACCATCGTCGCCCCTCAGGGTTGGATAGATCAGTTCAGCTCCTACGTACCGTGTAGGAGGGACACCAGGGACGTACTTCGGTGTGGAAGATATCCTGGTTAAACGGGTTAAAAGACTTCAGACACGGGGGGCGAGCCGAACTCAGCGACCCCGACACTTTAAAGAGCCGCCTGTTTCATCTCACAACATTACTGTCGTACTCACTGTAAATATTGCTTCTCGAACTTGATGTTACAGGTTTCCAGTTCTGAGCGGAGGCGTGACGACCGACCAGGGTAAACTGGAGCCCGGTTCAATGTTAAAGATGTCACTGGATCCTCATCTGGACCCTTGAGTCACATAAAATGAGTCATTAGCCTGTCAGTGGTGCGGTTCTAATTTTAAAATCCAGTCGACGAAGGATTTTCTGCAGATCCTCCTCACTGTCAAACTAAAATATCCACACTAACGTTAGACTGGACCGGTCCGGACTCTGCACACGGATACAAACCGAACAACTCACTAACGTGAAGATGCAGCAGCCTCGTTAAGTCTTTATTCACGTTTCCTGGGCGAAGCACGATATTTACACGTAAGGCTGAAAGAGACGAGCTGGATTTATTGATTCTGACATCTGAAAGATTACGGTCACAAAAAATCCTGAAGCAAATAAAAAGAAAAAAAAAGCCCCTGTTTCATGTTGGTTCTGTTGAGATGAAACGTTTCTACAGATCAGTTCAGCTACATTACAGCCTCCGTGGGCAGATGGGGGGTGGGGGGGTGGGGGGGGGTAAGATGAGCGCTGTAATCTAATCATTAATTTATTTTTATGAGGCCCTGTGACTGGAAGCATCTGGACAAGACACAATAGTCCTGGTTAGCTTCTCACATAAAAGGCCAGCAGAGGTTGATTTCAGGTATTTGAGGTTTGAACCTGGTTTGATTTTTTTGGATTTGTCTTTCAGTTTTTTGGATTGCCACGTTCTGTATTTTAGACAGTTTTCCAGGATCTTTTAGCTTGTACATTTCTGTTGGTTTCACTTTCTTTTGCTGCTTTGGGTTCTTTGGATTCACCTGTTTGCTGTAAGCCATCACAGCCCTCTCGATAAATGCTTCTTGGTTGTCTTTGCTCCCTTCATGACTTTTTCTCGAAAGCTGTAAACAAACTCTTTTGCTCTTTAAAGAGGGAATAGTGTGGTGTTTGGGAACATACAGTTGGGTGTTCGAACACAACCTCAGCCAAAAAACCCATCATTCCTTGACTCATCCAGATTTTCAGGGTTCTGTGACATCACAGACCTCCAGCTTCCCTGGTCATGCTTTAAAAAGAGAGGTTTGTACTGTATTACTGCTATTTATTCATTTATTAAAAATATATTTCCTAAGCACGTCAAAGGGTTTTCATTGAAATGTCAGGAGATGATATGGGTGTTTGAATAAAGTGTACCCCGTGACAGTACATGGGACTAAATAGAGCTGAGTGATTTTATCGATTCTGCGATATATATCGATATTTTAGTTCCCCAGAGAGTATCGATTTTTCAGCCGCGGGTATTGATATTCTAAGCTTCTTTCAAAACGCCCGTGTCCCACCTTTAAAAGCTTGCAAGCAACAATTTGCACTGTTTAAATAATTGAAACTATTTTTCTCAACACATCTTTTGTTCATTTTGTCCAGCATTTGCAAGTTGCCTGTCAGCCATATAATGTGTAATTGATGCTTTCAGTTCAATTAAATTCAAACAAAGTCATTGGAACACTCACAAGATGTCACCAAAATCACTTTGTCCCTTTAAAATCTTTCGGAAAATTATGTAAATGTATCTTAAGATGAATATCGATATATATCGTATCGTGAGCCGAATATCGTGTATTATTATATCGCGAGATTAGTGTATCGCTACAGCCCTAGGACTAAACGGGTATCGATAACAGATGGACAGATGGAAAAAAAGTGTATAACATGTCTCCTTTAAATTGCCTTTTCGATCTGACTTTTGAAACTAAGACATATTTCCTCAAAACCTGGTTGCTCTCAATAAATTTATGATCTTTGAATTTGCAGTAATGGACCACTGTAATGACCACCATATCCATTCACTTTACAATTCAGAAACGCCTCCCGTTCAGTGCGATTTCCACCGGTACAAAACGCACCGTTCCAAATGCAATGGAGGCGACACCGGGCTTCTCGCTCCGTTGTGCGCCATTTGCGTGTGTCTGACGTTGACGCTGGCCTGGTGCTTTTCTCTGATTGGCTGTCAGGTTTTCCGTTGAATCAAAGTTGAATCCAGAGGACAGAGGTGGGCGATACTGGGAATTTTGGTATCGATCCGATGCCAAGTAAATACAGGGCCAGTACCGCCGATATCGATACAGATACTGTTACCGATACCGTTCCTTTTTTTTTTTTTTTTTTAACTTTTTTTTAATGATTGGACAATTAAACAATAAACAACAAAATAAAAACACAGAAATGGTAGCACACAGGGTCGATATAGGTCCAGAATGAAATACCTCAAAACATGCTTGTTTCAGAAGTGTAAATGTGAGGCTGAACCAAAGAGAAACATACTGATACTTTTTCATAATAAGCTTGATCTATTATGAAACTGCTGACCTTTTGGTGTTTTAGTGATTTTTGTCTTTGGATTATTTTATTAAAACCTAGGATAGAATTTTGGCTAACTTTCGGCAAAAAGAATATTTACACAAAAATTGTGTGAATATTGTGATAATAAACTATTTTTCTGTCACCTATAAACATTTTTGTGTAAATATTCCTTGGAGTTGAATTGTTCTTTTCATAATGTTTTTTCTAGTCCAACTATTATATTATATCTTTGAATACTTGTGTAATTTTGTTTGCACAGTGTGCACTTCCGTGTTGCATTAACTCTCTAAATGTCTCCATTGTGGGATAAATAAAAGGATTATCTAATGTTATTTTATCTTAGATAAGACCTTTCAATGGGATACATGACATGTACTGGGTTATTTCAAGGTCTTAATTGGATTTTTTTGAGTTGGCTCCAGTAACATATGACTTAAGTAATATGTACTTTGATGCTGAAGACGACCACTCTGATCTACCTGGATATTCTCTGTTGGACTGAAAGGCAACATCAAAAGACTCACGACATAGCATGGCAGAACAGTTAGCCGAGTCATTGCGCAATCCATGGTGAGGCTCAGTGGGGTGCTGCCTCACCGCCCTCATCTTCTCAGTATTTGAATGGTAAATGTGAAAATTCAGCGATTTTGAATAAGAAATAATTTAAAAATGGTGAAGTTAAATGGAAAATTACTTTATAGTACAAATCAATTGATAAATAAAAAAAAAAAAAAAAAAAATTTCATTTCTTTCTTTCCATGATGGCAGGTGAGGCACGGCCTCCCCTGCCTCACCTGACCGCACGTCACTGTATTTCAGTGCTACTGAATGTGGCAGTGCATAAGTCAAACACGACAGAACTGAATGACTGACATCATGACAATAAAAATAAAACCCATCATGTAATGACGCCAAATTATCAGCGGAAGAATGTAAGCGTGAGATTACGAACGGAAAAGTTCCAAACCGTCTCTCTCAACAGTTGCGTAACCCTGTCGTGACTTTATATTCTCCGTTCTTTCTCTCATCTCGCTCCCTCAATATGTTATTTCCATTCAGGACGGGACTTTGTTTCGTCCCTGTAGCCAAACCGGAAAGGAATTATCTTTAAAAGTCAAGCTCCCTCGGCCCGCCTAATATGCGAGCGACAGAAGGGCCGTAAGCCGCGGAGCTTTCAGATGGTTTATTTTTGACATCGTGTGCCAGACAATAAAAACGCAGAGAACACAGCAGCTCTGAAACGCAAACGGCTCATCAAACAGTCCGGAGAGGCGTTTTTACATCATAACCAGGTACAAAGGTCACCTGGCCTGGTGTCGTGGAACCGCCGGGAGGTGAAGTACTGTCTTTCAGATGTGGTCGACGTGCTAAGCTCTTCGGGCTCTTCGGCGGGCGGCGTGTTTCCTGGCTGCGTCTCCGTGACAGCTGGTCGCCTCAATCAGATCTCCGAGTGCGACGGGATTTCTGTTAGATCGCAGCGCGTCCAGATTATAGATATTCCCCCCGCGGCCTTGGGGCTCATCAAGCCAACCGGCCCGCTAATCCACTTCCCGTGGAAGCGTGAGCCAGATGAGACAGATGTGTTCGGTACACATCTGCGCGTGTTCATCGCTCAAATCCTCAGGTTTTAGCCACGCAACGTTGGGTTGCGCAACTTTTAACCTCGCCGCCCTGTTACCCTGAAGGTAACTATTCAAAGACATCGACGACTGTCCGAACCCTCTGAGGATCAGAAATCATCCGTCATGGACGGGCCTTTCAGTATTGATCCAGATCTGTTCTGTAGACCTGGATAATCTAGAGCCACTCCGCTGGTTCATAACCTCGATAACTCCCGGATACCGGCAAGATTAAGTTCCTACGCTCAAATGATTAATCAATATCAATTACTCCCCACGGGATCAATCATGTTCTCACTAATGTGTGCGGCCCGCGGGACCGATTAGCATTCAGGCTGCCAGCTTTAACAGTTTTATTGCTTTGAGGCCTTGTAAAATGTCTTTTACGATCTTGTAAGAGACTCCGGCGGGCCGGTTGAGGGTTACGCCACCTGATGTTCGCATGTCAGCGGCCGGTCGCGCCGCAACCGGAGACATTTGACCGGAATAGTTTCCTGCTGATTATCAGGCCCCCCCCCCCCCGACTGTAACCCCGCCATCCCGATGCTCTGTAATGGAGGAACGCTTCGGTTTCTCCACGAGGCCCATTGGGTTGATGGCTTTCCACAGCTGGAGAACAAAGGTTCCAATCAGCGGCGGTGGAAAACGGCCGCCGATCACGTTACGCGCTCAGGTTATCGCCGCGCCACACTCTCCAGTGTCACGTTTTCAGAGTGGCTCCCTCCGTCCGTGATCTGTTTGACCATTTTCCTTGCGGCGAGGAGCGGCGGGGCTGAGATGTCGTTGAGGGAGCTCACCTCTCCTGTAACTGGAGCCTGGTGTTCAGCTCACCTGTTTCTCTGAGGGCCCGACTTCAGCCCCCGTTTGGATCTTGATAGCAGATGATCCGGGCCTGAGCAGAACTGTGGGCCTCTGAGGAGCAGTCAGGTGTCAAGTCAGGTGAGGCTTTCCCAGCAATAAGGTTTTTATTTTTTAAGGTGCCGTCCAAACTGCAGAGTCAGTACGGCGTTAAAAGCAAACCAAGGAGAGCTGAAGGCTGGGACGGAGCTTGATCAGATGATTTTACCTGTGGGGGGGGGGGGTTAACGCTGCTTGGAAAAAAAATTGGAAACTGATTCTGGTCAGGATCACTGGCTGTGAGAAAAGTGTGAGATTAAAATTTAAAGAACAGTTCTGCATGTGTCTGACTTGGCTCCTGTTGCAGGGATTTCACATGTTACGAAGGAGCCTATAAAAGAACTGGACAAACCCTCTAGTGATGTCACCCACATGTTTTCTGAAGAGCGCTCTATTTTATTTTAGCGGACGGCACCACCACCCAGCCCCTCTTCATTCACGCTCAGTTACCACAAGTTAACTGTTTTAGCTTGTCTAGCTTAGCTCATGCTAATCTATGATGCTAACCTTTCACCTTTTATTAAGCATTCCTCATTTCATATGTTACAACTTCTGAAATTAGCGCTACCAGAGCCGGATTCCTGAAAATCCACTAGTGGAATGAAACAGCCCTCTGGGACACGATATCGATGCTAAACGAATTATCGCTCCATCTGGTTTGGTTGTAATCTACCGGTATTTAAAAAAAAAAAAACATGCAAATGTCAGTTTTAAAAAGGTGAACCGGGCTGTTAAAATGTTTATTCCCGTTGTTCAGTTGGCCTGTTCAGGGGGATTGACTCACTGCTGGAGCCAGCCCCTAGTGGTCAGACGAAGACCTGCAGTTCTCTTCACTTCTTGAATTGACTCTCAAGCCGGATGTTGGTCCCTACATATCTGTAACTGGAGTCTAAGTCAATATGGGACATGTAAAAACACTGGGAGACTGTGTGAGCCCGATAAGGCCCCGGTACTTCATGTATTTGGGATACAGTGATCCCTTGCCAGTTTGCGGTTTTAGTTATTCGCGGATTTTTCAGAAATAATATAATTAAAAAAAATTTTAAAAATCACGGAAACATCACAGGATGTTGTGCCGTTCTCTCACAGGTGAAGAAATGTTGTGAGCCAGCCTGGCCCCTTTAAGAAGGTGGCCTTATGGGTAATGATGTGGCCTTATGGGTAATGTAGTGTGTGTGTGTGTCGTGGAACGGCAGAATGAAAACGGGGTTAGATGAAAAGTGTAGTGAGCATCAACAGCAGCCCAGCGTGTATAGATTTACATTCTCTATTAACCGACAGGTTAACGGATTTTTCGAGGATTTTTCGGAAATATATAATATAATAATACATTTTAAAAAATCGCGGCCCACAGTCCAGCGTGTATGGATTTACATTCTCTGTTAACCGATATTACAAGTTCCTGCAGTGCCAGAATAAAGTGCCTGTTCCATGCAGAGAAAACCAGACTTTTTCTTTTGTTGTTGTTAGCATGTTAGCCGCTAATTACGAGCCAAAAATAGCACAATACCAGCAGATTGTTTACTAGGGTTCAGAGACCAGAGGCTGTGAAGGTAACAGAAAGACCACAGTTGAGACTTTGTCTTGTTTCGCTGCAGTGTCTCACTACTTTTTTGCGTTTTTTAAACATATTTTAAACACATTATTTAGGTTCAGGGGGCTCCGGCTCCAGTTTGTGGATTTTAATTTTCGCTGGGGGGGTTCTGGTCCCCATTAAGTGCGAAAAATAAGGGATCACTGTATTCATTGTCAAGTCAACCAGGACTTCCCAGTTTTAAATTTAGCTTTTTTTTCCTAGTCGTAATGTTTGCAGACAGTCGCATTCAGTTTGGCCACGAACACACATTCAAAAAGAGAAGACAGGAGCGTCCAAAAGCCAAAAGGAGCCAGATGTGTCCCAGAGTTCATTATCTGGGCCAAACCTGGGATGTGGCGTGTCCTATGAGCCACGGGCGGCGCAAACGCCATCAGCTAGCTTTGATATGGGATACGGGAGGCGTTGTGAGGCCCAAAGAAAATGAAGAATTTGGGCTCGACTGGCGAATCCGTCATCCGTCATCCGTCATCTGGCGGTTTTTGCACGATGATGTAATGATGGTGAAGTCAGCGTAAATGTCCAAGACCGACACCCAGAAACTGAGCAATTTTTATAACAAAACCCAACTCGTGGTCGAACCTACGCGGCTTCTAGTCGGGGGGTGCGAGACGCTGAGATATGGGGGAGGCATTTGAAGAGGCAGGTGACTGACACTGCAAGGCTGCTACCTGGCTAACTGAGCCTCAGTTAGCGCTGCTCTGAAAGGCAGCAAGGAGGGATTAGACGGCCCTGTCTTCACTGTTGCATCCACAGGGTCTGACCTCCACGGTCGGCTGATCCCGTGCGAGTGCACGTGACTGCGTGGGAATTAAACGTAACAGACCAGAGACGGCGCACGCTCGCCGGCGGTTCACACGCGGCCTCGCCCGAGCGGAGCCGGGGACGACGAAGGGGGCTGCAGGGAGAAAAATCAGAAAAGCACTGAGATTTACTTTCTGTCTGACCTTGAACGCCCCTCTCAAACACACACAAAGATGCACACGCACACACACACACACACACACACATATCAAGAGCCGGTTCTGCATTGTTCTGGGACTGCAGCGAAGGCTATTAAACTCCCTGGTTCTGTCTCTCAATAATGCATGATTAATTAGCCAACTCTGAAATAGAGTGAAACTGAGCGCAGGATGGAAACCAGAGAGGAGCTCAGGAGGTTACCTGCTGTCTCGCTCAGTCTCTCTCTCTCTCTCTCTCTGTCTCACAGACACAAAGACACAGAAAACGCTTTCACGCAGAGCGCCGTGCACGCTTAGGTAGGCAAACGGCGCCTGGCATTTTCTTGTTCTTTAAGTGAGGATTAGAGTGAACGCGTGAGGATTTAATTAGCATTTATTGGGAGCCTTCATGTGAAATAATTTTTTTAAAATAATTTAAAACACTTAATGTGACAGTTCCAGTGTTAAAAGGAAGCTGGTGAAAGTAGTTCACAATTAGGTCAATGTAGCTTTTTGTGTCCTTGGAAGCGTTCATGCAATCTGTGGAATTATATATATATATATTATTTTAAAACTGCTCATGTTTTCTTAAATTCCAAAGCGCTGAGCTTGTTTGCCCACTGCTCTCAAAGACATGAGATTTTCATATATTTATTGGCAACAATTGGCTTGTTTAAAAAGATTGACTGTTTTTATTCATTTTTTAAAATATAAAAATTGAGATGTCCATGAAAGCCAAACTAACAACTCTGGCTGATGGGAAATTTTTCATGTGCTGTGAATGAAATTAAATGTACAACGCTGACTTTTACACGTCTAAGGTAAAAACCTGAGCGCCAAGTTCAGTTAAAGCTGCAATATGTAAGAATTAAAGTTTTAAATATTTACAAATAAACCAAGTAATAGCGGTGGATCACTTACGCAAATAAGTGCACGACTAAGTGCACGACACATACGGGCCTGCACCCCGCATATGGGGGCCTTACCCCATATATGGAGGCCGCGCCCCATGTATGGGGGCTGTACCCCACATATGGGGGCTTTACCCCACATACGGGGCCTGCACCCCACATATGGAGGCCACACCCCACATATGGGGGCCTCCCCCCACATACAGAGGCCGTGCCCCATATTTGGGGCTGTACCCCATATATGGGGGCTGCACCCCACATACGGGGCCTGCACCCCACATACAGAAGCCGCGCCCCACATATGGAGGCCCTGCCCCACATACGGGGCCTGCACTCCACATATGGAGCCCGCGCCCCATATATGGGGGCTGTACCCCGCATATGGGGGCTGCACCTCATATACGGGGCCCTCACCCAGACTTGGTTTGACTCCCAGCCTGTGTCTCTCATACGTGTCTCTCTTCCCCATTTTCTCTCAAACTACTTTCAATGAAGACCACTAGAGCCACAAAACTAAAAAGAAAATCAAATAAGTGAATGCACAAACGTATAAACCCCCCCCCCAGTTGTATTGCTGCCATGTTAAACTCATGGATTTGCCATGTTGATGAAAGAAATACTGAGCTATGATCATAAACCATTCAGTCTGTCCTTGCACATTCAATCAAAGGTAGACCATTTAGATACGCTGCCCCCATTTGGTCTGGAGTGGTGTTGTTACATAGCGTGTCTTTAACCACATCCTGTCTGTAGAACAGACTTTATTAGATTTTATACCAGTCATTTGTAAAGTAAAGCAGGTTGAATTAACTCAGGATTAAGATCTTACTTTAGAAATATATGTTCGATCAGCATCTTTACATCTATGTTTTGTTTCTTTATTGCATACATTGACTTTAAGTTCTCCAAGGTTCAAAGGCAAATGGTTAAATGAGTTTTTTGTATTTATTTTTGCAGTTGATTATAAATTCTTTTGAACAATAAGCAAATCACATGTATTTTTTTAATTATAACATGCATTTTTCTCACATCTATCAAGGACTTGTGTTGCATCCACTCCTTCGTTTCTTCAAACGTGAGCTCATTGAGCTGTTGTCTTTGACTTAAGAGGTCGGTTGCAGTACAAACATCCTCGGATTTAAATGTTGTGACAGTCTCCGTCATCCGAACCCAGTTCTTCCTGTTCAGGGTCACGGGGTTCTGCTGGAGCCCGTCCCCCCGGGAGCGGCAGCGTTCGTCCTGGATAGGTCGCCGGTCCACCGGCGGCTGCAGTTACACGCATCACCTTCATTTCACTCAGCTCATTTAAATGTTTCTCACAGGTTTTAGTTCTCAGCGTCGTTTTTACACTAAAAAAAAAGTATGTTGATGCTCGTTTTAGCTTTTCCAGGCCAGAGGATTTCCCTCAAGAGTCCAGAGAGAACAAAACAGGCACAGACGAGCTGACCTGAACCACAAAACTACTCTTTTTTTTTTTTTTACTTTTGGAAAAAGGGAAACAAAAAATGGATTAATATTATTTTTGCTGAGCTGCGTCAGCTGTGGCCCCAAGTAACAATTATGCGATTAAACTTTCCTTCATTTCCCACGATCAGCTCCGTGAAAGCTGCCGTCAGCGAGCAACGTGACTGCAGATTCATCAGAGGAGCTGTTTCTCCCCACGGCAAGACTCGACCCAACAATCCCGTAAACTGTGCAGCTGTCTGCAGGATGGTTCGAGGAACAGGCGTGACACGGTCGCCATCTTTTCAACAAATTATGCTTGGGACTTTGAAGCATCTTTTTAATCTCTTTCCATCACCGAGGCGAGAGAGAAAATGTGCCGTAGATGTAATTTTCTGAATTTTTTTAACCCGTTTATTTCTTTATTAGACAGAAACGTCCTGTCCGGCTGCTTTCTCCCGTGTTTTTGAACCCGAAACTCTCAGCGGCAGCTTCTTGTTCACTTCACGTCACTTTCAGACTGCAGGAGGAGCTGCGGCAGCGACACGTGACGCTGCAACAGTGAAACACAAATATGGACTGACATGAAAGGCTCTTATGTGTGAAGAGAGAATTTACCTGTTTGATTGTGAACTAACGTTCTCAGGTGATAAAATTCAGTCTTTTATTGCAGTGGTGCGCAAACCAGAGCGCCCTCTGGTGGTACGTGGGGGAATGTCATGACTTTCCACATTTTTTCCACAATTTCCCTTTGAAAAAAATTGGAATCATACAAAGCTTCATAAATGCAACGTATCAAACGAAATGTGTAGCTTGAGAAAATGAAAATTGTCTTTTAAGAAAATATTTGTTGCATATTCAGTTGCAGTGCAGATGTAACAACTTTTGAGTGTTTATTTTGCTCTGTATGAGAGTAAGAGGATGTGAGAATTGTTGGACAGAGTTGTAAATGTCTGATTCAGTAAAGCAACAATTCAGGTAATAAACAACCACAATAAGGAATAAACATCTCTCCTGTGTGTTTAAAGCTAATTGAGAAGGCATATATGGCTACAGTTTCTCAGGTGGTACGCAGGATTAAAAGTTTGAGAACCACTGTTTTATTGTGTTTGGTTTGAAGTTAGTCACCACTAAGATGTTTTCACAGACAAGAAATTATCTCACTGCACCACCAAATAAAAAAAAAAAAAAGAAATACAGTGATCCCTCGCCAATTCGCGGTTTAAGTTCAGCGGTTTTAGTTATTCGTGGATTTTTCAGAAACATATAATATAATTTTAAAAAAAATTAAAAAAATTAATCAGAAACATCACAGGATATTGAGCGCTTTCTCTCACAGCGAAGAAATGTTGTGAGCCAGCCTGGCCCCTTTAAGAAGGTGGCCTTATGGGCAATGATGGGTGGCCTTATGGGTAATAGTGTGTTTGTTAACCGACAGGAGCCCAACAATACAACCTGTGTGATGTTACAAGTTCCTGCAGCGCCAGAATAAAGTTCTCGTTCCATACAGAGAAAACCGGACTTTTTCTTTTGTTGTTGTTAGCGTGTTAGCCGCTAATTACGAGCCAAAAATAGCACAATACCAGTGGTTTCTTTACTACGGTTCAGAGACCAGAGGCTGTGAAGGAAACAGAAAGACCACAGTTGAGCCTTTGTCTTGTTTGGCTGCAGTGTCTCCCTACTTTTTTACGGTTTTTAAACATATTTTAAACACATTATTTAGGCTCGGGGGGCTCCGGATCCAGTTCGCGGTTTTTGATTTACCCGGGGGGGCGCCGGTCCCCATTAACCGCGAAAAATAAGGGATCACTGAAACACTTCATACCTTCACTTTGTATTTATCTAACTCTTCCTCTTTTTTTTTCTTTACTTCACGTGTCTGAGCCAAACCCAACTGAAAGCCCTGAGACTTCTCCTTCAAGCGTTTCGCTCCACAACGGGCCAAAGTTTAGTCAACAAACACCAGCTACTGTCTGCAGGAGCCCAGTGTTCCCCCCCTCAGCTGCTCTCAGGTCTGCTCTGGGCAGCAGACAGTTAACGCGTCACAGGGAGTCGGTAGAAAGGGAAGGACAGAGGCCTTCGTCCATGAATGGGGAGTATTCAGCTGTGCCTCTTTCCCCACAGAGACCGGGCCCGGGCTGGAGTTTCATCCCGGTCTGGCCCGGTGAAATCCAAACCTTTCCCATCTCAGACCCCCGACTCCCGGCAGAAGCGCGTTATTGATTCCCCCTCCATATTTTATTATCGCTGAGGTGAAAACGGATCACAGGAAAAAGCTCACATCAGCACGCAGCAGAACAATACCAATACCGCATTGTGGCGCCTCAGCTCCACTCCACTTTAGAGGGCAGCTCCTCCTGAAGTCATTCACAGTACCAGAGGGGAGGGGGAGGTGGGGGGGGGGGGAGCTGCGCACAATTATGATCCTGTGCTCAGGCCGCCAATAATGAATACATGGATACACAAACACAAGATTGGGATTGTGAATTAGCATTCGATAGCAGCTGCTGCGTGAGCTGCCCGCCGTCCCGCTGAGAAAGATCCCAGTTTCCCCCCCGAGAGGACAGACGGAAATAAGGAGGGCGATAACTCAATCTGCATGTGACAAGGTGCAACAAACCTGCTGAGGGGGAAAAGAGACGTCCTCTGGGATACACCGACCCGGAGGACAGACCTCAGAGGTTAAGAATTCACAACATGGACTCAGCTTCAGATTCAAGTAACTTCACGTATATTGACGTAACGATAATCCAAATCTTGTGCTGGAGTCGAGGCTGCTGATGATGTGGCCATCTCTCTCCCCTCCTCTCTCCCAAACCGGCGCTTCTCCTGGAGTCACGGAGTTTGCCGTGATGACTCACTGTTGTCGGAGGTGGTTTTAAGCAGCTCGAATCACATCCATGCACATTTTTTTTTTTCCTCATTTGCATTAACAACAACAGAGCGTCTCAGCCAGGCGCGCAGATGTTGGTTCGGTTGAAGAGACGAGCTGAGGATGCTTCTGTGAGATTCGTGCTTTCCTGAGCCATTTTCATTGACTTCTATTAACTTTTTTTTTCACACTTGAGAGGGCAGGTTGTTCTGAGAGGCGAAGGAGGACTGCAGGGGGAAAGAAGAGCTGCAGTATCAGAGCTACAACACGAGCAGCGTTGTGAAATCACTGCCAAATAAGACAGACAAAGAAAGAAAAAACAACAGAGGGAAAGTGGAGGGAGCAACAGCCAGTAGGTGGAATGAAGGGAGTGTTCATCAGGACACAAAAACAAACAGATGCATCTGGAAATGTTTTGAACATTTATTTATAAGTATATCATATACATGTTATGCTTCTCCATTGAACCAGCAGGGGTTCGTGCGCTGTAGCTAGGAACCGTGCGTCGTAACCTTCCCAGAAACTCGACTTAACGTCAACCTGGGTCGACTCTCCAACTCGTAAGACCTGCTTCATTTGCTCCGTTGCCGCTGCGCCTGAGCTACGTAAAGGAAGCTCACCAATGCAAAGCTACAGCGCTGCAGCACAGAACCCGCACCGCCATCTAGTGTTTGGTGGTGTAATTACATTTGGACACAAACGACAACGGAGGAGCATAAACGCCAACTACAGCGTTGTCTCAAAAGGCTATGTGCGCAGCTGTTATGTCTGTATTTCTACTCTGCGAGTACCTGGATGTTGCAGACAAAACTGTGATAAAACTTTAGTGTGACACTCGGAATAGTGGTCGCAGTTTTGTTTACGTACCGGATGTGGTGAGAAATCGATTTGTCAAAAAAGAGGATGGCGGTCCGTCTTTGGTGCTAGCTCAGCTTTAGACCTTACAGTCGGTTCGTGGTTGCATCACAGCGGTAACTCTGGTAATGCAGCTGCAGAAGAGCACACTGCGTATGAAATTACGAATGTGTGCACTTTGGAACATATCCGTCCCTGGCAGCTTTCAGATGACCTCAAGAAGAAAGACCTCCTGCATTCTGGCTTTACAATGGCATGGCTGTTGGACTGTATGGTAACCAAGCAGCCTAACTAGCTGGCTACGTTAAATGCGACTACAATCGTGTGGGATCCAGCTATCTGCCCTTTTGCTCAACCCCAACACATAGCTCAACCTGGGTAGATACGATATCTTGAGGCCACAAGAGGAGGCCTGGCAGGTCCACCACCTTCGATCACCTAACCCAGTGTTAGCTGCTACGCTGTCATTTATACTGACAGCCAGGTCCGTCCTGCTGATAAGGAAGGAAGACAAGGCAAGTTTATTTGTAAAGCACATTTCGTGTACAAAGCAGCGTCCTGGACTAACTGCAGGTGTCTGATGGTCTTTTTACAGCGTTACAGTAGTCTAGTCTACTGAAGATAAATGCATGGACTAGTTTTTCTAAACCCTGCAGAGACATCAGTCCTTTAATCCTGGATATGTTCTTTAATTGATAACAGGCCGACTTCATGACTGTTTTAATGCGATTACTGAAGTTCAGGTCTGAGTCCATAACAACACCCAAATTTCTGGCTTTGTTTTTGGTTTTTAACTTAGCTCTTTGAAGCTGAGTGCTGACTTTTAATCTTTCTTCCTTGGCTCCAAAAACTATTTTTTCAGTTTTGTCTTCATTTAACTGAAGGAATTTGAGCGAGTGGGAGCATGTAGATGTTGAACAGCGGTGGCCCCAAGATGGAGCCTTGGGGAACTCCACAAGCTATTTTAGTTTGCTCAGATTTATAGTTACCTACAGACACAAAGTCTTTCTTCCTTGGCTCCAAAAACTATTATTTCAGTTTTGTCTTCAATTAACTGAAGGAAGTTCTGAAGTTCCCGCTAAGAGCAAGTGCTGTCCCAATTCTAAGGGACATCAAGTTGAGGGACGAGTTTGAGGGCTGCATCGCCCTCAAAATTGAGATTTTCCGACACCACCCTTGGAAGTAAGGGCTATCCAGAAGCTAGCTACAAACGTAAGTATCTTCGTATATTAAAGATATAAATGTTACGAACATTTTATTGTGTTTGTTTGAGACTTTTTTCATGGATTAACATCGTTGTTGCGTAACATTTATTTTTCTACTTTACGATGTTTGCTGCTGGACCGGCGGTCCCGTCGGCTTCACGTTGTACTCGTCGGTGGTCCCGGTACATTATTCAGTCCTCCGTTGCTACACAACAAAGTAACGTGAAGCCGACCCGGTCCGCCGACGGGACCCGGTCCGCCGACCGTGGCGGTCCCGGTCCCGTCAGCGGTCCGGGTCCCGTCAGCGGTTCAGGTCGGCTTCACGTTACTTGTACTCGTCGGTAGTCCCGTCAGTGGTCCCGGTCCCGTCGGCGGTCCCAGGCGGCTTTACGTTACTTGTATACCTTGTTGTGTAGCGATGATGGACTGAATAATGAATCCTCTGTTGTGTTATTTGCTAATATTATTTAGAGAATATAAAGTGCTCTTTTCAGTGTTATCCCTGTGTAATTTCAGGAAATACAGAGACAACACGGGCTCTGATACATTTCAGTCTGATGACGTAACTGCACTCGAGGGGTGTCCCATTTCTAAGTCACAAGATAACCCTCACACTTACTTTCGAGGGTTAAGATTGAGGGCCAAAAATTAAGGGTTAAGGGCGAGGGTTGAGATTGAGGGTTAAGAGAGGAATTGGAATTGGCCCAAAGTCTTTCTTCCTTGGCTCCAAAAACTATTATTTCAGTTTTGTCTTCATTTAACTGAAGGAAGTTCTGACACATCCAGTCTCTAATTTGATCAATGCTTCTGGTCAGTGTTTGGATCGGACTGTAGTCTCCTGGTGAGATGGTTATGTAGATTTGTGTGTCATCAGCATAGTTGTGGTAACATATTTTGTTGTTTTTCATAATTTGAGCGAGTGGGAGCATGTAGATATTAAACAGCAGTGGCCCCAGGATGGAGCCTTGGGGAACTCCACAAGTTATTTTAGTTTGCTCAGATTTATAGTTACCTATTAGAGATGCGCGGATGAACCGTGCACCCGCGGGCGGAGCGGATAATCCGCATATCGGGCTCGTCAAAAAATAATACTTTAATTAAATTCGGGCGGGTTGCGGTTGAAGCACTCAAATAATAATAATAAGAAAAATATTTTACATTATTAAAAAGGATGGCGGGTCGGTTCGGTTTTGAAAATTGGTGAAAAAACGTTCCTGCAAATGGATAGCGGGCGGATAGAGATTTTAAGAAGCGGTTGCGGGTTAAAATATACGTCATCAGCGCATCTCTATTACCTATAGACACAAAGTAGTTCCTGTCTTTTAGATAGGACATAAACCAATTCAATGCAGCGCCAGAAAGTCCTACCCAGGAAGGACCAACAACCATGGGTCCTTCCTCCCGTGGTCGTTGGTGCTACTTGTGCCCAGGTGGCTGAACGTCCTGTTGACGTGTCGAGTCAGTGGTCTCCCTCCCAGACCTGAACCTCCTCTACCCGCTGTATGATCCCGACGGAGGCTGTGCTCCGACACACCCTGTGGGCGTTCCCTTCAAATACCTCTCCGGCACGAGGTCGCCACCGTGCGTAACTGTTCGGGTGGCGTCCACTCCTGTTCGCCGCTCGTTGCGACCAAAAATCAACCAAACACCAACTTTTTTAAGTCCCGATCAGAGAGGAGGATGTGCTCTTGTGGTCAGGACCGTTCAAATCAATTAACAAGCTGACCTCGCTGATGCACAGCACCATGTCCTGGACCCAGTCACATGAGTGCACTACACACACACACACACACACACACACACACACACATACACACAAGCACATACACACACAAGCACAGGAACTTGTGGGGGAGAAATGCTTTCACAGACCCTGTTCTGAAAAGAGTTTGCCCAAGCTGTTTGTTCTGGCGCCGCTCCAACGTACAGCCACGGAGAGCAGACGGGACAAAAAAATATAGAACATTTTACAGAGGAGGAAAAAAGTACAGATAAGGAAAACAGACACACTTTATTTACACAGTAAAGGGTAGAAATTGAAAAAGCTTATACGACAGAGGCAAGATATGGGGGAGAATGGAGGTCAGAGGTGGTGGTGGTGGGGGGGGGGGGGGGGGGTGCATGTTTGGGTTCATTGTTTGACCTCCCGTTTAAATCGGGGCAAATCTTTGATTAATGGTTTTTCACACGTACGTGGAATCATTTGCCGCTTCCCTGCGACATTCTTCCCGAGCCTTGAGTCCTGGTCTGAGCTTGATCCCCGTCCAGCGCCGCGGATGCCTCCCCGCCCACGCCGCGGGGCACGGCAGACGGTAAACACTGCACAGGGCAACAGACCTGGCCGGATTCAGGTCAGAGAGGAAAAAGAGGTGAGCTGATCCGGGCTGTAGAGGCTCTGTTGGGTGTGATCAGGGCGCACGGCGACTGATAAATGTAAACGAGGTTTAAAAAAAAATGGAAGAGAAATAGTAATATGTCGATTGATGATTGAATTGGGGTGCTGTGTTTGTATCCTGGCGAGATGTGAGCTCAAGCTCAGCATAGTTGTGGTAACATATTTTGTTGTTTTTCATAATTTGAGCAAGTGGGAGCATGTAGATGTTGAACAGCAGTGGCCCCAAGATGGAGCCTTGGGGAACTCCACAAGTTATTTTAGTTTGCTAAGATTTATAGTTACCTATAGACACAAAGTAGTCCTTGTCTTTTAGATAGGACATAAACCAGAGATGCTCCTTCACAGTAACTCCAGGGTCCCCCCCGGCAGAAATGTGGGGGCTACCCAACTACCGCGGGATATGCGTGAGGGGGCTTCGCAGTCCTGCGCCCTTTTCTGCTGTGGCTTCCTCTGGTTGCTCCAGGACCACCGCTCGTCTCGCCGCCATTGTCGATATCTTCCTCGCCGGACTATTCGATCCAAATCGGTGGGAGTTTTGATCTGTCAACTTCAAAGCCGGAAGTTTTTCGGATTTTCCAAAAGCCCCAAATGCAGCGGTGACGCCCCCGGTTTCGACTGGCGCTGCCACCTAGAGCAGTGGTTCTCAACTGGTCTGGCTTCAGTCACCCTTAATGACAAGCCGTGACCCAAATCAAGGAAAATTTCCAATTTCTCAAATTTATTGAATGAAAAGATCGTGCCATTTGAATCGGAGATAGTAGAATAGAATATCACAGAATGCCAACACAAAAAAATAAGTTTATTGGTGAACTAAAAAGGCAAAAACCAAAAAAGCATAACCAAAATGACTTCAAGTGGGTAATATTCCCTTTGATGCTCAATTAGCTGCATTTTAATTAAATCCAGTAAAATTTAATTAACACTTCACTTCAGTAACTTCAGCCTTTTTTAACAGACTCAACATGCACAAACATGAAATAAAACTGTGCAACCACTGAGCAGTAGTTTCAAAAAGAACTCAAATATGTAGCATTTGCTGAGTACCGACTTCCTGAATATATAACAATTTCCTATTTAAACTATCTAGTCACTTATTTAAGCATTAATCATAAAGCTGACATAACAATCAGAACATTTCATTAACAGCCATTTTTAAGACTCAACAGTGCTTTTATGCACAAACATGAAATAAAACAGTACAACCACTGAGCAGTAGTTTCAAAAAGAACTCAAAATACATAGTTTTAGCTGAATAACCATCACTGACCTTTGTCTTCAAGATAAGAAAATCCATATCTCATATATTCTTGGTTGTATCTGTGTTTCACCTGCTCAACATATGGCAACAAACTTTGCAGGTCTTTTTCTATGGTGTGAACTGGCGGGTGTCAACTCGCATTACAGGACATTATCGCCATCTACTGTTGAGGAGTATGAATGACACCTTTTTTTTTTTTTTTTAGCACTTCCTTCCCCAGGCAAAAGCCCACGACACACTGAAAACGGGTCTGCGACCCACTTCTGGGTTGCGACCCACCAGTTGAGATCCACTGACCTAGAGGATACATTTTTGCGGTACTCGCATAGACTCCATCGAGACCTCTTCATGACTGCACGTCGGCTCACTTCTAAAACGAACCTCTTCTTGTATGTGGTTGAAATCCCTCTAAAATGCTTCCCTACAGCCTCCAGGGGTCGCTCTAATGTCGACGGATGAGTCGGGGCGCGCTCGTTGTTGCGTTCACTGTGCCATTTTTGTCTCTAACCTCATAATCCATCTAAGGGTGTGAAAAAAAATCGATTTGGCAATATATTGCGATTTTTGGACGCCCAATATAATATCGATGTTTCAGCTCCTAATATTGATTTTTTGGGAAAATTGTTTAAAATTTAAATGTGCAAAAACACTAATAATAAACAATAAATAGGTTGTTTTGTAGCAAATAGTTTTGACTCAATTTGTCCTCTGAATGATCAATATCATCTGATGAACATATACAGCAACTTGATTTTTCATCTCTACTTTTAATTTTGATATTAACTGGGTAGAATATCGAATATCGCAATATATCGTGATATCGTGATGATATCATATCGTGACCCAAGTATCACGATACATATCGTATTGCGAGGTCCTTGCCAATACTCACCCGTAAATCCATCTCATAGTTTTTGACACAGTTCTCACAAAACGGGCGTTTCAAAAACAAAAATGCAGCTGGTCTGGAACCAGAAGAAAAGAAACGCGTCACCTGTGTTGACAGGATTTATCCTCTGGGCACTATTGTTGCATTAAACTGAGGTCCATTATGTAGTTGTTGACATATTTTAGTCCCGACCCGTAGTGGTGACCAGACTTGAGGGAGGGTAGAGTGTTGAGTTACGCCACTAAAAACATGCCGTCGTAAACACTGGGAATGGCGTGATCCAGTACAGGTAGAGGAATTTCTTTATCTCACAGCTTAAGTCAAGCTGCCGGGTCTTTGTGGCCCACTGGCGTTGGATATTTCCCAACAGACTCACACAGCTCAGCTGCATTATGATTTCTTGAATGGCCCTGCGTGGCCTGTTGTATTGTGCTTATTGGCAGCGGTGGAACATGGGAACAGGTGACTTTTATTCCAGAAGGCTGGAGATAAACCTTCGGAGGCACCGACCAGCAAAGGTCACATTTCAGTTTATTTAGAGGCTTATCGCACTCACGAGAGAGGAGAGCAACAAGTCCCAGATCCAGACATCTGGTTTGTAGGTGGTGATAGACCGGGTGAGTTTAGGATCTACAAGCTGCTCTGAGGCTCAGAAATGTTACGTACCGTACGGTGTTTTCAGCCTTTGAAGTTCCTAGAAGATTATTTTTTCCTGTAATCCAGTAAAAATAATAATAAAAAATTCATGCTCTTAGATGTATTTACTGTTTTTCTTCATGACAAGTGCGTGATTACTGTTACCGGTGCATTAAAACGTTCTGGATGAATCTCTTGATTAGGGCTGTAGCGATACACTAATATCGCGATACGATACACGATATTCGGCTCACGATACGATATATATCGATATTCACCTTACAATACATTTACATCATTTTCTGAAAGATTTTAAAGGGACAAAGTGATTTTTGTGACATCTTGTGAGTGTTCCAATGACTTTGTTTGAATTAATTGAACTGAAAGCATCAATTACACATTATATGGCTGACAGGCAGCTTGCAAATGCTGGACAAAATGAATAAAAGATTTCTTGAGAAAAATAGTTTCATTAATTGTTGCTTGCAAGCTTTTAAAGGTGGGACCCGGGGGTTTTGAAAGAAGCTTAGAATATCGATACCCGCGGCTGAAAAATCGATACTTGATAAAATATCGATATATATCACAGAATCGATAAAATTGCTCAGCTCTACTCTTGATGGTCTGTTTGTTCAATTAAGTGAAGAAAAAAGACAGTTTCAATGTACTAAAACTGAATTTAAAAAAAAAAAAAGAAGATCTAACATATCAGGTATCCTTCCAGTCAGACACGCAAACCAGAATCTGAGGATTTACATGAACTTAATTCTGAAATTGTATTAAGAGGGAGCATATGTACACTGATTAGAAGTCATTAACTTTGCCTTTGATGCTGGAATAATCTGTGGGGAAGAATTTATCAACCTAATATTTCATGGGAGGAGCTGATACCTTTTTGAGTTGGAGTTTTGACGCCAGAAATATTTTGGCGTCTGTGTTCAGATGTCATTAGTGGCGCTGAGCTTAAAAGCATTTCTGCGGAGGGTTGACCACATCCATGTTTATATCAAACCTGTGGATGCAGATCTGGTTATCCAAGCTTAAGTTAACTCACAGTAATACCTCTGCATTTCAGTTCATGTTTGAGCGGGTTTTGTTCCCTGTTTCTGTGTTTCATATTTTAGCTTTTCTTTCTCTTTGTGCTGTTTTTATTTCAGCCACTCAACTCACGGTACGATCACTATCACAACAAATGTTTTTAGCGTGGCGTTGAGGCTCTGATCTAATCATTCCCGACAGACTCTGCCTATTTTGAGGTCCTGGGAGTGATGAGCAAAGACTTTACAGGCGACAGCATGCCTGGCAGCTGTCATCGGACGGCCAGAGAGAGATGGGCACCGTTTTGTTCCCTTTGAACGGACCGACGGACTAGAAGGTGGACTTGAAATGAACCACGCAGGGAGAGTTCGTGAACGCAGGTCGACTGGCTGAACTATCCTGGGGACTCACCGCAGTTTTGCTTCGTGCATGTGTTTCCCACCTGTGTTCTGTGAATGATTGCCCCACCTGCAACATGTTTGTCACTTTGCTAAGTGCCGTAAATAGACCGTACGGCCAGGATTCCGTTGGTCGCTGCCAGATGGAACTGTCATGAATCCGGCTCTCGCAGCCAGTTCGTTCCATCTCGCTGTGCTGTGTGAGACTCACAGGGGGGTAACAGCGGTGTAACATTTTGCTGTTACACCCCCTGCTCTGCCTTGGGAGGTAGTAACAGAGGCGGAGCGAGTGCTGTGTGAAAACAGCAAAGCAGAAGGGCCCTAACAGGGCACCAGGATGGCTGCAAAACCCACGCAGAGGATGAGTTTAGTCAGCACTCTTCAGTTCAATTCAATTCAATTCAATTTTATTTGTATAGCGTCTGTTACAATCACCAGGCGCTTTACACAGACTCAGAGCATGACCCCCGAGCAAATATCATTAACTAAAATTATCATATTGAATCCTAAACAAGGATAATGGCAGGTAAAAAACTCCCACAGTGGGAGAAAAAAAACTTTAAGCCAAACAGTGGCAAGAAAAAACTTCACTTTAAGAGGAAGAAACCTTGAGCAGGGCCTGGATCATATGGAGGGACCTTCCTGCTGAAGACCAGCTGGATAAAGAAAGAAAAAGAGAGGAGAGACAGGACAGAGAGAGGATGGAGGACAGAGAGAGGAGAGCACACAAATTACTGAATACAATGACCACATAAACATAAACAGATGCAGGTAGCAGCACTGAGGTGAGATGGTCAGAGGACTAGATCACCGGTCATCACATCAGCCTGATCACATCTACACACACAGGTGGAGGTAAACGCTGGGATGGACAGAGGAGGGAACTGCAAGTCAGCATGAAACTCAGGAAACTCTGGCCTGCAAACATACAGAAAGAAAAGAGAAAAAAAAGGAGGGAAAACAGCACAACAAACTACAGGAAAGAAAATGGAGCACAGTTACAGTAACAAGGTGCTCCTGATTAACTATGGATTGAGCTGGAGGAGGAAGAAGGGACGAGGAAAGGCAGAAGAGCAGTGGAGACACCACTCAGCAGATCATGTTGGCGTCCCCCTGCAGCGTAGGCCTATAGCAGCATAGCTATGATGAAGCTGTGATTAAGATGAGCTACTCTAGTCTGAGCTCCTATAACTATAGCTATAACTATTAGCCCCTGCACACTGTTATTTAGACTAACTGTAGGCTCTTTACTAAACAGAAATGTTTTCAATTTAGTTTTAAAGATGGAGATGGTATCAGCCTCCTGAACCCAAACTGGTAGCTGGTTCCATAATAAAGGTTCCTGGTAGCAGAAGGCCCGTCCTCCAAACCTACTTTTAGATATTCTAGGAACGACGAGTAATCCTGCACTCTGAGAGCAGAGAGCTCTATTAGGAGCATAACGTGCTATCAAGTCTTGTAAATAAGGAGGAGTTAGGCCATTAAGGCTCTTGTATGTGAGAAGCAGAATTTTAAACTCAATTCTAAATTTCACTGGAAGCCATTGGAGGGAGGCTAACACGGGAGAGACGTGATCTCTCTTGAAGACGTTGTGGAAAAACAGAACAACAGTGTTTGGAGAAGCAAAACTGCAAAACACTATACCACGCTAGCTACTCAGCAAACCCCCGCTGCCGTGTGTAGCGACCGGGAGGAGTCACCACCAGCAGAAGCCGACTCGCTGTTGCCCTCCTGTGGCTGCAAGAAACACTGCAGACAAAACATCGACAAAACACAGGTGTGTCCCACCGGAGAAACCAGGCACAAACGTTCGTTCTTTCATTGGCAGGTATTCGCCGCCGTCTGAACAAAGCAGTCTGTGAGCAGCGACATTAGAAACCTTTAGCTGGGCTGTGAAGTGGAGAAGAGCTTGAGATCGCTGGACGCCGTAACGGTTTGTGAAAGCATTATTACGCCTTCATAGGATCACTGTGAATGCACTGCTGGAGAGCGGAGGCGGAATAAGGAGGCGTTCACCAGCGTATCCTTATGGTGGGAAGCTGGTGGAGAATCAGGTGATGAACAAAATGTCGGGTGACGGATGGAAACAGGAGAATAAGGAGTCAATAAAATCTTACATACTGATAAATCTGACAGAAGGAAGTGGTGTTGCTGTTATTCCAGAAACGGTGAGCAGCAGGAACCCGGACCGGGTCCGACATGGTGAGCAGCGAGCAGAGGCTACAATCCTGTAACTTTGTACAGAGATAAAAATATTTGACCTTTGCAAACAATGATTTACAACTGAGGACATGAGTGCAGGAATGTCAGGATACGCTCCAAGCGTCAGACTATTTTTCTCTTTTCTTGCCACACAGCTTCATTTTTTTATTTTTTAAATGTCCTTCTGTTTTGAATTACCCATCTCCACCACCAGCGCGGTTGGACCAAGGTGAATGTCATTTTTCTGCGCTCACATGTCACGGCTTGTTTTCAAGGCTTATGTTGGACTTTTCTAACTAACAGATAAGAAAGATAAAACTGCTCAAGCTGCTGCCCCCGCGACCCGACAGGACCAAGCGGAAGATAATGGATGGATGGATGTACCTGTCTGCAATGGTATATAGCAGATGTGTCAAACACAAGGCCCGTGGGCCAAAAGTGGCCCGCCGCATCATTTTATGTGGCCCTCGAGAGCTTGTGCATTATTGGCTTAAATTTTAAACCAATATTTTAAGACTCAAAATAAGCTTACGCCGCTTAAAGCGCATATTGATAATAAACTACATCTCCCATAATGCAAGTCGTTACCCAGAACGATAACTGACATAACCATGAGCAAGACATCAAGACGATTTTCAGAACTGACGAATTTAAGAAAAACCTCTACAAACAAACCCCGACATGTCCAAGAAAAGAAAATCGATGCACAAGGAAGGCAGTTTTATGAACGACGTGAAAACGAATACAAGTTTGTACCTCAAGGTGAAAAAACAGCAGGCCTGTCTTTTGTGTTATGAGGCGGGTGTCAGTCGTGAAAGAGCATAATCGACGTCGGCGTTTTGACAGCAAATGCGGAGCTAAGTATGCTAAATTTAGCCTGCAAGAAAAACAAAGAATCTCTTCCGCTTCTAACCATCACCTGTGCGAGAGCAAGTTTACAACCACAAACCCTGAGTTTAATATAATAATGAGTTAAATATTAGACACTTGAATACATAATAAATACAGAAACCGTTATTTAACAAGGGGCAGTTTAATTTATTTTGATTTTCATTGCATTTCGTTACATTCATGCTGTCAATCTGGCCCTTCGAGGGCAACCATGACGCTGATTTGGCCCTCAGGTAAAATGAGTCTGACCCCCCTGGTATATAGACCTTTTCAGGCCAGCCCCCCGGAAGTACCCCGTCCGCCATTGCTGGGTTGTTCTACAGAGCGACACTTTCACCGGCTCGCAGATTAACCAGTGTTTTTCTCTTTCCACAAATATATATTTTTATAATGTCGAGTCGGTCGAGTGGGAATACATGTTCCGTCATGAACTGTGCCAACAATGGCGTGAAAATTCAACAATGGAAGAAGAAAGTATGAAATACACAAGCCTTTACTGCACGAAGACTGCCTTGTTTGCAGAACAAGAAGTTAGGAAGACGTGGGTGAAAAATATCAACAGAAAGGACTTTGTTCCAAATGAATACAGCCGGGTGAGTTTTCGTTAACATTCAATCTCGTACTACTCATAGTCTCGCTGAGAGTCCCGGACGATTCTGGCCGAAAGAACAGCAGTATGAGGCTACTGTAGCCCTCGGCACTAGCACAAGCCTATAAAACAATGAATGAATGAATGAATGAATTAAGAGAATGATAAAATAAATTAAATATAACATTAACACATAGCCTAATTTACCGCTAGCGTTAACGTTACAGTAGCATAATCTTTATGGCTTGTTGACGTTCGTTTTAGCCAGCGTTGCATTTTTCACGTATTCCCACAGTTTTTAGTGTTTGATTATGGGAATAGATCATGCTATTTCCATAACCAATCATTAAAAACATCGATAAACTACCTTCATCTGTAACTGGAGGCCACTGCCTAACATCATCAATCCAAGACATGTCTGCGTTATCCGTAACAGATGCTCCACGCTGCTGTGTTTGGGTTAGTTGGTGGAGCACCGCACACTCCAGTTATGGCAGGGCCACTAGGGGGCGCATGTCCACAATTTTCAAGTCGAAAAGGTCAATAGGAACATCTGAATAGGGTAAGATGTTAGTTTAAGAGTGTATTCATCAGTTATATGAAACGAAGCATCAGATTAGAGTGTCGATATGTTCCTGGTGTGACCCAAATCATTTCTACACAACAGGCTCACAGCCGTCGAGGCTCAGCAGAACCTAGAGTTGGTTCTCTGCCATCAGGGACACCGCTGACCGAGCTTCTCCGGACGTCCTTTATCGTTCAGGTGTACTGCAGTTAGCCGTTCCCATTTCCGTTCATCCGTCTAAGCAACTGAACGGACCGCATCCACCTCTCACCCCAACGCTTTTTTTTTCCTGATTACTGGGCCGAACTGCGCCGGGTAGCAATTCCCCGCCAAAGAGCAAAGTCACAATTACTTTCCTTCTCTGCTCCCCTGAGATCACGGCGTTGACTTGCTGATGCAGTTGCGTGCAGCACAGCAGCCCCCGAAACGCTGTTTTTCTGCACAGAGGCTCTTTTTTTTTTTTTTAAGGGGGGTTATTTTGCTCTTTTCCTCTCCGTCAGCCTATCACCTTTCTGCGCTCCCGTCGAAGGACATCCATCAGCGAAATATTGCTCCACCTTCTCTTGTTACCGTCAGCTCTCTGAGTCAGAGAGTACCGACTCCCGCTGCCGCCGCCGCCGCCGGTGCTGCTGGGAAGATTAGGCCTTCAGACCATGCTCTCCAGCACAGCATGTCTTCATATTCCATTTAAAAATCCATTATTTTTGAACAAGTCAAGAAATACTAATTCTCATTAACGTATACGAAAAGCATTAAAAGTAGCACTCATCATTAGCCTCTCTCCATGTGAGTAATCATGATTTCAGGCTCGTTATTTCCTCTCATTCGGTCATCTGTGTCTGGAGGCGGAAGAAAGCGGCCATATTTGTCTCCGTGGCACATTTAAAACTCTTCCTGCCCTGCTTTTCCTCTTTTTCTAACAATAAACTGTTTAAAAGAGGCCTAAATGCCATTTAAGCAATGAGATCTGACATTTGTCAGAAAAATAGCACTTGAGTGCTACTCAAACTGTGTGAAAGAGGATGGGGGTAATGTGTAAGAATAGTTGCCATGACGACGCTGACATCACTTTTCTGGCAAACAGAAATGAAGGCTCCTCGGCGGAGGATCTGCTCAAACTCTGGCTCTGCACAGACACACACACACAAAAAAAAAGCCGTGTTTTTAGGATGCCTTCGAGCCCGTGCATGCAAAAAAAAATATATATATATATCGTATCTTATGATGGTGATGCGTGACATCCACAAACCCTGACATCACCCGCCCCAGAGGAGCATCCCACCCCCGCGGATGAGAGAAGACAGAAATCTGTTTTAAGGAGAGTACAGCAGGTGCGGGGGAGGGGGAGGGGGGGGGGGGGGGGCAGCCTGCCCACTGCATTCACGGTTATGTGACACATTCCTGCAGAATCGGACCGGCCCCGCTCTAAAAACCCGCTCCGTCCACCAGCTCCGACTGCTCATTTCAGAGCATAATTGAATTTCTCGAAAAGTCAATCTGACTGCGAGGGCGCGCAGCTTTGCCCCCGTGGCGCGACGCACGAGCCGGAGCAGGCAGCAAAAAAAAAAAATGTTTTAAAAAAACCACTGAGCGATCTCGTCTCCGCGCCATCGGCCACGTTTATTAAGCTCAGCGCTGTTCTGTTCTGCCCGTCTGATTCATGACACAGCAGCCGGGACGCTGAACATAATCCCCCGACATGAAACCAAATAGCAGAGCAGAATGGTATTTAGAGAGGAAGAGCACAGCTGATCCCTCATTGTGTAACCGTCTATATCCTCCAGATGGCTCCGCGCGGATCTTTCCGGGGTTCAAAGGACTGTAACCGGGCTCGAGTACGAAACCGCCGGGAGCAACGTCGGCGTTGAATATGCTCAGTGCTCCGCAAGAAAAACACGACTCCGTCCCCCTCTGGAAGATGTATACAGTAGAGGTCCGTGAAAATTCGACCCGAAACGAACCCAACCTAAGCTATTATCAAAAGTCCGGGCGTCCGAACCCGAATGGACCCGCAATATTTGGACCCGGAACCGACCCGACCAGAGTCTTTAGTTTACATTGCTGGGTGTCTGCAATCCTGAGTTACCTGAATAGAACCGAGACAATCCAGCCCATAGTTGCTCACGTTAAAAGTTGTCTAGTGAAAGTATCTCTCTTATCTGGTGCCTATTTACGAGACTAGACACAAAGGTCAATCAAAGAGTTTGATACAATCATGAATACAAAGAATTATTATGCCATGCAGAATATTTTAATCGGCCGATGGTGCACTTGTCCACAACCTCACCGAGATGCTGCCGTGGACAAACGCACACAGATCTCAAAATGTCCTCCGTTCTTATAGTCACAGAGGAGGCGTATCCTCTCGTACTCCTGAGTTTTATGGCCCTTTGTCTTCGAAATCCAGATGGTCGCCAACTCTCCAGTCTTACAGTCCGGGTTAATAAACGAACTGTTTATCCGGGGGTCGCAAACTGTTGGTGGGGGTTGAGAGGATGTTACAGTAATTAAGTCATAAACCTGAGCTGAGAAACTCGGTCATAAATGGAGACAGCATTCCTTCATGCCAAGTTTCAGTTATAACAAGTTAAAAAACTACATAGTTAATCCTAAATCCTAACAATAGCGTTGAATAAAACTTGATTTTCTTCCCTAAACGTTGTCTTCGTCTACCCGGTTCAGTTGCTACATAGGCTACGGGATGTAACAACAATAGCAGTTGCTATTGGTAGCAACTGCTAATGCTAATAGCCTACACCGGTCAGGACGTGTCGTGAATATGTTCTCTCATCCAACGTTGTCATGTTGGCGATCTGTTGTGCTTTACAGCTGCCGGGCAAACCGCTAATAACACGCTACGGCAACACGATTATTAATAAATAATCATTTAACTGTCTCGAGTCCTGACATTGGCTGCCACCGCCAATATCTTTCCCTCTCTCGAGTAAACGTGGACCCAGCCTGTCAGAGAGCACCGACCGGACCCGAGACTAACTGTACCGATTCCAACCCGAACCCGGAGTCACGTCTTTTGAATGGACCCGAGACCCAATTCAGGTCGGGTCAGAACCTAGGGTTGTCGGGTTGTTCCGAAGACCTCTAGTATACAGTGATCCCTCGCCAATTTGCGCTTTAAGTTCTGTGGTTTTAGTGGATTTTTCCGAAATATATAATATAATAATTTTTTTTTTTTTAATCGCGGCCCACAACCCAGCATGTACAGATTTACATTCTCTGTTAACCGACAGGAGCCCAACAATACAACCTGTGTGATGTTACAAGTTCCTGCAGTGCCAGAATAAAGTGCTCGTTCCATGCAGAGAAAACCAGACTTTTTCTTTTGTTGTTGTTAGCGTGTTAGCCGCTAATTACGAGCCAAAAATAGCACAATACCAGCAGTTTCTTTACTACGGTTCAGAGACCAGAGGCTGTGAAGGTACAACTGCTGCAGTGCCTCGCTACCTTTTTTGTGGTTTTTAAACATATTTTAAACACATTATTGAGGCTCGAGGGGCTCCAGTTCGTGGATTTTGATTGTTTTTGAGATTGTGGTGCACTGGTCCCCATTAACCGTGAAAAATAAGGGATCACGGTAGTAAGTAAGCTCAGGCGCACCGTCACAGTGAAGTGTCTGTTAGCCCGGGCGTCACTGCTGCTCATATTAATAACATTCCTGGCAGTGGTGTGAAAGGAGCCCACTGGCCTCCTCCCGCCCGCCAAGGCAACTTGTAAACAACTCAAAAAGGAAGCGGCACGTAGCGCCACATCTCCGTGCACTCCAGACTCAAGAACGCTGCGCGGACTGCTGATTTTGTAAACTGTCTGGATTTTTCCAGAATAAGCATAAGGGCCCGGAGATAAATCACGTTCGGCGTCCTTTCATCACCACAGTTAGGAATCATTTCTTTTAAATTTAGAGGGAAGAATAAAGATGCTGCTGGTGCTTGTGTGCATGAAGCTATAAATTCCACCGAGCAGTATAATCTTAGATTGCTATCACCACGGAGCTGCTATGAATACTAATTGAGTACCGGTGCCTTTTTTTTTCGACAGTAAAAACTGCATTTCGGCAACGGAGCAGTGAAACGTCTTCTTTTATGTAGGATCCCATTTAATTAGCTGGTAAATTAAATACGTTATACACAAACAGATATCACCTTCAGAAGGGAACCTCGGGTCTGCAGAGAAGCCAAAGCTCCAGTGACAGTAACGGCACTCCTGCCTTCCAGATTCAAGTCATTTTAATGAATTGATTCACTTTACAGCATCTAGAAAACAAATCTTTCCGCCTAATCATGGCTGGCATCTGCATGTTTCACTTTAGGGCCATCGACTCATGCTGAACACACACAGCTTCAAATCCACCAAACATGATGCACATTTGCATCTCTGAGGCTCACCTGGCCCTCACAACATCTGCCATAACCCCTGCCAAAACCAGCTGATGGCATTTGAGCCACATCTGGCCCAAACAAAACACATGACATAACCCCAGCTGGGCCGGGCCTGTGACCTTCGGACCACGTCTGTCCCATTTAACACTTGCCAGAGCTGTAACTGAGCCACAGATTAGACCCAAATGTATCTGCTAAATGGATATAATGCTGTTATACAACTGATATAAATACTGTGTTTTTGATAAGAGCCTTTAATATCATGTTTCTCAGTTTTATTCGTACGTGTTCCTGACACTGTAAAATGTGCCTACTTCATGTTCAGCTGCTTCGTCTCGCCTGCAACCTGCAATTCAAATGAGGTTACGTAAAGCTGAAAAGATGAGACTTTTAGTCCTCTTACAAATGAAAGAAGCACAAAAAACACAGCAACATTTACTTTGATTATCTCCCGTGTTTTGCTGTTCACGTCTAAATAGCTCTCTGTGGCTTCAGCTTGTGCCAGAAAGCTAAATATAGTCAGGTGTAACTTTGCAACATTTGTCCTCTGACAAGTGAAAGAACTCAAAAGCACAAAAAGCACCACCCGTTACTGCCGTATTGTCCTGTGTTTGGATGTTACAGGCTAAATAGCCATCTGGTGCTTTGGTGGCTACATTAACTAGCGTTAGCCTGCGTATCTGTATAGCAGATACGTAAGTGACCTATGAGCCCTACGCCATCTTTGCCGTTAATTTTATTGTGCACTGTTGCTTGCATCACCCTGTAATTACACTACTAAGCACTAGAGGGCAGTGTGGGTTCTTTTCTGCAGCGCTGTAGCCAGCAGTCCTGAGCTTCCTTTTGTTTACCTCTTACATTATCGCTCAAACTTATCAGCTGAGCAAATAAAGCTTATTCTACGTGAGTTGACACTTATAAATGCTGAGCATCAGTCATTTTTACAGACACTGAAGCAAAGCATCATTCTACCCGATTTGACAAGAACGAAGAAGAAGTGGCAGAAGGAAATACCGAGATGGTAGAAGAGCAGATCTACCAAGCCAGCATGATCCGCATCTACGCGTTGCATAGTTACATTTGGAGCCAGGTGCACATCAGGATTTGGTGTAGTTTACGGCGGAGGGTTCATACCTACGCCGTAGGTACACCGGTGCTCTGATGCAGAAGCAACAATCAGGTCTTAGCGTTAGCTATTGTGGGTAACGTTAGCTAATGTCACCTAATGATGACAAACTGATACGTCTATGTAGGCGCCACTGTTATACTATGTTTTACTCTTCATCATTAATGCAAATATTACTTTGTAAAATTAGCTTTGAAGTATCAGCTAGGTAAACTGGAGGCTCTAAAACCCTACATGATGCCAGCTACATCATCAGAAGGCAGCTCTTTGATTCCCATGTAGTCTTTCAGCCCTGTTTTACAGTAATATATATATATATATATACTGTATGTGTGTGTGTGTACATATATATACATTGGTACCTCTACTTACGAACGTCTCTACATATGAAATTTTCAGGTTACGAAACGCCTCAATGGGAAAATATTGCCTCTCGTTACGAAAAAAATTTCAGGATACAAAAGGCAGAAATACAGTCCGCGCTGCTACTCGCAGCTCCCACTTTAGTGATTGTAAATATACTTGTCGGCTCTGTATCTCAGTTTGAAAGCGATGCGTCCGAGCTGCTCTGCCATTGGCTATCGCCTAGCATTTTCCTGGCATCCCATTGGCTAGGAGGGCCCCTTGTCTGTATGAGAGTAACCCAGCAACCAAGGTAAACGAACAATTTTTACCTCAGCCAAGGCGCTAATGTTTTTGCCAGCGTTTATCTGTCTGCCTGTGTTCAAGATAAATCAAAAAAGTTATGGATGGATTTTGATTAAATTTTTAGGAGTTTGTCGGAAATGTGAAAAGGAAGAACTGATTTCATTTTGGGTGTGATCCAGAAGAAATCCTGGATCACTTTCAAATTTTCAATAATTGTTGCGCTCGGTGGAGGTCTGTGCTCTCTGAGTTCTTTTTTTTAGTTCTAACATATATTTCTTACAGGTTTTTATGTAATTTCATGTAAAACGCGACTCTACTTACGAAATCTTCAGGTTACGAAACTACTTCCAGAACCAATTAATTTCATAAGTAGAGGTACCACTGTATATATATATATATATATATATATATATATATATATATATATATATATATATATATATATATATATATATATATATATATATATATATATATATATTGACATCACAGACTCTTCATTATTCCAGCCTCTCCATCTTCTCATACATCTAACTTCACATCATGCACCATTTGTTGTAATTTTCCGTTTTCATACGTCAGCCACGGAGGGGCGGAGTCAAGTTGAGTCACTGACTCCGCCCCCTACACAAACAGCTGCGATGAACTGAGCTGTGAAAACAAGTTGAAAAAAGAGCCTTGCTACTGTATCTCTGTGACATTTTGACCAAAGCATGTCACTCACATGTCCTCAGGACTTCAGCAAATAATATCCCCTTTTAAATGTAAGAAAAACAGGGTGGAATGTGTCCCTTAAAATCAGAAAGACTGTGCATTCACACAGTGAAGTTAGCACTGTTAGCCATAAATAAAATATTGATTATGCTCCAATTAAAGAGAAGAAACCTTGTTATTTTTAGTAGTTTATATGTGGTATACACACAGATTTATGGCGCTGCACTTGGCTTCGGGTCAGAAAATACAGATATAAAGAAATTAAGATTAAATGAATCTGTTTTCAAAGGGGCAGAGGGTTTGAGTTAAGAGTTAAGAGCCAGTAGTTTGTCAAGCCAGACTATTCATTTTGGCCTGTGCTTAAATTACACTTGTTCATCTTCTAAGGAAAGACACATCCAGCTCTTGAGCTGCCATAACCTGAAATGGAAAAAAGGCAATAAAAACAAGTTGCTGCCTTTACCTCCAGGTGAAAATTCTGCACTCAATATACAAAGGAGGTCCACATGTGGCGGCCCACTTGAGAGAGTGAACTCATCTCTTTCAGCACCATTTGGGCTTTGAAGTCCAGCGGAAAGGAAGGGAGGTAATAACTATCCGAGTCCTTTTTTCTGTGGCAGTCAAATAACCAAAAGTGATAGATGCAGCTCCACGTGAGCGTGCTCCTGCGCCAGTTTTATTAATTTAAATGTGCCAAATTCCCCGAAAAACTTCATATATTGGCAAGAAAACAAGGAGATGCGTGTGCTGTTGGTGGAAATTTGAATTCATTTGTTCTCAGTTATTGAGAAACTGATATCATACGTATCAAATCATATCCCCCTTGACCACATCTGGGAATTTGAGGAAGCGTTTCTGCAGCTACAAAGCCTGAGAAAGGAGAGAGATTTCACAGCTTTGGTGAAGTCTAAGTGTCTAAGTGGAGTGACTTCACTAAAAAAAAAAAAAAATTTGCATGAGTCATGTTTAACATCTCCCTTCATTAGCTGGGTTTATCTCTGGGTCGCAGGCAGACTTTCACCAGATCCAGATCCAGATCCGTACGCCGTCGCTTTATAACAAACACCGTGCAGAACTGCTGTTCCCACTTCCTTACTGAGCGTAGACGGCTTAACGACTGTGAACCTGCTTGGAGTGGAGCATTTCAGAACATTCGGTCGTAGTCACACATTTCCTGTGCTTTTAAAGGGAAGTAAAAAAAAAAAGAAAAGAAGAAGAAGAAGAAGGATGTCCTGCTCTGGTGGCCTTGGTGTGTCTCCAAGGCCCCCACAGTGTGTTTAGCTTGTGCTGGGGTCATCCATCACATGAGCTCCTCATTGGTGGGGAGGTTGGGGGGGTTGGGGGGAATCATCTCTCACCCCTGCTGCGACTCAATCTGGAGGCTGGAAGAACTCCTCATTGTGCCTGCAGCATCCTGCAGCCCTCCGGCTACCATGTGACAGCGCTTTATAGCATTTTGTTTATGGGACCGGGACGTGTCCCTCGAATATTAATGAGGCAAAATTAACACCTGAATGCACACGTATATACGTTCACATACAGAGGCTGGAGTTAGAAAGAGAAGACATCTGAAGTGCCTTTTAAATCATTGCTGATGCCCGATACTGCTGTTAACTGATTTTAGTATGTCCTTTTTTTTTAATTTAGTGGGAAACTAGTCGGAAAACAGAGCGTCTAAATGAATTGTTATTGACTTGGATCGATCATATGGGCCTGAGAAATGGTTCTGACTCCTCTGCCGTTCCCTCTGGAGAGGCTGTGTGTAGCTGGCAGCTCTCCTATAAAACAGTTCACATCTGACATTCACAGACGCAGCACACAACAGTCAGGAGATCCTTTTTTTTTTTTTTTTTCCTTCTAGAGAACAGTCTGCCTGCTCTCCTGCCTCCTCCACAACCGTGCGGTTCACGTGGCATTTGTGTTTACTGTGAGTGTGGGAGCCCATGTTAACTAAGAGAACAGGCGGCGGCGGCGGCGAGCACCCTGGGCCTGACGGGCCGGAGCAGAAATGCCCCTGCTCAACACTAATGCAGGGAGCTGCTGGAATTTGTTATGTAACAGTCAATTTCCACAATTTACAGCGCTTGCAATAAATGTTATTACAGGTTCACAGCAGGAGGAGAGTCAAATAAGTTTCACTGATTGTAGTTATGAAGGAGCAGCTCTCTTAGGGAAGAGAGCTTTAGTCACACAATTACAGCTTACTGAAGGAACATCAAAATGTCATTGGCAGGATCAAGGGACACAACCAGTGACAGGTGTATTACTCCGCCATAGAGGTTATCTAGATTTGTTTAACCCTGTAGTGGGATGGACAGAGCCAAAAAAGGGGGTTTTATGCCATCCTTGTCTCTGATACAAACTCTAATCAGTACAAATGTTCAGGCTTTAGTATCATAAACAACAAAACATTTAAGAGGATCACATAAGAAGATACTTTCTAGATATGCTTGTTTTTTACTAACTATAACTTTAGATTTCCTTTTTTTTTTTTTTTGTTTACAATAATGTTTTAAGGGATCAAACTGTGCCCCACAGCTTTCAAAGCATATTTTATGTACATCCTGCTACGATAAAGTAGTCCAGAGCATATGAAACGCAAACCACTACCGTAAATAGAAACCCGCCGTTGATTGACCACAGAACCATCCAATCGCGGGCGTAGTTTAAGGCAGTGGTAGGTGACGTCACAGCGCTCGGCCAATAGGAACGCGTTTCTGGGTGTTGACCTCTGCGAGCCGCATCACCACCTCCCCGGTGTCCGTGGCGGAGGACTACTATATAGTCAAATCAACCCAAGTTTTAAAGGGCAGAGAGTTGTAAAAACTCCCAGGCTGTGGGGAGTCAAGACGGGAAGCCTGAAGAAAAAAAAAAAAAAACAAAACAAAACAAAAAAATAAAATAAAAAAACAAGACGGATTTTCCAAGCCGCCTGGATTAGACTCTTCGTCGGTGACAATATTTGTATTTTCTATAATATCTCTTTTAGAAAACAACGTTAGGAGGAGGTACGACTTTAACGTTTCCTGGAGCGGAACTGAGGAGCTGCTGTTTGTTTGCATGTAAGTAAATACTAATGCAACATTACCATGACATTCTCTTGGTTTATCCCAAAAAAAGGAAAAAAGAAATCGCACCTTCTTTATTTATTTTTTTTCTATTTTGAGTAACGTCCGTCTTTTTAAAGCTGTGACATTGAATGTTAAACGTCCAGGCTGCGTTTAAAATGCTGCGTACGTTAGCCCCGCTGTCGTTTTTTCCTAATTATCCAGGTTTTCGTTCCGCGTCCGTGTTCGCTTTTTTTTTTTTTTTTTTTTTTTTTAAAGGCAGATAATCGCCGATAAGCAGCCGGTCGAGCTAAACATTAACAGAATATCAGGCGTCCGGACGGGCAGCTCTACATTTCTGTTCACACCCTTCATTAAACTGCCAGGCGGCTCGGCTCCGACGGAGGCCGAGAAAACTCGCAGTTTTTATTATTTTTCTCTTTTTTTTCTGAATTTCTACGTTTTTGACATAATTGTCCGGCAAGAAAACAAGTGTCTTTTTGGCCACTTTTGAGTGTTGGATTATGTAATTGCAGTTTTCGTCGCGAGTTAGTGCCTGCGGAAGGATCCAGAATGCTCCGCGCTGGGGGGAATTAAATAAAACACACACACACACAGACAGACAGAAAGACGTTTCCTCTCCGGGACATTTGTCCGTACATGTCCGAGGCAGCACCTGCCGTCGTTTCCCGGTCCTACGGGAGGGTTCCCGGACCGCTGGGGGACCACGTACTGCTGACACCGTCTCTGAGTCAGTGGGCTGTGTTTATTTATAGCTGTTGATATTGTACAGCCCAGATGCAGCAGCAGAGCTGCACGTCAGGGGGACTGGATGTGCTGTTCTTTTGGTGGTGGTGGTGGGGGGGTGGAGAACATGCAGATGAAATGGCATCGATCAGTTCTGGGATGCATCTGATACCTGGGCTTTGCATATATCGGGTCCGATGCCGTTGATGTTTGGGAAAGACTGAGGGCACCCTTTAACTGTTTTTTTTTCCTGCCATTAATTTGCCCTAAATGTGATCTGACCTTCACCTGAGTCATAATAAAAGGAAAAAACACAATGTACTTAAGCTGATGATGTGTAACTAATTCACATTCACAGCGCTGGGGGAGGAAGTGGTCAATGAATGGACAAAAATCCTTGTGATTGTGCACGTTGACAGCCTAAGCACGTTGTTTTCCTCCATTAATGTCACGTAGTTGAAGATCGGATCACATTTTTGTGGAGGTTAATACAGAAAACCAGTACATGTCAAAGGGTCAGCAATGCCAGATGTACGATAATTTCGCCTTCTGTACGATGTACGATCAATAATCCAAAAAAAAAAAAGCCAAATGTACGATAATTTGACTATTTCACATTATTTCCTGCTACAACTGTCTGCTGGAGAGTTTTTTTTTTTAACCACGAAGGTAGCCAATCGTGTTTTGCTGAGCGTGAGATACGAATGTTTGTCTCAGAACAACGAGCATGGTAGGCTGAATGGTTAGCTTCACCCGCTATTTAACACTAGTGATTATTTTTGACTATAGCGCATCATTGGGCTTGTTATTTTTGTTATGACAGATGTACGATAATTTTCCCTCAAAATACGATAATTTTGAGTCTCTGGTACGATAATCCTACATTTCCCACCTGGCAACGCTGCAGAGGGTTCAGATTCTGAGGCCTGACGCACACAGTCATATATCACGATATGGACTATTTTATATCACGATAACGATATATAGCACGATATACCATAATAAAGTATGTTTTCAGTTATTCTCTGAAAAGTTTGACAAAAATTTCATTGCTTACTTTTCAACTTTATTTTGAAAGGACATTTAGCTGAACTGTCACAAACATACATTTTAGTGCAGCAAAAACAGGTAGGTACAGAGGTACAGTAGCTTTCACATTTTTTTTAAAGTGCACAACAGTTTCTGAGAGGAAAAACACATTTTTGCACTGAAGTTCAGCTATAAAAAATAAACACAAATTATTTTCAACTTTCTGAAATCTGTAACCTTGTAGTGCAAAGTTTGCAAACCAATATAAAGTGTCTAAAGTAAACATCAGGGTTGAAGAGAACTCTGTTTAAGGCATTAACCATGAATAAAAGTGCAAACATAAAAGGCTACTTTATAGAAGTAGATATGATTTCTATCAAATTTATCGTTGCAGGTTATTTAATTACATATTTGCTGTAATAATTGATAAAAATTAGGTTAGAAACAATAGAAAGAGAAATGGCACGATACACACTTTTCTATCGTCCTCACGATATGTATCGTCATATCGCCCAGCACTAGTTGGATCCATGAGGCCAATTGTCCAAAACCCCATAAAGCAGTTCAGAAAATATTATTAGTATCTTATATTAATACTGAGGATTGGTTCATCCATAGTTCAGTCGTCATGTGTTTACTTATTTCGCCTTTTCTTTCTTCTTTTTCCTCATTCCAGGACCGTGAACCCAACTCTGCAGGGAGGATATCCATCTTGTCAACAAGCATTCAGAGTTTCCTCGTCACTGCTGCCTTGGAGGTTTTTGCAACGCCGAGAAAAAAGCGACTCCTCGTCACTGAAGCAGCTATGCAGCTTGAAATTCAAGTAGCACTCAACTTTATCATTTCCTATTTATACAACAAAACTCCCTCGGCGACGTGTGAATATCTTCGGCGAAGAGCTCGAGAGGCAGCTGAAGAAGAAGTATGAAGGCCACTGGTATCCGGATAAGCCATACAAGGGTTCTGGGTTCAGGTGCATCCACGTAGGGGAGAAGGTGGACCCCGTGGTGGAGCAGGCGGCCAAAGAAAGCGGGCTGGACATCGAAGACGTCCGGAATAACCTCCCTCAGGACCTTAGCGTGTGGATTGACCCGTTTGAGGTTTCCTACCAGATCGGGGAGAAAGGACCGGTCAAGGTGCTGTACGTGGACGATAACAACGAGAACGGCTCCGAGTTGGACAAGGAGATCAAGAAACAGCTTTAACCCGGAGGCCCAGGTCTTCATGCCGATCAGCGACCCCGTCGGGGCGTCGTCCGAGTCCAACTCCCCCTCCCCTCCTTTCGGGCAGTCCGCCGCCGTGAGTCCGTCCTTCATGCCGCGCTCCACGCAGCCCTTAACCTTCACCACTGCCACCTTCGCCGCCACCAAGTTCGGCTCCACCAAGATGAAGAGCAGCGGCCGCGGCAACAACGGCAACAACAACAGCAGCAGTAACGGCGGCAGCAGCAAGGTGGCGGGAACCTCCCCCACCAACAACCTGGGTCTGAATGTCAACACTCTACTGAAGCAGAAAGCCATGTCGTCCTCCATGCACTCGCTGTACGGGTTGGGCCTGGGTCAGCAGCAGCAGCAGCAGAAGGCCTCGGCGCTGTCCCCCAACGCCAAGGAGTTCGTGTTCTCCAGCCTCCAGGGCCAGTCCAGCCCCGGCGCCGTGTTCCCCGGCGAGGGCTCGCTGGGACTGGGCCCACTGCAGTACAACAATGCCTTCGACGTGTTCGCAGCCTACGGAAGCCTCAACGACAAGTCCCTCATGGACGGCCTCAACTTCAGCCTGAGCAACATGCAGTATTCGAACCAGCAGTTCCAGCCGGTCATGGCTAACTGAGCTAACCGCTAACACGCTATTTATGAACGACGGCGGCTCACGGAGGAGAGAAACAAACAAAAACGCACACTCAGAAACCGAACTGAAGGATATCGTGTTTAATCGGTGAATCGCATGTGCCCAAGGGTGTTCTTTTTATTTTTAATTTAACTTTTTATTTTTTTACTGTGCCCCCTTGAGTTCGTTTCTACTGAAAGCTTGTGGTACAAACACATCCAGGCTTGGTTACATCAACTCAACATGCATCATTGGGTTCCTTTTTTCCTTTTTGCCAACCAAGCACAAACTATTTTTTTTTTTTCTTTTTTTTTTTTTACTTTTGAGAAATACTTAAAAAACACCAACAAACAAAAAAAAAAAATCTTAAAAAAAAAAAAAAATAAATACAAGCTTCAAGTTTTGGCCTCTTACAGTATTTTACAGGTGGTAAGAAAAGGCTGATTTTTATGAATTGGCACTACTAAGTGGGGGTTACTTGGTCTTTTTCTAATTGTATAATTTAATTTAGTACAGAGTTTGTAAGATATCAGAGTATATATTGTTTCTATGACATGGTGTTGCATTTATATCTTTTTACTACTCCAGTGATGATCTGTGATGGCTGCAGCAGCTTTTACTTATTTCTCTTTTTTTCCCTTTTTTTTTTTTCTTTTTTAAAGATAATTGTTAAAGAAATTCATCTTTGAAAGAAAAAAAAAAAAAACCAACAAAAAAAAAAAAAACCCAACAAACCATGAAATATTCTGAAGATGGTGTACAGAGTATTCCTTAGTGGTGGAGTTCAAGTGTAGGAACTTTTTGCTTTTTCCGAAAGACGAATTGTATTTTCTGTTAAGAGGTTAAAGATTTTGCTATACTATGGACAAAAATGTAATCGTATGAATATTAATTTTGTACCTACATCGTGCAATACTTGATAAAGAAAAAAAATACGGTATAACAAAGTATTTTGAGTCAGTGTCTTAAACGTCAAGAGGGACTGAAATAGTTTATATTGTTAAGTTTGTATTAAATGCTTAAAAATTATATGCTTGTCTTTATTTTTTTTAATTTCATATTTGCACCCTGGTCTTTTTAATAAAAATAAACTACAGTTGAACATGATCTGTTGCAGGTGGACTTATTTACCGGTACTTTTCCACCGGATGATCCGGTCGTTAGCAAACGCCGCTGATTCGTGTCACGAGGTCAAA